>OX421441.1:4153842-4659448 GCA_949126915.1 Musotima nitidalis
TTTTTGTATGAAAAGTCAAGACATTTTTTTCAAAGTTTATTTACATTTATTTACAATATATATGTACCGTTTTGTTGAATAACTTTCTGCCATTTTGTGGGCAGAGACATTATCCCGTTACTGTAGAAACTTTGGGACTTCTGATCAAAAAAACGGGACAAATAGTTTTGGCAGTCCTCTCTTGAGGTCAACCTTACAGAACCTAAAGAATTCTGCAGAGACCGAAACAGGTGAAATCTGAAGGCGCAAGGTCAGGGCTATATGGTGGATGCACTAGGACCTCCCAGTCGAACCCTCTTAATTTTGCTGAGTGGCTAAAGATGTGTGTGGTCTAGCGTTATCGTGATGAAAGACCACACCCTTCCTGTTGATCAATTCCGGCCGTTTTCTCTCGACTGCTTCCTTTAATCTCATCAGTTGCTGGCAGTAAAGATCAGAATCGATGGTTTTGCCGGGCGGTAAAAGCTCATAATAAACAATGCCCTTCCAATCCCACCATACACACAGCATCACCTTATTTCGTGTTAGGCCAGGTTTGGCCACAGTCTGTGAAGCCTGGCCAACTTTCGACCACGACCTTTTTCGCACGTTCTTGTCGTACGTGATCCACTTTTCATCGCCAGTTATCAATCTCTTCAAAAACGGCTCGGTTTCATTACGTCTCAATAATGAATCGCAAATGAGTACACGGTTCATTAAGTTTCTTTGAGTGAGCTCGTGTGGCACCCAAATATCAAGCTTTTTTGTATAACCAGCTTTCTTCAAATGGGTCAAAACTGTTTTGTGGTCAATTCCCAGTTCTTCAGCTACATCGTACCTACTAATATGCCGATCTTGCTCCACTCTTTCAAAAATGGCGTCCATTTTATTCGTAACAGGGCGACCAGAGCGAGGTGCATCTTTAACATCAAAATTTCCGGACTGAAAACGTTTGAACCAAATTTGTGCTACTCTTACTGACACTGCATCAGGTCCATAAACATCACAAATTTTTTTCACTGCTTGAGTTGCATTTTTGCCTTTTTTATAATAAAATTTTAAAATGTATCGAATTTCTTCATTAGATTCTTTTTCTTTATTTTAAATAATGGCTTCGTGCGTCTAGCACATTTAGCCAGTGTCAAGTAAGTGATATATTAATAATATATAATTCATAGTAAATGAGAATGAGTGGTGATAAAAATGATAAATGGTAAATGAGATACCCTCCCCTAAGCCCCTTGAGTCCTCAGTAAAGATGTGGGACTATACTGAGATCTCACATGGACTTCTTGAGAGAAAATTTGAAAAGTGATGTTGCACTGTTTTGTTTGATTTACCAACACTCATGTATGTTCACAAACACTTAACGGTTAATAATCCACCGTTATTACACATTAAAGTAAGAAATATCACAAATTTTAGAAAATTAAACAAAACTGCAGACATGACGCTTCACTTTCCCGCCAAGAAGTCTTCATTAGATTCACTCATTTTTACGGAGAGAAAAACAAATGAAAAATAGCGGGAAACAACTTTTTTTTATTTTTTTCTTTTCTTTATAATGGAACCTTTTTAATGTTACCAAAACCAGCCAGACACAAATAGTACAGTCAAAAAAATTTTATAATAAGTTTATACCTACGTTATGCGAAAAGACTTTTTCCCCGACCTAATATTTAGAAAGAAGAATATAAAATGTAATTATAATTACTACGTTATTCAACTTTGACAGTGATTATAGGACGAAAATCTGCATTTATGCAAATAACTTTCATTATAATAATAACTAAATAAATAAAATAAATATTTCTGACACTTACACCAATTATTTAGTTCCAAGATAAGTATCATTAAGAACTTGTGTTATGGATACTAAATAACGGATAAACATACATAAATACTTTTTTTTTTAAATACATACTTAACTTAAGGGTTTAGATTACATAGAATTAATTATTAAATTACTAAATTACTTGACTCTGGCAAATACTCTAAACGAATGAGTTCATATCTTTAAAAAATCCTTAGTATAAAATATGTTTACACAAAATATTTTTATTATAACTTAACAGATCAATTCACTCAAATTCAAATTCAAAGGGATACTATTCTATTAAAGACTATATGGCAGATAAAAATGCTTGGGATTAAGCTGCCGTTTCATACAGGCTATTCTAATATGAATGACTTGAAAACATAAATATTGTTAAGGTACATAACCTTAACTTATTGCATTGTATAGTTTCACAGACAAATGAAGATTGTATTTCTAGTACCAAACTAATGGACATATTTAAAAGAGCAAAGCCTGTGAGTTTCTTGCCAGTTCTTCTTACAGAGCGGTGGCTCGGAACTGGCACTTAGATTCACTTACACTTAATTATTTTTTGTTTTTAAATTGTTTTGTTGCATGTAAGTGAATCTAAGCTTCGTGATTTAGTGTAATATTATTTCGATTGTTTTTTTTTTTTCATTTGTAATCATGACGTTTTCAAGTACTATGTATAATAGTTTATGAAATAAATAATTTTTTTACTTTACTTACTTACACTAAAAAGACCCTTTTCAAACATATCATCTAGCCCAAGAAAATGTACTTCTTATTTGACTTTGACGACCGATATGGCGTGGAGGTCAGTATACCTACACTTCACTCCAGAGGTCGTAGGTTCGATTCCCACACAGGACAAATCTTTGTGTGCATGAACATGAATATTTGTTCTGGTCTGGGTGTTTTCCTTTGTATATTAAGTATGTATTTACAAAAAAAAGTATTTAAGTATGTTTATCCGTTGTTTAGTATCCATAACACAAGTTCTTAATGATACTTATCTTGGAACTAAATAATTGGTGTATTTGTCAGAAAATATTTATTTATTTATATATTTGGGTTAATGCACTCAAATATTTGTGTTGTGTGGAAATCAAACCCATGCCTTTGGGAGCAAAATGCAGTTGCACCGCGATATATTCATCAAAACAATTACGAATTTAACTCATATTTACCAAACTTAGTTACTTTCCTTTTATACTATTAAGTACATTTTCTTGTAACTGGCGAGAGAAAAAACTAACCTTGACGATTTTCTTGCCCGTCCTTTTATGGGCGCGCAAGTTTTTAAGTTTTGACCTTCATTAGAGCTCTTTTGAGCCAAACTTGAAAAAACGATTTTGACTAGACTTGTCTTCCTTTTAGAGATGAAAGGACTTGAGGTTTTTAAGCTCTTTAGCAGGAACTCGACTCAATTCATACGGTTAACACAATGAGTCTTTAAACCCTGAACCTTTTAACCCTTATTTGAGTCCAAGTTTGGGGCCTCTGAGTCTACTTTATGGCTTGAGTCATTTTGAAATGACTCCAAATTTTAAACGACTCGAGTCTTAACGAAAAGTATCAAACCTTTTTGAAACGACTCGGTTCGCGGAAGTCTTATACGTCTTATACGGGTTACGCGTGGACAATCAATAAAGGTTAATATTAAATGGAATAATGTGATATTCTAATGGTAAAATATTTTTTGAAATCGGTCCAGTAGTTTTTAAGTTTATTCTTATGAAATTGTGTTAATTTTTCAATTTCTTTTAAAAAATATTTTTGTAATAATTTGGAATTACGATAATTATCTTTAAATAGTAATAGGAAAAATATATAGTGATGCAAAATTAGAAAACTTAATTAAAATACAATAAACAAGCACTGAAGTTTATTATTTTATAATCCCACGTTAAACAGCTCTTCTTATGTTAAACGACTCGAGTCCTTTACTAAAAGGTTCGCGACTATAAGTCATTATTAAAAGACTCGAGTCGTTTTATTTCAGAGTTCAACTCTAAATTGAATGAAGTCTCCTACATTAGTAAAAAGCCTCAAGTCGTATTTTTGAGACGAGTCCTAAAAATTGAGGAGAGTTTCAATTGAAAAGTTTTAAAAATCTCGAGTCCTTTCGACCCGAATGTAAATATAACTCAAAAAACCCAAACATCGAAACGTCCCAAATGTAAATATGAGTTTCAATTACAGAGATCGAATTCGCAATGAAATCAAATTGCTTAAGAAAGAAATGAAAGCGCCAAAAGAAGACGAATCCAAAGAACCCGAAGCGAAGCCTGTACCGAAGAGTATCGAAGAAGATAACGAGATGTACCAGAAGTTCGTGGAAGAACAGGAGAAATACAAGAAGATGAAAGAGAAGATACCTAAGAAAGGAGCTGCAAGGTGAGTTTAGATGTTATTAAAAACAAAAACTTTTTATTTCACATAAAATATGGTACACAAGTGGTCTTAAATTTTAATACAGTCCGCATATCTCATCAGTAACTGGTACGCAAAAATATAATCAGAGGATTCTAATATCACAATCATATATTTATTCTTCAGAATATTCACTCAGGGAATAAAAACACTCATCAACAAGCCATTTTTTTAAACGAACTTTAAATTTGTTCAATACTCAATACTTTATTGCGTTCCAACAATGTGTTTTACAAGATGGTAGTTTAGGTACAAAAGTATCAATTGTGTACCCTGTCGGGCACAGCATAGTGTAGGAGAGAGGAGGAAGGACGCTGTTTATTTACTAGTAAGTTAAATCTAGTTGTTCATTAAATTATTCGTAAATATTTGCTTATTTTCGACTACGAGTAGATTTATTTATTATTTATTAGTTGTTATTGTCATGTCATCAGCTTATGGTTACTGTCGATTCTATAGACTTTTATGGATTTTCTTCGCATAAGATGCAGTGGACATGATTGGCAAAGTCTGCTTATTTGGATAAAGTGATCACGATCTCCGACCATTGACGTCCCGCTTCTAAGCGCAAGCCTGCTCTTGCAAATCAATGTAAGAGAGACTCAGGTTATAAAAGTAAAAAGTTAGGAAACAAGCTCTATTTCATAAATTATTACATCGCACTTGAAAACGTCAAAAAGTAATGTAAAAAAAAAGATATATAACTACACTGAAATCACAAAGGACTTCTTGGCGGGAAAGAGAAGCGTCATGTCTGCCGTTTTGTTTTATTTTCTCAAATTTGTGATATTCGAAATAGTGGCACTTAAACTTCTGTGTAATTTTTAATGTTAGATACAGTATCGCATTGGGAACTTACCTGTAATGATAGTTGTACAAATCTGTATAATAAATAAATATTTTTGGAATAGACAACTATATTTAAAGTTTTTACGTACTACTTGCTAGTGAAATAGAAGTCATTGACATTTGTTTTTTATTTTATTTAGAGAAATTCAATTTCCTTGTAACATTTACTGGCATAAAACGTGTGATGTGACCAATTTGACGCTACTAAATTGTGTTTGTGAAGCACTGAACATTTTGGAAACTATTGTCAATATTGTGAAAAATCGATAGTAAGTGGAAAGATCGACGGACTAGAATAGCAACGTGTAGACTATAAAAAAACTGTAAGATGACAAGAAATATAGGATCATCATTGCATCTGCACATAATCGATTTTACTGAAAAATGAAATCCACTTAGTATGGATAGAAAAATAAAAGTATAAAAATCCAGACTACAAAAAATCCGGTAAAGTGACGGACAACAGCAAAAAGGCAGGAAATAATAAATCTTAATGTCATCTTCATACCCTTGGCAATATTTATTATTGAAAAAAAACCCACCTTGTATGGGTAGACGATGCAAAAATGTAGAATAATCAACTCTAAATACAGCCGATGTCGTAAAGTACAGGCAGAAAGAAAACTAATTCAAGAAAATACTGTTCCAGAAGGAGACGATCCAAATTCACAAGAACACCTATGAGAAAACCTTGGGTGAAGAATTTGTACGAAAATCGTGAATATCCAGACAATTATACAGACAAGAAGTTTCTAGAAGACCTACGGAAGAACTTGTTCGTCCAAAAAGTTACACTGAACGAAGCACTGATAGGCTCATTTCGTGTTGTACTCAGACTTTGTTTATGCGTTTTATACGCTGTCCTTTACGTTTATATGTACAACAAATACATAGAAACGAATATAGTAATATTGATCTCAATCTTTATCACAAGCCTTAGCTATATCCTTTACATTTTCTTTGAAGGCAGCGACGTTATTAGATTAGTAAAAACCGTTTTGGTTTACATTGTCTTTGGTTATTTGCTCTCACCTATTCTGCATACTCTTACTGATACAGTCAGTACAGACACTATATATGCTTGGTCTGTTATTATGATGTTAATACATTTAATATTCTTTGATTATGGAGTGAAAGTTGCTTTAGTATCGAAGTCTTTATCGATAAATGCTGCAATTTTTGCATCAATTTGTCTTGTATCAAGATTGTCTACACCTTTTGATGCTTTTATATTATTAACTGTGTCTGTATTGTTTTTTGTTTTAAGTCCACAATTATTTAGTTCGTTATTAAATACACAATTATTTACTATTTTAAGTTTTATAACATTATTAGTGACATTGGTTAGTCTTTATACAGTTTCAATCACACTTTTGTGCCAATTTGTCGTTTTAATTTTAATAGTTAGTGTGTACTGTCCTGTAATGTTTGTAAGATGGCAACGGTATAAAGATAATATATATGGTCCGTGGGATGAAGCTATAATTAGTGATTCTGATGATTTTGAAGAATATTTAGGAATTAACTAGAAGATGAAGTACTATTACTAATTTTTTATATAATGTATGCTCAAATATGTGCTCAAATGTATTTTTTTATTAAGTGACGTGACTAGGGCTTGAATACCTTTAAAGCGTATTTGCTTAACCGTTGTTGTTTTTTATATTTAGCGAATTAAAGTGATATCATGCATTATTTTTAAACTGTAATTATTTTAAATACGACTTTGCATTTTTTAACGATTATCGTATTGTTTTTAAATTTTATTCTCTATGCGTTAAACGAGGCCTTTTATTATGATGTTACATATACATACATACATACATAATGTCACGCCTCTTTCCCGTAGCGGTAGGCAGAGATCACATCCTTCCACTTGCTACGATCTTGGCACGCACTTTTAGCTTTATTTACACTCATTAATCTTCTCATAACACGCCCGTCAGTTTAGGGCACTATTGAGATGCCCTTTCTCCAAAATCTTCTGGATTTGATCATGGGAGGTCTTACATGGTCTTTCCCTCCCAACACTTTCATTCACATGTCCATCATATATCACTTTCGTTTGTAGACTTTCATTCATCCTCTCAACATGACCAAACCAACAAGCCAAACCAAATTAAATACGACCTAGCAAGTAGCCCTAGTGGGTTCGATTCCCATACAGGACAAATCTTTGTGTGCATGAACATGAATATATGTTCTGGTCTGGGTATTATTTACGTGTTTTAAGTATTTATTCACAAAGTAACCAAAAAAAGTGTATTATCCGTTATTTAGTATCCATGACACAAGTTCTTAATTATACTTGTCTTGCAACTAAATAATTAAATATTTTCTGACAATTACACCAATTATTTAGTTCCAAGATAAGTAGTATTAAGAACTTGTGTTATGGATACTAAACAACGGATAAACATACTTAAATACTTTTTTTTTTGTAAATACATACATAATATACATAGGAAAACACCCAGACCAGAACAAATATTCAAGTTCATGCACACAAAGATTTGTCCTGTGTGGGAATCGAACCCACGACCTCTGGAGTGAAGTGTAGGTATACCGACCTCCACGCCATATCGGTCGTCATAAATTATTAATCAACAAAATAATTGGTGTAATTGTTAGATATTATTATTTATTTATATAATATACATACTCTGTATTTATACTTCCAATTGAGTTTGTAACCGATTTATCCTGTTATAAAATGTTATAGGTATTATTAATAAAATCATGACAATTTGAGACTGGAAGTGTTGAATAAATGTCTAATAGTCTAAGAATGTTTATTTATTTCAAAAACAGTTTAGTTATATTTTTTCAATTTATTATCAATATAATTATGTTTTCATCATAAAAGTATTAATAATATACACAACTGTAAAAATATAAACTGATTAAAATAAAAGAGTTTTATTTTTAGAATTCTCAAATGTTAAGTAAATTTTAACTACCTACAATGTTTCAGCATCATTATCATATCAGCTGTTTATGCTACTTCTAACCCTGAAGTCAAACTTTTAAAACACTAGGCAGTAGATGGCGTTTGGTTCTTCTTCACATATTTTACATACATACATAAATTCACACCTGTTTCCAGTAGGCAGAGGCATATAATACGCTCACCCTTATATAGTTCATCATTTCAGCCAATCAACGTCCCACTACTGAGCACGAGCCTCCTCTCACAAATCAAGGTGTGAGGGTAATGGGTCATACTCCACCACGCTGACCCAGTGCGGATTGGCGGAGGCAGGTGTACGGCGGCCTGCTGTTAGAATTTATCAAGCCGCCCATTAGACCTCTAACATGGCTTAACGACTACCACATTTAGTTATAACCGGGACCAACGGCTTAATGTGCCTTCCGAAGCACAGAAACGCTCGATATCAAATGCCACACAAACTGTCACCCATCCAAGGACTGACCTCTGTAAACTCTGCTGTACTTCGGTGATCGTTTCCGACCACCGAGTTCCGCAGAGCTACGAGCGCTTCATTATATACGCATTAATATATAGTTGCCATCTATTACGTGGGACGGACTATATAATTGGCGAAGTGTGGGCTTATAATATGCCTCTGCCTACCCCTGCGAGGAAACAGGCGTGAATGTATGTATTTTACATTATATCTCCAATACCTTATTTGCAAACCAGCCAACTCCACATTTCGGCAAATTTTTTATTTAAATCAAATACCTTCAAAATAATCATAGTTCATAATTTTTCTACACAATAACGGTATGTTAGATTTATCCATAAATTATATAGAAAAATAAAAATAACATTACAAGTGACTTCTAAAAAAAATATCCTTATGGAGTAGATAGGCTTTCAAATTGAGATATCGATCATACATGTCTCCCCAATTTTAGTCTGGTTTTAAGTTTCTGGTCTAATAAAATATCTTTGGTTTCAGAGAAAGCTTCACTTTAGAGCTGTTGGCGAAATTCAAAAGCAAACTTCATGCCATCAAGGAGAAGACCCAAGCAGAGGGTGAGAAGGAATCCAAGGATGACGAAGACATTAACACAGATCAATGGTAAGATTTTATTGTTGTCATCATCAGCATTTGAGTCTTAGGTCTGGGGGCCTACCGCCGAGTTCGATGGCAATCGATTATAAGGCAAAATGGATTTCGAATTGATTCTGTCGTACCATTTACCTATTGGTCTGTCACGGACTTAAGGTCATGAATGAGAGGTGGCTGTCGGCAGATTCCCCGGTACGGATTAATGAACGTAAACAAAGTTTGATCTAGATGGATTACCGGTAATCCATCGAATTCGGCGGTAGGCCCCCTGTTCCAATTCAGCCTCGGAAAGCACGTTAAGCCATTGGTCTATGGCAGTCGTTATTAGGAAGTCAATTCCTTAAAATTAATCTGAAAGCAAATCAAATCAAATAATTTATTTGCGATAGATAACATAGGTAAATTAGTATATAGGTAGATAACATTAGATATGTCATTGTAGCTAATTATGAAGCTGATGTAACCATTGAATTATGTTTCCCTCTGAATTGCAGAGATCAGACGGCAGTCGCTCCGTGTGATAACGTTTCAAATCTAGTTAGACCATTCAGTGGATGATAATTACACACATAACTTCAAAAAGTCACAGGTTTGAACTCGAGACCCTTTGAATTTGCAGCCTATGAGTCTTACCACTGTGCTAGTAGAAGCCCCCCCCTACGCGATGGACCGATGATCAGATCAGGGCGGCGGGGAGCCGATAGGATCGATCTACGTGGAAAGCATTTGGGGAGGCCTATGTTCAGCAGTGGACTTCTAATTGCTGAAATGATGATGATGATGATGATAACTGGGCTACCTCTGCTTCAGTGCGTGACAATATGACAATGGTATTAAGATCTTTCATTTTACGCTGGATCCGCGTGGTAAAGTATGACTTGACTATGCAGCATCCGGCTGTGATTTGTTTCCGGATGGATGGCCTGAGATTTTGTTAGTGTGTCTGAGGTATTGTGAGAGAATGGGATAAAAGAACTTTTTATGTGTGAGATTTTAATATTATATTTTTTTGATAATTAGTGTAATTGGTGTATTCCGTTGTGATTAAATAAATAAATAATAAATTGAATCCCTTGGTTAGTGGAAGGAGACCCTTGCTCAGTATCATCATCATCATATCAGCTTTTTAAAGTCCACTGCTGAACATTGTCTCCTCAATAGATCACATTCCATTTTCCCATAATTCCCGTGATCGTAGTTCAAGCCAGTACGCAGGATGACGCTGCTGCCCATCATCCGATGGTATTTCTCTTCGTCGACTCTTACGACTCCCCGTGAGATAACAATAGGCCAGTTGTGGAACGTTAATGAGCTAGGATGATAATGATTCATCATCATGATGGTCTTTGCCAGGTTGGGCCACACACTCCGCTTCGAGGAGAAGGGCGCCGTTCTCGCCAAAGACGCCTCCACAAAGGGCGACGACTGGTTCGACATATACGACCCGAGGAATCCTATCAACAAGAGGAAGAGAGAGATGGGAGATAAAAAGAAAAATAAATAAATATAGTTTTTATAGTAAATTTATGCATTTTTATTTGATTGGTTCTTTTCTAAATATTACTTAAGTAATGATGTTTTTCTGTAGTTGTCAAATGCCAGTCTTTCCGTGTAATAATTGAATATCTGGTAACATCAGTGCCCTTTTTTCAAATGGAAAATCTTCAACGGACCATCTCCCGCTGTTTTAATTAAACCATTCATGTTCCTTCTTGTGTCTGCTATGTCCCGGGATTGCGGTTACCCTTTTGAACATTCCCGCAACCCCGGAAGGCTAGACCCCTTCCCCTGGTGCCCCTGGTGCCAAAATCCTAGGTCCTAAGCGTAAGTGACCTAAAGCCGAAACGCTACATTAAGGGTGTTATTTTAACTGCCTCCCGTAAGTTGGGTATACAGTCTTGTACAACAAACAGCGCTGCTCGGGAGTGATGAACCTTATTATACAAGTGCGATCAAGTGTAGAGTATTTTTCCCATCTTTGGGACGGTTTTGCTAAGTACCTCCTCGACGCTCTTGGTAGACTGCAAAGGTGAGCGGTTCGCATTATGGGGGATGCTGAGGTGACAGCCTCACTCGAGGATCTATAGCTGCGTAGAGATATTGCATCTCTCAGTGTCTTCTACCGAAACTACTATGGCGAGTGTTCTGAGGATCTTTTCGATCTCATCCCGCCCTCTTCTTTCCTCTCCCGAACAACACGTGCTGGTCTTAGGAACCATCCACATACTGTGCAGACTATCAGCACTCCAACCAAGAAATTTGGGAAGTAGTTTCTAAGCAAGATTACTAAGCTTTGGAATTCGCTGCCGCCTCATGTGTTTCCTCTCTCCTATGATCCCGGGACTTTAAAGCGGGGCATGAAACGGCATTTCAGCAGACCGTCATGAGTGGGTGCGCTTTGTATCGTGCTTATTTCACGGTATGAAGCGCTTACATTTTTTTTGGACTGAATTGACTGCTTTACCATCAAGCAGGATGTAGTCATTATGACGTGTCACATTAAAAAAAAAGTCTAGGGCACAACTAGGGTAAATGGCACGCACACTCATCAAGTAGTAAATTTTTATTGTTATATCGTTTGGAAGATGCCACTGGCTGCTGAAATACAGTACTTATCTTTACTAGTTCGGAAGCCTATGGAATCATTTTATTTTGTACATTGTTTAATGAATTCAATAAAGATTTATTATTATTATAATCATTTATTATGATTTATTAATTACGTTGAGTGAGTTGCTAAATTCTTTACGTAGGTAGAAGTTTATTGGCGGGATCTAAATTTGTAAAAGAGCGGGTAAAGCGATAATTACGCACATTAAGAGGACGGTGGATTTCGCTGACTTTCAGAAGCCTAGCAAGGCGTCTCCACGGCAGAGGGGATTACAGATGGATTTCCTGCATCCATTGCATGTAAAAATTTATCAAAAACAATAATATATACCCTCACACCTTGATATGTGAGAGGAGGCTCGTGCTCAGTAGTGGGACGTTAATGGGCTGTGATGATGATGATGAATTAAAATAACTTGCGATAAATAGCTTAGAAGTAAAATGGCCGACAATCAAACAATCAAATTGAAAAAGCCCAATTTTAGCAAACACACAACTCCCGACACCTTATTTCTAAAAGTCTTTGGTGGGTGACCAGCGTTGGCACCCGAGATGTATTGGTCTTGCCATTAAGCTATCGTTGCTTAAATAAGTTAAACAAGCTTAAAAAAACCTTGACAAAGAACCCATTAACTTTTATTTCTTTAACTCATATCTCTTTCATTGTTTTGAAAAAAAAATCGAATTTCCATTTTGTTTGTAAAAAATTGCCGAATCGAAATGATCCTGTTGATCTTAAACAAATAAAATAAAATATACTTTATTGTCTTTAAGATCAACGTGATCATTTAGATTCGTCAAACATTCACCCACAAAATGGAAATTCGATATATTTTTTTAACAACAATTAAAGTGATATGAGCGGTACCATAATAAAGACATAATTAAAAGCATATGGGTTCTTTGTCAAGGTTTGTCAGTTTATCTGTCTTGTTGTGAAGACATTGAAGTATATTTTAATTTTAAAGTTAATTTGACTAATTTTCAACAGTAGACACATTCCATATTCTTAAACATTATCATCAGTCTTATGAGTCCATTGAACATCGACCTCCCCAATTGATTAAATTTTTTGGGTGTTTTTACTCGCTGGACAGGCAGGTTGGTGATCGCAGTTCCAGCCAGTACGCCGGAGGACGCTGCTGCCCATCATCCGGAAAGATTTCTTTTCGTCGACTCTTACGATTCCCCGTGAGATAAGAGAGAATTGCAATAATCTAGGCCGGTGTTACACGGCACAATAAAACTATTTTAAGTATTACTAGCGGCCGTCGCGACTTTGTTCGCGTTACCTACATTAACCTTCTCTTGAATCACTCTATCTATTAACAAGTCACACCAAAATCTGTTGCATAGTTTTAAACATCTATGCATATATAGGGACAGATAGAGGAAAGCAACTTTATATTATACTATGTTGTGACTACCTTTCAAATCATATCCAAGCAGTATCCCGGTTGCCCCAGACTAGCCCAGGGCCCAGGGTCTGGTCTAACCAAATTTGTCTGAACTTTAGTTATTACAAGAAGCTACTGTAATAACTAAAGTTCTGACCTGACACAACCAAAAGCGAAACATCATTCCATGGTTAAACCAGTTGTCAGAATATTAGAAGGCACTGAATTCCTAATAACGACTGCCATAGATGTTCAAGACAGCCGGGACCAACGGGCTAACTTGCTTTCCGAGGCACGGAGCAAGCGATAATTACGTACATAACTTCGAAAAGTCATAGGTGCGCCGGAGTTTGAATCCTAGACCCTCTGATTAGAAGTCTACGGGTCTCGCCACTGGGCTATTGTCGCTGAGACTAACTTTTTTTTTTTTTTTATTTATTTGGCTTATAAAACTGGGTACAATTAGTTACATACATTTGTGTGAGCTTAATTTATAACACGTACTTTAAATTGCCTCAGCGTACACGTACTATAAGCACAGCATGCAAAACAATCAACACCTTTCAAACAATCCCAGCATAAGTTCAAGTGCATCACACCTGCCTAGGTGTGACTGAGTAGTGATTGGGCTATACCTAGGTAGGTATGTATATCTACAGCAATTAACCGACTATAAGATTCGCACTGTCTCATTATACACAGTAAAATGTTGCCATTGTAAACTCGAATCTTAATTACGTTACCATGAACAATTCTTAAAACAATAAAGGTCTTAGAACATTGACCTGACTTCCGTACCAAAGATTTATTGCCATAATATTACATTATGATGGCTTTAGGTAGAGGGAGGTTACCTACTGGAGTGCGAATGCTTGAACATCGAAGTTTGTTATTTCAAAGACAAAGAGATTTTATTGCACATGAAATATGGTACGAATTCGGTTGTAACTTATAGGTACTGGCTGAACTAGGCCGTTGTCCTGTCATGTTTAAATTCTTTCTGTCAAATACCTGTCAAACATCTGGCAGCTAAGTCAAACGCCAAGCTTAAAATTAAAATTTATATATCTATTATACAAACCTTGTCACTACAATAAAGAACACAAAAGAAAAATAATAATCCATCACTTCCTAATAATTATTATTCACCAAGAGCCAACTTCACCTGCAAGTGGTGCACCTGTCGATCAACGGACGAGGCTCTGGCAAACATAAATGTTCCCGGTAACGGCTCGCCACCTATTACATGAGATCAACAAAATAGTTAGCGAAATGTAGGCGTGTTTGTATGTTTAGTCATGCTATAGGCATTATTGGGCGGATTATTTGGACTTGAATTTGACAAGGCGTCTAAGTATAGAGGTGTCGATATAAAGTTTTAAAAAAACAAACTTCGATGATAAGGTTTTCGCACTCAAGTAGGTAACCCAAGTAGAGGTAGTAGGTTCTTTAAACAAAGGCCAGTTACGCCTCACGCCTTCCAAACTCATGTAGATTCCTGATATCGCCTTCAGATTTGACCGATGCATTATGATTCATAGGCGTTATAGCAGTGGTTCCCAAAGTTATCTTGGCTACTACCCATCTAATTCAAGTTTACAAACTTGGGACCCACCTCTAGGAAATTCAACCGATTTATTCAAATTGGTAACGGTTTTCATAGAGGACTGATCAAATAACAGACGAAGTATTAACGCAATTTTTTATTTCTTTATTAAATAACTATTGTACATCAAAAAGTTATTTCAATGGGAAGAATGAAATTGTTTCCTATGTTTCGCCATCACTACACAGCGACCCATAGTTTGGGAAACTCTGCGTTATAGCATATCAACCGTTTTGAATAAATTGCGATGTTCCCTATGAATAATGTCGGAAATACTTTTTTACCAATATTAACTTTAACTCGCGCGATAGTGTAGTAAACACGGTTGCGCGAACAAAGCTCTATGACAACCCACAATATTAGCCAAGAAATTAAATGACTGAAGAACGAAAACATTAATATTATAAATTATAGAATAGAATAGATAAATTATGTACAATTTGAATCATTTACAAAATGATTTATTGTAAATATAGTTACCACTACTTGAAAAAGAGGAGAAAATAAGTGTCCCTACGTGATAGAATCAGAAATGAGGAAATCCGTAGGAGAACTAGAGTGACCGACATAGCGAAGCGCGTTTGCAAGCTGAAGTGGCAGTGGGCGGGGCACATAGCTCGAAGAACCAACGACCGATGAGGCGTTAAGGTTCTTGAATGGCGACCACAAATCAGCAAACGTAGTAGAGGGCGGCCCCCAACGCGATGGACCGATGATCTGATCAGGGCGGCGAGGAGCCGGTGGATGCAGGCGGCAAAGAATTTATCTACGTGGAAAGCAATTGGGGAGGCCTATGTTCAGCAGTTCTTCAGATGACAGAAATGATGATGATGATGAAAACACAATACCTAACATACATACAGTTACAGTAGCATACAAATAAGACATGATCTGCATGCCACTTCTGCGTAGCGTTTATTTTCTCCAATGCTGCCGCTATTCGCTCTTGCACTTGAAGCTGCCTGGCTTCGAGCTCCAACCTTCTATTCTCCATTTTGAATGGCCCAAGAAGTTAGTTGGTTTTCTGGAAAATTTATGATTATTTGTGTTGTATTCTATAAATCGCAGAGGTCAGTATACGTGCACTCCAGACCGGAGGTCGTGGGGTAAATTTTTAGACAGGACTCATCTTTGTGTGCATGAACATAAATATTTCTGGATCTGAAGATTTCCTATGTATATTACCGAGGTATATTACGAAAACAAGTATTTATGTATGTTTATCCTTTATTTAGTATCTAATTCCTAATTATTTAAGAGATACTAAAAAGATCTTTCTTCCAAGATAAGTATCATTAGGATTTTTTTAAAATTCCTAATGATACATAACTTGGAAGAAAATAATTAGTGTCACAAATATTAATTTCACCAACTCCCATAATTTGCCCACCGCCTGTCTTGCCAACGGCTGCTAATCTGTGTTCTCTTGCATAAGTTGCAAGAGAATTCGTTCTTGTCTTTTGACGACCGATATGGCGTGGAGGTCAGTATACCTACACTTCACTCCAGAGGTCGTGGGTTCGATTCCCACACAGGACAAATCTTTGTGTGCATCTTTGTGAATCTTTGTTCTTGTCTGGGTGTTTTCCTATGTATATTAAGTATGTATTTACAAAAAAAGTATTTAAGTAAGTTTATCCGTTGTTTAGTATCCATAACACAAGTTCTTAATGATACTTATCTTGGAACTAAATAATTGGTGTAACTGTCGAAAATATTTATTATTTATTATTATTATTATTATGTGTCATCGCAACGCAAAATATTATCATTCGAACAATTAGTCGCTTTACTAATTTGCCTATTGGTGTGTCACGGACTGAAGGTCATGAATCAGAGGCGGCTTTCGGCAGATTCCCCGGTACCTCAGCGAAGTTTGATCTAGATTAAATATCGGTAATCCATCGAATTCCGCGGTAGGCCCGCAGGTTTAAAACTAGTGCTGTCACTGTCGTTATCTTATCAAATGAAAGTGACAGCACTCCACTAACGTGTCACCAATCAGTCACAGTGGTGGCAGGACCTGCGTGAACACTAGTTTTAAACCTGGTATAACTTTAGACATCGTTTTGTAATAAGCCCCTAAACATTTCGGACTTCTTGGCGGGAAAGTGAAGCGCCATGTCTGCAGTTTTGTTTAATTTTTAAATATCTAGTAATATCATATCTGATATTGAACATTAATGTGTAATAACGGAGGATTATTAACCGTTAAGTGTTTTTGAACGTACATGAGTGTTGATCAATGAAATAAAAACAGTGCAACATCACTTTTTTCTCTCAAGAAGTCCATATGAGATCTCAGTATAATACCACATCTTTTCTCACTCTAGGAGTTTAGGGAGAGGGTATCTCATTTATCATCTTCATCATCCCTCATTCTCATTAGCTATGATTTGTATATTATTAATACTGGAGATTTACTGCACACTGGCTAAATGTGCTTAGCGCACGAAGCCATTATTTAAAAGAGAAAAAAAAAATCGTTTCTCTCCTTTTGATGCCCCCACTATTACAATGTCTTTGGGAAAACCTCGCCAAAGAGCTGAATCCACCATCCGACAAGAATACCTACTTGGCAAAAAGTTTCTTATAAAACGCATCGTATGCGCACCTGTCTACAAAATTTCTAAGGTGTGCAGATGAACTTCCTGCTAATGGCGAGAGGTGCGATTACAAAAAGAGGCGGTTAGCATAATCTCAAACAGTTCTTCAGACTACACCCTATAATGCAAACAGGGCGATGGAACTCGAATGTGCGTGTACTTTTTGTGCATAAAGGGGAAAAATATCGAATTATTCCGGTCAGATCCCTCACATCTGATACCCTGGGGGACCCGTTTACTTTATTTATATTCCGGTCTGATACCCCATACAGAGGATCAGAAACAAATATAAATATTTTGCTCCGATCGGATACCCCAGTCACCTGCGAACATGTTTTTGAGACAGTCTGCAACAAAATATATTTAAAAATGTATATTGCAACATTATTATGTAAATAAGTTTTTAAAAATAGAGCAACATTACTACACATGTATCGTCATGGCCTTGAAACCCTTAAATATTTTTTTACCTGTAAAAAATGCGATTGTTGGTTTGCAACCACCGCAACTTAAAACAGTCTATAAAACGAATATTTTTACTTAAACATCTCTTTTTCATATGACTGTACTTACCTTCGAAAAGGGGATACGTTCGAAATAGCGAAAATGTCAGGAAAAATAAAAAAATATTAATTTGCGAGGGATCCGTTCAGTTAATCAGACCGGAATGACTCAAAATATCACATAAACGGCCACCCATCGAATAAATAATAATAAATAAATATTCTCTTACAATTACACCAATGACTTAGTTCCAAGATAAGTATCATTAAGAACTTGTGCAATTGATACTAAAGAAAGGATAAACATACATAAATACTGTTTTTATTGTAAATATATACTTAATATACATAAGAAAACAACAAGACCAGGGGGCCTACCGCCGAATTCGATGGATTACCGGTAATCCATCTAGATCAAACTTTGTTTACGTTCATTAATCCGTACCGGGGAATCTGCCGACAGCCACCTCTCACTCATGACCTTCAGTCCGTGACAGACCAATAGGTAAATGGAGAACGCCATTTTGTTTCGATTTCCATAAGTTCGGCGGTACGACAGAATCAATTCAAAATCCATTTTGCCTTATAATCAGTGATAGGAATAGGTAGTGCCTATTTGCCTAAACTTCGAAGAACAGAGACAAAAATCGGAGACTTCCTTAGGACTACATTTTTTAAAATTATTTATAAAAATAATTTATTTATTAAAAAATTAATTTTTTTAAAATATTTTTAAAGTCACCTAATAGAGTGCGCTTGTTAAAAAACACCTTTTCCCACATGCCGCTTCCGCCAGAACCCGTTATTATAAGATGGGGTACTTGGTTGGAGGCGGTGTCATATTATGCAAAATATTACGAACAAATTAAAATAATTGTAAATCTTTTAAGAAGTTCTGACGCGCTATCTATTAGGTGTGCCAAAAATGTTCTTCAAAAGGAAAACTTGAAATCAGACTTGGACTACATTGAGGAATATTTTAAAGATATACAAATTGGGTTAAAGAAATTACAAAAATCTAATTTAACTCTAACGGAATCCTTTGAAATATTTGATCACGTGAGAACTGTGCTTAGCTGGTGTTCGTCTGATCCTATAAAAAATAAACTCGAAAATGTTTTCTTTGTCAGATGACTCATCTAAGTTAAAATACACAATCATAATTTTTTCTATATTTTCAACTGTCAGGCGATTTCGTTATATGTTAAGAATCCATTTATAAGTTGAAAACGACCTTTCAACATCGACTGAGGTTAAAGGCGCGTACATATAGTATGATCGCTCATCCCTTTCTGCTGTTATCGCGTCACATATGTCTCTAATTTTATTTAGATCGGGATTTCTGTCTATAACATTTTCGAGTTTATTTTTTATAGGATCAGACGAACACCAGCTAAGCACAGTTCTCACGTGATCAAATATTTCAAAGGATTCCGTTAGAGTTAAATTAGATTTTTGTAATTTCTTTAACCCAATTTGTATATCTTTAAAATATTCCTCAATGTAGTCCAAGTCTGATTTCAAGTTTTCCTTTTGAAGAACATTTTTGGCACACCTAATAGATAGCGCGTCAGAACTTCTTAAAAGATTTACAATTGTTTTAATTTGTTCGTAATATTTTGCATAATATGACACCGCCTCCAACCAAGTACCCCATCTTGTAATAACGGGTTCTGGAGGAAGCGGCATGTGGGGAAAGGTGTTTTTTAACAAGCGCACTCTATTAGGTGACTTTAAAAATATTTTTAAAAAAATTAAATTTTTAATAAATAATTTTAAAAAATTTAGTCCTAAGGAAGTCTCCGATTCTTGTCTCTGTTCTTCGAAGTTTAGGCAAATAGGCACTACCTATTCCTATCACTGCTTATAATCGATTGCCATCGAACTCGGCGGTAGGCCCCCAGAACAAATATTCATGTTCATGTACACAAAGATTTGTGTTGTGTGGGAATCGAACTAACGATCTCTGGAGTGATAGATAGATAGATAGATAATACGTTTATTTCGTTTAAATAATACAAGTTATATAAAAACATATCCCACAAAACCGTTTGACTGGTTTGTCTGTGAAGTGCAGGTATACTGACCTCCACGCCATATCGGTCGCTAAAATCTTTATTTCTATTTTTTCTGAACTTTTTTTTATAAGTATTGCAGTGTAATAAAGGCCGCACTGAGGGTATTTGAGATTCTCCATTTGGAATACACATTAAAAACTTCGGTGAACCTTCTTTCGCTGGTCGGCGTGTCTTTAACTTTGTGGTCTTCTGTACGACACGTCTACACATACTTTATAATAAGGGCACAAGTGACAAGGCCCTATCCCGTCTCTCGCTGCCCTCGTCAGGGTGGTTAGAGCATTCGAAATTGCCTTCTCCGGCGTTTTATTTATCGAAAAGTTGACCTCAGTGAACTCTGCTTAAATTCATTTATCGTACGAGCAAACCCCCATGATTATGCGCGAAATATACATGTATTAATTAATTTAATAATAAATTTCGCAGCTCGTCCGTCCGCAGATCGCGATAACAGTGCAGTAATTATCTCATTCACTCTGCTGTTCTTTGTTTAGACGTTGGTATCGTATGGATAAGACTGCATTGTCTTCAAAGCTTAGAGAAGTTGACTAAGAAATCTCAAAGTACAAACATATAGTTGCTTATTTCTTGCCGCCTTTTTATACTGTAAATGATAGAATACATTTTTATTGTTACAATTTATCACCCATCAGAATTTCAGGCATTAGAAGTCTACTGTTCAAAGTCATAATTATTTATTCAATACGTACATAATATCACGCCTCTTTCCCGTAGCGGTAGGCAGAGATCACATCCTTCTACTTGGTACGTACGATCTTCGCACACACTTTTAGCTTCATTCACACTCATTAACCTCCTCATACGCCCGTCGCCCGTCGCCCGTCGGTTTATGGTACTTACGTGGTCTTCCCCTCCTAACACTTCCAATCACAAGTCCGTCATAAATCACTTTCGTTAGTCTACTTTCATTCATCCTCTCAACATGACCAAACCATCTAAGCATTCCTTTTTCAATTCTTGTCACTATATATTCTTTTACACCAGCTTCAACCCTTATCACTTCATTCCTAATCCGATCACTGAATTTAACATCTAGAATACTTTTAAGTGCTCTTATCTCTACTGAATTAATTTTACTTCCATGTTTCTACTGCCAACATTCGTTTCCATACATTAGTGTGGGTACCAACACACCTCTATGAACTGCCAGACGTGCCTTTTCGGACACTTTCTGACTGCTTACAAAGGCGTGAAGTGCCCCATTCAACATGTTTCCAGCATTGACTCTTCTGTCGATAGCGCTTTCACACTTTCCATCTCTCGTAAATTTCGATCCCAAATACACAACTCATTCACTTGTTTTACTTCCTATTACAATTTCACAATCTGTCACTTCGTCTTCTTCTTCGTCGTATTTATTCTATTTTGGCTTAATAAAGCTCTTATGAATATCAACTTAAAAAATAAAGCGCCCATTCATTGCAAGCTGGAACTTGAACGTAGAAGAAATAGGCAAGAAACTCGTCAGGGTTGCTAGTTTTATTATTAATATTTGTAGTTTTGTAGAGCATAGACTTCTTTAATTGTTTTCTATGTCGCTCAATCGAGAGCGTCCAAAATAAATAAATGAATAAAATTAAATGACATATAATTTAATTTTTTTTGTTTTGCTCGCTATCATATTCCACAGAATCGGTTACTTATCAAAGAACTGATATATGATCGAAAAACAACCCTTCTTCAAAAATCAGCACGACAGCTAGGCGTAAATCAAACTAACTGTAGGTAGCTGGTACTCCCTGTCACATAGAAGTTCTTCCACCGGGCTTATGGATGTGCCCGGGGGCCGCGGTCCAATTGATAGTGGTTGGGTGTTGTATAGATAGCGACGAACCTGAGGAAAGCTGTATGCACTATTTTTATTTAATTTTACAATTTTAGGAAAACTTACGGCTAATTACAATGATATCTTAGATTAACGTTTATAACATGGCCAATTACAAGGTTTCACTAATAAAAAAAGATTTCTATTCAGGATTTTATTCACTTTTTACGCCACAAAACCAACTTATTTTAGCATAATTTTGCGATAGGAATGCTTCGTAGTTAAATTTGCATAACAACCACACTCATAAATTTTTTTTATTTGATAGGAATGTCCACAAATTTCCAACGCTTACCTCGGACGTTAACCCCCATACCAACAATTTCCAAAATATCGTGGGACTTTTTCTAACTATAGTAAGAAAAAATCTAGACTATTAGGACTTATACTATGTCGACAGAGTTAACTGTTGCTTAATTAATTGCTACTTGGTTATCTGTAGTGCGATTTACAACTCTCTTACAGTTATTTACAAGCAATAAAATTGTTGATGTTAATTTATTTCTTTTTATAAAAAAGCTATACAATATTAGGTGTATAGGGATCCTACCAAGAACTTAGGAACAAAAAGCTATGTTTTTTTAAAATAATCAATTGATTAAATGATTCTTTAATTACAATCTTCATGTCTGTGAAGCTATACAATCCAATATATCTAATATAACATTAACAATATTCAAGTTCTAAAACATTCATATTTGAATAGCCTGTATGAAACGGCAGTTTAATTCTAAGCATTTTTATCTGCCATATAGTCTTAATTAGAATATTATCCCTTTGAAGATAGCTTTCGTTCTGTTAATGTAAATTTATTTGACACTGGACGTACCCTACCTTACCTCAGACCGATCTATCTGAACATGGAATATTTAACTAACCAGAATAAAGTAGAATCGGAATCTAATAAACCTTCAACCATATAATCAGCGATATGAATCTTGTGGGTTTTCAATAAAAAATAATATGTTCTGAGAATGAACGATAGTAAACTATATTTGAGTAGGAATACTTTTTTGTGAATTAAGAATTTGTAAAAAAAAAGATTTCTGCACACGGATAGATAAAAAAAGGACTTCTTGGCGGGAAAGTGAAGTGTCATGCATATCTGCAGTTTTGTTTTATTTTCTAAAATTTGTGATATTTCTAATATTAATGTGTAATAACGGTGGATTATTAACCGTCAAGTGTTTTGTGAATATACATGAGTGTTGGTAAATCAAACAAAACAGTGCAACATCACTTTTCAAATTTTCTCAGTATAGTCCCACATCTTTACTGAGGACTCAAGGGGCTTAGGGGAGGGTATTTCATCTTCGATTTATCATCTTGATCACCACTCATTCTCATTAACAATAAATTATATAATATTAATAAATCACTTACTTGACACTGGCTAAATGTGCTAGACGCACGAAGCCATTATTTAAATGGAAGAACATAGATAAAAAAGCCAACCGATACGCTGTGGAGGTCAGTAGATATATCTACATTGCCCTCCATAGGTGGGGTTTGATTCCCATTCAGGACCATTATAGTTATGTCTTCATGATTATTTTTTTGGCAGGATGTTTCGGCAGGTCAAAAGAACCCAAACCGACTGGCGTGTATGAGAAGGTTAATGAGTGTGAATGAAGCTAAGAGTGCGTGCCAAGATCGTAGCAAGTGAAAGGAAGTGATCTCTGCCTACCCCTACGGGAAAGAGGCGTGACATTATGTTTGTATGTATGTATTTTGGGTTTAAAGAATTTATTTCTCATAAAAACACAATAGTTCACACACTTAAAATAAGATACAATAAATCAAGCAAGTATACTTGAATTAACAAATAAGGTTACATTATGTACAATTTTAGAAAGTCCGGTACTTGATGATTTTTCCTGTTTTATTACATAAAATAGTGCAGATGGTATGGGCAATAGAAGCAATTGGCATGAAATGGGCACCTACTAAACATCAGATAAACCAACACATATAAATATTTACATACTTGTAATATCTAACAATTAGAGGTATCAAGTCAACGTTCTCTCCACCGAGTATGTAGTTTTATTTAACTCCCACATTTGCATGGCGATCTTGACAGGATCCTATTATATAGTTTATTAGCATAGCTTTATTTATAGCTACTTTGTATTCTGATCATTCTTATTAGTCTGCGAAATACGAAGTGTGCAAAAATCAATAAAATTAAAAATATATTTAACCTCATTAACTATTTCTATAAAATATGATTCTACTGAAATACATCTGCACTGGCCTTCTAAAGGTCCACAAACTTTAATAAACGAGCTATTTCCAAATTATAATGCTAACAATACCGCCATACCGCCAACAATCATATAATTACGTGGTTTCGTTGAAAACTATAGCGGAAACGATAAAAAATACAATCTGATTGAATATTCGTTGAAGAAGTTCTGACGTCATTTTTCACGATTTTAGTCATTTAGTCTAACTCAAGTTAGATTTAAAAAAAACATGCATTCACGCCTGTGTCCCGAAGGGGTAGCAAAGACATATTATACGCCCACACTTCGCGAATTACATAGTTGGTCCCACGTAATAGGCGGCAAGCCTATTGCCGCTTATTGGACACGGTTAGTTTTAAAGAGGTTCAATAGTTAGATTAGGTTCATCATCTCAGCCCATTAACGTCCAAGTACTGAGCATAGGCCTCTTCGCACGAATCAAGGTGAAAGGGGGAGTGACCAAGACCTTTTCTTTGTTAACGTTTGCAAACAAAATGCGTTTACGCACTGCCTTCCGGCCAAAGGGTGACCGAAAGGGGGTGTGGGACTCACTATCAGCAGACGCGACTGCCAGCAGTAAAACCCACTTAAAATCTTCTGACGACGCGGGCGTCGCTTGTTGCCCTCCATAGGTCCCCCCCGGTAGTCAGTATTAAGGGCACCCAGAGTGTCAACCTCTGGGTGTTTTACCTTTTCCCGGCCTCCGGGAGGTACTCAACCCCCCCACCACGACAAGGTGGAGACCTGTTCGGGAGGTAAAACCTAAGGAGCCCAATCCAACCTCACCTGCAAGTGGTGCACCTGCCGATCAACGGACGAGGCTCTGGCGAACATAACAGTGCCCGGTAAGCGGCAATAGGCTCGCCACCTATTACTTGGGACCAACTATATAATTGGCGAAGTGTGGGCGTATAATACGCCTCTGCCTACCCCTTTCGAGAAAAAGGCATGAATGTATGAATTTATATTTATTTAGTATAAGTATAGAATAGTACCACCTATAGTAGTAGTGTAATTATAGTATAAAAGACTTTACTTCTTCTTTATTTTAAATAATGACTTCGTGCGTCTAGCACATTTAGCCAGTGTCAAGTAAGTGATATATTAATGATAATTATAGTTCATAGTAAATGAGAATGAGTGGTGATAAAGATGATAAATGGTAAATGAGATACCCTCCCCTAAGCCCCTTGAGTCCTCAGTAAAGATGTGGGACTATACTGAGATCTCACATGGACTCCTTGAGAGAAATTTTGAAAAATGATGTTGCACTGTTTTTTTAGATTTACCTACACTCATGTATGTTCACAAACACTTAACGGTTAATAATCCACCGTTATTACACAATAATGTTAGAAATATCACAAATTTTAGAAAATAAAACAAAACTGCAGACACGACGCTTCATTTTCCCGCCAAGAAGTCAAGACTTTACTATTGACAATAAAATATTTTTGCTTTTTTTTTAGAAAAAAACTAAAATGCAAGGGCCTCTCTAGGTGGCGAAAGTCCTTGCTACAGAGGAGCCAGTGCAGACTGGCGAAGGCAGGTACGTGGCGTCTTGCTATTAGATATTATCAAGCTAATTGTGTAAATCGCGCTAACAGGGCTTTACTACTACCACACGTAGTGATAACAAAGACCGAACGGTTCAACGTGCCTTCCGAAGCACGGAATTGCATTACATCAAATGCGACTTAAACTGTTACCCATCCAAGGTGACTGTGATGGAAGATTCCCTTAGTGCTACTGTATAGGTTACGGCTTTAATATCTTCAAATATTTACTGTGTGTGTTTTGCATTCTTATATTTGATTGATAATTTAAAAAACCATAGCCTGTGAGTTTCTTGTCAGTTGTTTGCAAAGTGTGTTGGCTCGGAATTAAATTGCACTTATAATTAATTTTTTGCATGTAAGTGAATCTAAGCTTTGTGATTTAATTGTAGTAATATTTAGTTTATTTTCATTTATATTTTGTTTTGACGATTTCAAGGGCTATGTTATAGTTTATGAAATAAAGAACTTTATACTTTACTCATAGATACTTTACTTTAAACCAATACATAGAAATCGACACAGTTCATTTAACTATTGTGTCACCCTTTCTTTGTTACATCGGTCAAGAGTCGAAACAAAGTCTTGGTAGGTATGAACCAACTTGATTAACAAACTTTAAGGTTCACATGACTCGAAAGAAGCGCTGGTAACCATCGGAGCGTATCCGAAACACACCCAACGGCGAATATACCGCATAATATTAGCAAAATTCAATTCGAATAGACGCCATTTTTGCGAAATTTTTAGCAAGAAAGTTTACACATACATTGTGCCCGCGGGTAACGTGGGAAACGTTCGCGCGTAACATTATGTCAATTTGACAGTTCTTTTCTTTTTATTTCTCGGCCGGGTGAAACGTGTTTGTAACTTTTTGGTTTTGCTTCGAAAAAGTTTTTAATTTTAGAACGAGATTTGTATCATAAGGAGGTTACAATGACACTCATTTAAGGCGGTTGTGAGCTATGCTAAGCGCGTATTCTGTTACAATGATTATACTAGTCCTGTGTCCGGCTTTGCTCGTGGCAGTTCAAACGTTGACCATCGATTCGCAACTGGGCACATCAATTGAAGGTAAGCTCCTTCTTTTTATACTAATTATGTAAACCACACCACACGGGGTAACGTGTGGTACCGGCCTAGAACAGTGCCACCCCCTCTCATCTCACAGGGAGTCGTAAAAGCCGACTATGAGAAATCTTAACGGATAATGAGAAGCAGCGTCATCCCGCGTACTTGCTGGAACTACGATCACCAACCCGCCTGCCCAGCGTGGTGATTATAGGCAAATACCCCCAATAGAATGTAATCTATTGGGGAGGCCAATGTTCAGCAGTGGACTTTATGAGAGAGCTTTATGAGCTGATACGCTGATTACTTACGATTAAGATTTATAATCGAATGCTAAATTATTTCGTCAAGTTTCGTCTGCACATAAAACGCTTTTCCCTTACGTTACTGACTTAGATAATGTTTTAATCATCTGATAATATAAATATAACACCTACGACATTAAGTCAAATCCATTTATTAAAGTTTCACTCAAAAAGTCTTATATAAAGGTTAACTTAAAAATAACGGAATTTTTCGTATAAGATAAGGGCTAGAAAATCGTCAAGGTTACTTTTATCTCCCGACTTAATTATTTTAATATTCAATACTTTATTGCGTTCCACAATGGTTTTATAAGATGGTGAATATTACAATTTGGTACATTTGTGGACCCTGTCGGGCACAGCATAGTGTAGGAGAGAGGAGGAAGGGCGCCGTATAATTCCTATTGTTATTAAATTACAACTATTAAATTACTATTATTAAATGACCGTTATTAAATTATTATTTATTTATTGAGTATGTATCAAATGATGTCAGTAGATACAAACAATTTTATAACAGCTAGTATAGGTAAAAACATCAAATAAAAATTATATTTAAATAAAGGCTTCGTGCGCTTAGCTTATATAATAGGTTGGGGAAAAAGTCTTTTCGTATTTTTGTATGAAAAGTCAAGACATTTTTTTCAAAGTTTATTTACATTTATTTACAATATATATGTACCGTTTTGTTGAATAACTTTCTGCCATTTTGTGGGCAGAGACATTATCCCGTTACTGTAGAAACTTTGGGACTTCTGATCAAAAAAACGGGACAAATAGTTTTGGCAGTCCTCTCTTGAGGTCAACCTTACAGAACCTAAAGAATTCTGCAGAGACCGAAACAGGTGAAAATCTGAAGGCGCAAGGTCAGGGCTATATGGTGGATGCACTAGGACGTCCCAGTCGAACTCTCTTTATTTTTGCTGAGTGGCTAAAGATGTGTGTGGTCTAGCGTTATCGTGATGAAACCCTTCCTGTTGATCAATTCCGGCCGTTTTCTCTCGACTGCTTCCTTTAATCTCATCAGTTGCTGGCAGTAAAGATCAGAATCGATGGTTTTGCCGGGCGGTAAAAGCTCATAATAAACAATGCCCTTCCAATCCCACCATACACACAGCATCACCTTATTTCGTGATAGGCCAGGTTTGGCCACAGTCTGTGAAGCCTGGCCAACTTTCGACCACGACCTTTTTCGCACGTTCTTGTCGTACGTGATCCACTTTTCATCGCCAGTTATCAATCTCTTCAAAAACGGCTCGGTTTCATTACGTCTCAATAATGAATCGCAAATGAGTACACGGTTCATTAAGTTTCTTTGAGTGAGCTCGTGTGGCACCCAAATATCGAGCTTTTTTGTATAACCAGCTTTCTTCAAATGGGTCAAAACTGTTTTGTGGTCAATTCCCAGCTCTTCAGCTACATCGTAACTACTAATATGCCGATCTTGCTCCACTCTTTCAAAAATGGCGTCCATTTTATTCGTAACAGGGCGACCAGAGCGAGGTGCATCTTTAACATCAAAATTTCCGGACTGAAAACGTTTGAACCAAATTTGTGCTACTCTTACTGACACTGCATCAGGTCCATAAACATCACAAATTTTTTTCACTGCTTGAGTTGCATTTTTGCCTTTTTTATAATAAAATTTTAAAATGTATCGAATTTCTTCATTAGATTCACTCATTTTTACGGAGAGAAAAACAAATGAAAAATAGCGGGAAACAACTTTTTTTTATTTTTTTCTTTTCTTTATAATGGAACCTTTTTAATGTTACCAAAACCAGCCAGACACAAATAGTACAGTCAAAAAAAATTTATAATAAGTTTATACCTACGTTATGCGAAAATACTTTTTCCCCGACCTAATAGCCAATGACAAGTAAGCGATAATTAATAATGTAAATAATGTATGTGTATAAATAAATAAATATTTTCTGACAATTATTTAATTCCAAGATAAGTATCATTAAGAACTTGTGTTATGGATACTAAATAGCGGATAAACATACATAATTTTTTTTTTTTTTGTAAATACATACTTAATATACATAGAAAAACACCCAGACCAGAACAAATATACATGTTCGTGCACACAAAGATTAGTCCTGCGTGGGAATCGAACCCACGACCTTAGAAGCGGAGTGCGGGTATTCCCGCCACCACGCCATATCGGTCGTGCGATATATATATCATAGTAAATGAGAATGAGTGGTTATAAAGATGATTAATGGAAAATGAGATGCCCTCCCCCGAAACGCCACGTGTTACTGTACATGTACTTCATGAGATAATTTAAAAAGTAATGTTGCATTATTTTGTTTTATTTACCCACACTCATGATAGTTTACAATCACTTAACGGTTAATAATCCACCGTTATTATATATTTTTTTTCTTTACAATAATGGCTTCGTGCGTCTAGCACATATAGCAAGTGTCAAGTAAGTGATATATTAATAATATATAATTCATAGTAAATGAGAATGAATGGTGATAAAGATGATAAATGGTAAATGAGATACCCTCCCCTAAGCCCCTTGAGTCCTCAGTAAAGATGTGGGACTATACTGAGATCTCGCATCGACTCCTTGAGAGAATATGAGAAGTGATGTTGCACTGCTTTGTTTGATTTACCAACACTCATGTATATTCACAAACACTTAACGGTTAATAATCCACCGTTATTACACAATAATGTTCGAAATATCACAAATTTTAGAAAATAAAACAAAACTGCAGACATGGCTCTTCACTTTCTAGCCAAGAAGTCTATTCAATACTTTATATACCGTCCATTCTCCAAAAAGATAAAAAATGACATTATAAGTAAGTATGTCTTATGACTTGGCCATTGTAAAATTGTCTCTAGAGTTTTTAATCATTACTTTGATTTGGTAGGTTGTTTCCTAAAGATGCTTCTACACTTTACTAAACTCTGTGCCGAGCAATGAAACCCAAGACAATGGGACACTTTTGCAATGTAGGGTACTTTAAATTCCTAAAACATTCTAAGCCACGGTATTGCTTGAAAACGTTGCACACTGATTTTTTTTTCATTAAAAGTTTTATGTACAACAAAATTATATTTTTATAAATATAATTCATTTAATATAATATAATTACTTAAATTATATTTTGTTGTGCATAAAGCAATGTGAGCAGCGAAATACGATTGGCGAGACTAATCGACTGTTATTTTAGTTTCTAGAGTTAGTACTACTACAAGACTATTCTAGAGTTTAAACTCTAGTCTCCTATGACCCATCGAAATCATGAAAAATAAAATAAAAAACCATTTATTGCTTCCCTTTACATAATTTTTATTATACGGTTAGTAAAAAGTTTCTTCATCATAAAATTTTAAACGGAATTTAATTTAGTTTAATTACGAAGGTCCAGAGAGCAAAAGCTGATAGTACAGCTTGTGCTGTCCAGCGTATAGGTACACTCCAGACGGCGCTGGTTTTCAGCCACCCTTGTTCCCTGAGATGTACTTATGGGAAATATGTGCTAGGGGGCCACGCTTAGTTCACAATTCTACTTATTGAAAAAACGAGTTTACAATTATCCTAAAAGGACCGGTATTAAATGAAAATATCTCTCTCAGCTTGTGTGTGTGTTTGTGAATGACTGTGAGTGTATGTGTTGGTGTGTACGTAATTATCGCTTGCTCGGTGTCACGGAAAGCACGGCTGTCATGAAGATCTCTGGCAGTCGTTATTATAATCAGCTCGGCGAACCTTGATCCCTATGACACTGACAGTTATTCCCACGACACAACCTTGTAGTAGCGTCACCGTTATATTATAATCGAATTGGCGGTGTCTAAAAATGATATTTATTAATTTTAGGCAGATATATGCAATTACAATAATATCCCGTTATAGTCGATAATAATTATTAACACTTACAAGAAATTATTTCAATCAGACTTTACGTTGACGTCCTGCAAAAGTTACTCCGTTTGGAAGATATCGTTATAGTCGATACGGATTCCAACGGGATATTATTGTAATTGCATATATCTGCCTAAAATTAATAAATATCATTTTTAGACACCGCCAATTCGATTATAATAACGGTGACGCTACTACAAGGTTGTGTCGTGGGAATAACTGTCAGTGTCATAGGGATCAAGGTTCGCCGAGCTGATTATAGGTAGTCAGTGCCTTCTTACTAACAGCTAGTTTAACCACGCAATACATACATAAAGTACCCTCTGAGTTGAGAAGTTTAGACTGCAGTCGCTCCGTGTAATAACTGAGGTTCTGTCACACCTGGTTCGATCAGTAAGCAGACACTGGGTTCTAAGCAGAAGTCTGGGGCACCCGGAAGAGAAGTGCTAGGATGATAATTATACACAAACATATGATGAAAATAAGCACTAGTCATAAAATACCGTCTCATGTAGTAGCGGCATTTCCAAAGAGTTTTATCACCAAATGAGATATTCTAAACTTCTTGGCGGGAAAGTGAAGCGTCATGTCAGCTGTTATTTTTATTTTTTAAAATATGTTATATTTCGAACATTAATTTCGAGTATTAACCGTTAAGTTATACTTCTTGGCGGGAAAGTGAAGCGTCATGTCTGCAAGTTTTGTTTTATTTTCTAAAATTTGTGATATTTCTAACATTAATGTGTAATAACGGTGGATTATTAGCCGTTAAGTGTTTGTGAACATACATGAGTATTGGTAAATCAAACAAAACAGTGCAACATCACTTTTCAAATTTTCTCTCAAGGAGTCCATGTGAGATCTCAGTATAGTCCCACATCTTTACTGAGGACTCAAGGGGCTTAGGGGAGGGTATCTCATTTACCATATATCATCTTTATCACCACTCATTCTCATTTACTATGAATTATACTATATAATATTATTAATATATCACTTACTTGACACTGGCTAAATGTGCTAGACGCACGAAGCCATTATTTAAAATAAAAAAAATAAAAACCGTTAAGTTTATGTGAACGTACATGAGTGTTGTATCATCAATATCATTATTATCAGCACTGAACATTGGCCACCCCAATAGATTACACTCTATTGGGGTAATTTGCCCATAATCATCACGCTGGGCAGGCGGGTTGGTGATCGCAGTTCAAGCCAGTACGCAGGCTGCTACCCATCATCTAGTAGGATTTCTCTTCGTCGACTCTTACGACGAATTTATCCGTAGTCTAGCACTTTTGATACAAGCTATATTCAATTTAAGGCTGGGTTAGACCAGCGAGCAGACCCTAGGTTAGTGTTGGGCACAACCGGGATAGTGCTAGGATAGAATGAGACTTTTAGTTTGGGGCTTGGTAGCAAAAGGATGAAGTGATAGCTTGAAATATGATTAAAAAAAAATATGAAGGTAAGCAAGGATCGTTTTCTTTTTACGTGTTTTTTTAACTTTAGTGCTGACATCTTTGATTGTTTTATTGTGTTTATTTCTCATTGTAGGTATAGTTAGTTCACTTTTAAATGGGTTTTATTCTTCTTTGGTATGCTGGAAGGAAATTATTTAGGAATTAGCGGTATCGTTTAGCCAGTGTCTCAATTCTTAGAGCTATTTTATTTTTTATTTTTATTTATTTGGAACAACAAACAATTACATAATATTTGCTTAGTTCTAAATCTTAAGATATACACTTACTTATTATGTAACCAACAACGTTATTCACAGAGTAATATATAACGATTAGTCTAAGTACGTATACAAATATTTAAAAAAAAAAATTTAACATACATTATGAGTTACTTAGAAAATAATTATTAATTGTCCATATCATTATCTTTAAGTTGCGATAGTACACTGTTTCTAAATTGGTTTAGTGACATTCTGAAGAGATCAATATTGGAGCAATGTGCATTGTAAAAATGCATAATACGTCGCAGTAGAGCACGCTCACCCGCCCTGGTCCTGCAAAACTTAGGCTCAAATAGTTTGTGCGCGCGGGAGTCTCGGATACGATGCGATTTACTGGGTAATCGTAGATAAATATTATTTAGCAAAGGGTTACAGTCAAATTTGCTATGAATAATTTTGTATAAGAAAAGCTGGTCAAGATAGGATCTTCTACATTCTAAAGATAAAATTGAAAATTTCTCTAATAAATATGCGTAAGATGACCTAGCCCGGTAGCATTTATAATTAACAGATCAAACAAATTTTTTTTGTACCATCTCCAGATGGTAGCTGTACTTTTGGTAAAATGGATTCCACACAATTGTGGCATATTCCATTTGTGATCTCACTAAAGATTTGTACAAAGTAAAATAGGTAGAAGCTTTTTTGAAATTTTTACTATTGCGCATTACAAAGCCATACAGCTGGTAAGCTTTATTAACTATGTTATTTATATGTGTATCTAGATGAAGTTTGCTGTCGAGATGAACCCCTAAGTCCTTAATTAAATGAACCTTTTGTAATTTTGTTTCACAAAGAGCGTAATCGTAGTTAATGACTATGTACAAAAGAAGATTTAAAGTTTAACCAGGTTAAAACTAATAATAATAATAATCATTTATTTAAGAATAAATTCCACATACAAATTTGTTAGTAGGTAGGTACATTAGCAAGCTTATAGCCTATTGTTAGTAATTACAATTATATTATTTTCAATTAAGGTACACTTCACTAATGCTGTCACTGTCTTCACCTTATCAAATAAAAGTGTCAGCACTATCCTTAAACCTGGTTTAACTTTGGTTTTTTTTTAATACATGCATGAATAGGAATATTTGTTTTGGTCTGGGTGTATGTATATTATGTATGTATTTAAGTATGTTTACCCGTTATTTAGTATCCATAACACAAGTTCATAATGACACTTATCTTGAAACTAAATAATTGGTGCACCTGTTAGAAATTATATGTTTGTTTAGTGGTATGTATGTAAACTCACGCCCATAAAACCAATTTGGTCATGGTATAGAATGGGCAGGCCTAAACCCCTTAAGTCCTCAGTAAAGATGTGGGACTTTACTGAGATCTCACATGGACTTCTTGGGAGAGTATGAAAAGTGATGTTGCACTGTTTTGTTTCATTTACCAACACTCATGCACGTTCACAAACACTTAACGATTAGTAATCCACCGTTATTACACATTTATGTTCGAAATATCACAAGTTTTAGAAAATAAAACAAATCTGCAGACATGAATCTTCTCTTTCCCGCCAAGTAGTAGTCCTAAATTAACCTTTAAAATAAATTACCTATTGATTCTTTACAGATTGCTTTGAGCGCTTGGCGATCGGAGAACAATTGCCGCGCGACGCCATCTATCGAAACGTGTCGGAACTTACTACGCGGGAGTGCGAGCAACTCTGCAAGCAAGACAAACAATGTCAAACGTACGACTATGGGTAAGTGTTGTCTGAGTAGCTAAGTAGATGGCGCGAGATATGTAATCTTACAACTTTTTATTGAATCTTGATAAAAATACCCCAAAACAGAAAGTGTTATGAATATTTGTATTGTGTTTTTAAATAACTAGTTTTTTATTTTATTTGTGACGTAGCTACCTTAAAGTATCAAAATGACTATACTGGTATAAGGTTTATACAATGTACACACTCGCCATTACCACAGATAAGATAATACTAGTACCCGTTTTATCAATTTTGGTTGTTACTTATTTTGTATGTACTTGAAATAATTTAAATAATTATAGGGAAGAGTAAAACTAATCAATGCAACTACCAACAATGACATGCAACAAAATGGTTTCTTAATGGTTCCTGGACGACAAAAATAGCTTTTCTAATGTTGATTGTCGTACATCGTGTAGGAGAAATACAATGTTAATTCATTTGTAACACTATTATTACAGTGATACAAATTCCATTACTGATATTAGACCTTCATTCTTATTTTATTCTCTTTGTGTTTTATTGTACAGGGTGTGCAGGAATCCGACAAAAAATAATAATTTTTTAATCCATCACTTGCAAAAAATAATAATATGACGTAGTGCCAATAGTTCTATCCACAACAGGAGTAATATCTAAACATTTGCACCACAGCCTTAAATTACTAGACCTTCAACCAAGCATATACATGCAAGTGATAGATTAAATGAATGAAGCGCTCGTAGCTCTGCGGTGCTCGGTGGTCGGAAACGATCACCGAAATACAGCAGAATTTACAGAGGTCTGTCCTTGGATGGGTGACCGTTTCTGTGGCATTTTATATCGAGCGCTTCCGTGCTTCGGAAGGCACGTTAAGCCGTTGGCCCCGGTTATCACTAAATGTGGTAGTCGTTAAGCCATGTTAGAGTCCTTTTTTTTTTTTTTTATTATCGTCTGTTAAAAAATGCTGCTTACGCACTGTCTCCCGGCCAAAAGGGGAAGACCGGGAGGGGGTGTGGGGCTCACTGCAGCAGACGCGACCACCGCAGTCCTACCCACTAAAAAACTTCAGACGACGCCCACCGCTGTTGAAAAGGGGCGAGGCACCAGTGCCCGGGTTTGTAGCTTCTGGTACCCCGCCCGCGGCCAACGTCCCCCGGATCAGAACCGGAGAGACCTCCTCAGGGAGGCGCAATGTGCAGCGCCCCCCCTACCTCTATGTGCGGCCATGGCGTAACTGGCCGACTTCGGGGGGGGTCTATGGCGAGACGGAAGGGGCCCCCTGCCCCCGCCGCCTAAGACCCCCCGGGCGCTGTCGGACGGGCCCTCCTGGCCCGCCCGCTGCGCCAACGGCGTAGCCGGAGAGAGAGCGGATCCCGCTCCCTCTCCCGCTCCGCGGCCTCCTTCTGCGACATCACCACTTCGCAGAAGGAGGCCATCGCCTCCCACGCCGTCTCGCTGTCGACCATCTTTTGCATGATGGTCGGCAGCGAGAGAGCCACTCCACCCAGGGCCGCGGCTAACGTCGACCGCGGCCCTGCCCACGCAGGGCACGCCACCAAAGTGTGCTGCGCGGTGTCTTCCGCGCAGTCACAGTGGTGGCAACACCGGGTCGACTCCCCCCCGGCGACGTCACACAGATACTTCCCAAAGCACCCGTGCCCGGAAAGTACCTGCGTGAGCCGGAAGGACATCGACCCCCACCGACGGCCGACCCATCCCTCCAAGATGGGCCCAACCGCCTCGAGGATACGGCGCCTCGAACCTTCAGCACCCTCGGCACTCCTCAAGAGCTGCCGCCGCCATGTGCCCAGAGCCTGCGTCTGAGCGTCTCTACGCCACCGCACCACAGTGTCCGGTGCAGGGCGGAGACCCTGGCTCCGGGATTGCGCGCCACGCCAGAACACCGCCGAGAGAACCTCAGCGTCGAGGTCCCAGGGAAGAGAACCGGCGAGCGCGCATGCCACCTCATGGGAGATGGTGCGATACCCCCTAGCGACACGGGTCGCCATGACCCTCTGCGGCCGCCGCAGGATCCGTCGATGGCGACCCGATACGGAGCTCGCCCAAATTGGGGCCCCGTACAAGGCTTTGGACCGCACCACTCCCATGTAAAGGCGACGGCAAGTGCCGCCACTCCCCCCGAGATTGGGGAGCAGGCGAGATAGAGCTCCCGCCGTGCTTACCAACCTTGGTCCTAGGTGCCGAAGGTGAGCTTCGAAGTCCCATCTGCTGTCGAGAAGGACGCCGAGATACTTCAGCGTGTTCCCGACAGGGATGGGAGTTCCTCCAATCACAATGCTGGAGCTTGAAGGCGGCCGCCTCCGGGGACCATGAAAAACGATAGCCCCGGATTTGTGCAGTGCCACCTCGAGCCCCAGCCGCCGTATCCTTTGGACCACCGTCGCGACGCCGGCGGTGGCTAAAACTCTCGCATCCCGGAGGTCAGAACCCCGGGATGTTACGAGAGTGTCGTCGGCGTAACAGACCACGTCCACGCCGTGCAGGTTCACACAGCGCAGAACGTAATCATATCCGATGTTCCACAGGAGTGGTCCCAGGACAGACCCCTGTGGAACACCGCACACCATACGCCGACGACAGCCTCCTCCGCCCATCGTTGGAAAGACTACCGCCCTCTCTGACAGGTAGCTCCCCAACAATCTCCGCAGATATGGAGGCACCCCGTGGAATCGGAGCGCCTCCATTATCGTTGGCCAGGGCAGGGTGTTGAAGGCGTTTGCGATATCGAGCGACACCGCAATCAACACCCCACCCCGGGAAACCGCCCTCTCAGACAGGTCCCGCAAGCGGCTGATCGCGTCAATCGTCGATCGGCCGCGGCGGAACCCGAACTGGAGGTCGGACAAATCCGGTCCGACCTCCTCTAGGTGCATGTTAGAGTCCTGCCCATTAGGCCTGACCTGCCTTACCTGAAGATGCCCTGTAAAAGGACGAAACGCGTGTCGTGTTGAATATTATCTCGATTTTTTGGGAAATTATAGTTGCGCGAGAATTGTTACAAAGATATTTTTAATCCATCATTATGTCAGCCCATTAACGTCCCACTACTGAGCACGAGCCTCCTCTCACATATGAAGGTGTGAGGGTATTGGGTCATACTCCACCACGCTGACCCAGTGCGGATTGGCGGAGGCAGGTGTATGGCGTCCTGCTGTTAGAATTTATCAAGCCGCCCATGAGGCCTCTAACATGGCTTAACGACTACCACATTAAGTGATAACCGGGACCTACGTGCTTAACGTGCCTTCCGAAGCACGGAAGCGCTCGATGTCAAATGCCATACAAACGGTCACCCATCCAAGGACTGACCCCTGTAAACTCTGCTGTACTTTGGTGATCGTTTCCGACCCCCGAGCACCGCAGAGCTACGAGCGCTGAGCTTCATTTGGGAGCTATAAATTTCATCATCATATCATCCTTATAAAGTCCACTGCTGAAAATTGGCCTCCCCAATAGATTACATTCTATTGAGGGTATTTGCCCATAATCATCACGCTGGGCAGGCGGGTTGGTAATCGCAGATCAAGTCGGTACGCAGGATGTCGCTGCTGCCCATCATCCGGTAGGATTTCTCTTCGTCGACTCTTACGACTCCCCGAGAGGGGGTGGCACTATTCTAGCCCCCCCCCCCCCCCGGCGCGTGCATTAATATGCCATTGACGACTTAAGTTCTGTAATCACTATGATTTCATTTCATGTAATTTTTTTGCTTGGGAAGATTAAGTTGGAAAAGAAGTTATTGTTAATCATAATATATATGTGTATGTATATAAGTATAAATGGTATTTCTTTTTTTTAAACATAGATCGTAAACCAAATTTAATCCCTACAAATTAATTCACAACTGCTAGGGTTGGCTGGTAGAGATCTATTTTAGGGATAAGTCCACCTTTGTACTTGTTGTTTCTAAATACCTTCTGTAACCTATTTATGTGCAATAAAGGATTATTTTTAATTCAACCATTTTGTTGCAGAGTCGGAGCTAAAGGCAACGCAACGTGTAACCTAAGCAACGTCGGCGAAAAGGAGCTATCAGAAAAGAATCTTCTCACGCGACATCCGGACTACGACATATACGTCAGAAGATTCCAATGCGAACAGTCTCCTCCTACGCCTATCCAGCCTCAGTATGACGATCCTGGTGACGGCACCGGACCAATACACAGACCAGTCTTCCGTCCAATCGACGATGACTCTAGAAGACCGTTAGATGATTACCTAAGCGACAATCAGGCTTATGAAACTATACGACCGGATATACTCAGACCCACACCACCATACAGACCTTACTATCACTTGGAAAACAATCGTCCTGATGATTATGATAACCAGAAACCTGTCTTCGATGCGCCTCCGTCCTACGGTGATCACAAGCCTCAAGAAATTCCTTACAAACCCCATGACAACAGACCTGATCGACCTTACAATCAATCATACAGACCAGACCCGTACGACGTTTTACAATTTCAAGGACCTTATCGTCCTTCAAGACCATTAGATCCAGGTTTTTGGAGACCAGATCCATACCATCCTCCTCATTTGAATGATGATATTTCGGATTTATACGGACAGAAACCTTTACCTCATAGACCAAATGATTTCCAAGGTCCTTATGAGTTGGAAAAGCCAATTTATCATTATATAATCAGACCTACTAGAAAGCCAAAGCCTGAGCACGATTCTGGATATAATCCAGCAGGTTATCCTTCGAAACCTGATCCTTATGGCAACCAACCAATTGCTCCCCCAGATCATTACAGACCTATAGACGATCATCCACAGAAGCCTTATAACAAGCCCAGTTATAGCTACAACAGCCAGTATGCAAGCAATTACGGTCAATCTAATTACAATGACCATGATGTCCACGTGGAAATCTACGATCCTCCAAGACCATATAAGCCTCCACGAAAACCTTCACAAAATAAGCCTAGTTATGACACGGGAAATAACGGTTATGGTCAACATTATGGATATGGTTCCCAAAATAGCTTTGGATATGGAAGTCACAACCAGAACTCTCACAGCCAATCACATAACTCACAATCATACTATGGACAAGGCAGTATTACTGAAATCCACCATGATCAAGACTTTAACAGACCTCATACATCTAGTTATAACTACATTCCTTCTTATGGTTCTGGCAATTCTGATAGCTCTTATGGAAGCCAATCTAATGGTTATAATTCTCAAAATGACAAACCCATTTCTAAACCTCATCAAAGTCAAGGTTCATATGGGAGCCAACAGTTTGATAGCAATCATCATGGTTCGTCGTACAATAGTCAATCTTTTGTTGGACATAACAGACCTTCGTACGGAAGTCATCAGGAAGATAACCAACCAAGTTATGGCGGTCAAAATAGACCTTTATACGGAAATAATCAGGAAGATAACCAACCAAGTTACGGTGGTCAAAACAGACCTTCATTCGGAAACCATCAAGAAGACAATCAACCAAGTTACGGTGTTCAAACTACTCCAAAACCAAAAGATCCTCCTATCCAAAAACCTTACGGAAACTATGGATCTTCTGGAAATCCTCATTCTTCATATGGTTTAGAACATGGATCCTATGGTACACATGGATCTTTAGGACACCAACAAGACCCTTACAACAATCAAGGATCATATGGAAGTACTTCACAGTTCAATGGTTACAATGACCATGACAGTCAGCATTCATCCGATAACAGCAGCAATCAACACCATGGCTCCAGTCAAGGAAGCTATGGAATGAGCCGACCGTCTTACTCCGAAAAACCATCACATGACAGACCTGATCATAATAAGCCTTCTTACGGAGGATATAAGCCTGTATATGATCAACCAAGCTACGAAAGCCATAAGCCTCATCACGACAGTTATCGACCTTACGATAGGCCTTATGATAAACCCTCAAGACCGTCATACAATGACCAACATGACTCAAACAGACCTGATCCATCATATAATAACCAACCTAACTTGGACAACCAAGAAACTGAATACAGTCCAGCAGATGAATATAAAAACAACAAGCCCAGGCCTAATGATAACAATACACGACCAGTTAATGTGAAGCCTGTTTACGAATTTGAATTAGATAGACCTCACAATGCTCCTAGTTATATAGCAAGACCTGGAGGATCAGTGGTGACGTCACGGCCGGTAGCAGTCGGTGATTATGGCGGGAAACCAGCTCACGGCAGACACCCTGGACAGGAGTATTCTTACAAGGGTAAGTCTATTTTTGACAAGCTTTTCTTAAATAATTTATTAGTTCCAGCATTATCTATTTTGCGCAAAATTAATAAGGAACCTTGTTGACCATTTCCGAGTATGCCAAAATATCGAGAAGTACTCAACAAAATACGTGTGTGGGAACACAGGGCATCTTCAGGTAAGAATATTAGACAGCAACGTGTAATCATATCCTAGCATTATATTGCCCCAGACTGAAGCCCAGAACTTCATACTTGGAGCGACTGCCATCTGACCTCCACAACCCAAAGGGTAACATCATTCAAAAAAAAAAATTCAAAAAAATTCAAAATTCAAAATTCATATTCATTTATTCAAGTTTGGCTCAAAAGAGCTCTTATGAACGTCAAAACTTAAAAAACTAGCGCTATTATTCTATGGTTAAACCAGTTGTCAGAATATTAGAAGGCACTGACTTCCTAATAACAATTGCCATAGGTCATGACAGCCGGGACCAACGGCTTAACGTGCTATCCGAGGCACGGAGCAAGCGATACGTATGGTTATTGTACCGAACAAGCAAACGAGACGCAACGAATATACGCATAATTTTTCTGCATGTCTATAAATAAAGGTCATATGCAAACTTTCATCCAAAACGTTTTTGTTTTTGATTTCTAAATGGAAATTCTGCGAAAATATTTAAAGTATACTCCTAGAGACAGTGCGCACAAATATTTACGAAAATCGAATAATTTTCATTTGTCATCAGTACAAATAATTGTTAAAATACAAATCATTTATTGCATGTCACATGGAAGTAGGTGGTAACAACAAATATGGATAGATACAATGTGACGCCCTGTGAGGGCATAGCAACATAACAAAGGACCTACTAAGTGCCTGCGTCCTAGGTGACTTACAAAAATTTAAGACATTAAAGAATAACAATATACTTATTTATTTATATAGATTAATTGATTTTATCATCGAAAAATTCCTGCATATTATAAGAAAGTCTTCAAAGTTTTAGTAAAAAGCGGAAGATTATTTATATTTTTTATGTAATTTGGTATATGATTGAATATTTTAATAAACATGCTATGAGGGCTTGTCGAGATTAGTTTTAATGTTGAAAAAGGGATTTTTAGTTTGTTTTGATATCTATTGTTTCTTCTCATTCTTTTCTCGGGTGAATATAGGGTTTGGTTTTTTTTTATAAACTTGCATGACTCCATTATGTAAATTGAAGTGAGAGTTAGAATCTGATGTCTAATAAAGTGTGCTCTACAGGATTCTAGTTGGTCAATGTTTTCTAATATTCTTATGCATTTTTTTTGTAGAGTAAAAATTTTACTCACGTCACTGGAGTTTCCCCAAAAAATAATGCCATAAGATAGTCTGGAATGTGCATGTGCATAATATGCTGTCAGTGCTGTTTTAAAATCCGTGAGTCGCTAAAGGCGCTGTAAGGCATAAATAAAGGATGACATTTTATTTGATACTTTTTGGACATGGTTTTTCCAATTTAAGTGTGTGTCTAATTCTAATCCTAAGAGAGTAGCGGAATTTACAGATTCAATTTTTGTGTTTTTGTATTGATATGAGATGTCTAAGGCAGATTTCTGGTACGGTTTAAACTGGATGATTTTGGTTTTGTTAAGATTTAGTTCTAAGTTGTGTGTTGTGTGTAATCAATCAATCAATCAAAATATCTTTGAAAATGTGAAGAGGACTTTATGTTCTGATTGCTCTGGGAATTTTATTGTAGATGCGAGAAGCACTGCCGAAAAAAGATTTTCTGAACAATCCTGTCCTGCAATATCTAGAGCTAAGTTCATGTTTATGTCGCTCACGCGGGTTATATTCAAACAAGTTACTGTTATTTTTAACAAAAAGTATACATTCACATATGAATAAACAAGGTAATTTCAAAAGATTATTATTGATAAAATAAGATTTACACGAGTCAGTCTGTTTTAATTTAAACATTGCGCGAATACACCTTTTTTGGGCTCGAAACACAATTTCTCTATCCGTAGAGCCTCCCCAAAACAGAACTGCATTCTTAGCGTTGATGATACGTAACCATGATACGCTATGAGCAAGAATTCACTATTTGTCTCATAGAAAGTAGCGCATAAGAGTAAGGTTTAATTTTTTACATACCTGATCAGTATGATCATTCCATTTTAATTGATTATCTATCAAGAATTTTGTAGCTTCTGTTGTGGTAATCGCTATTCCAAAACAATTTATATCCAAATCAGGAATATCACTTTTAAAAATCATAAGTGTAATCTTATCTTAATTTATTTCTAAGTTATTTTTATGTAGCCAAATTATAATTTTAGTCAAGGTTTCATTAATATCTGTTATCTAATAGCTAAACAGACAAACTGCTGTCCCGTCATTTTTTTAAATTTATTCCCCAACTGGCAAGCGACTGACAGTTAAGTCGAACGGTTTTTGTATATATGTACATACATACATATAATCACGCCCGTTTCCTGGAAGGGGTAGGCAGAGGCATATTATAAGCCCACATTTCGCCAAGTATATTTTTAGTCCCACGTAATAGGTTGCGAGCCTTGTTGCCGCTTACCGGGAACTGTTATGTTCGCTAGAGCCTCGTCCGTTGATCGGCAGGTGCACCACTTGCAGGTGAGGTTGGCTTGGACTCCTCAGTTCTTGTTAGAAGCCCTATACACCCCATTATATTATCCATCCGTCTATAAACGATATTTTATAATCGCTCGGCTACTAGGTACTTTATGTTTAGTAATTTAGCAATTGTAAGATGTGTCTAAGTACAATAAACACTACACACTATCTCTAAAACTACATAGTAGGAAGGTCGCTACACCCACACAAACAATGACACGCTATCTGACATCTGTCCGTCAAACAATGCGCCGGCGCATACAGCATGGAGGTTGATGAGTTTTGGATTTTTAATTATATTAATGAACGTGGGAGGTTAAAACTCTCATAAAAATACATGAAAGATCATGTTGGTTCTTTTATACTATGTGTGCAGTCAACATAAGAAATAATTGTTACGACGATGTGGTACTTAGGCATGGTCCACCAGATAGAAAGCGTTGACCACAAGCGCGTTACAAAACTTTTTTAAACCCCTATAATCTCGTGTTATTTTTTGTAAACAGTTATCGTTCAACCGTCTGGTATTGTCTGACTTATGGATTTGAGCTTCTAAATTCTGATCAGAAGTTTAATTTCTTCTTTTTTACTCTTCATGTTCATTCTCATTACATTTTAAGTTTGATATAGTTTTATATTCATACATACATACATACATACAAACATTCACGCCTGTTTCCTCGAAGGGGTAGGCAGAGGCATATTATACGCCCACTCTTCGCCAATTACATAGTTGGTCCCACTTAATAGGTAGCGAGCCTATTGCCGCTTACCGGGCACTGTTATGATCGTCAGAGCCTCGTCCGTTGATCGGCAGGTGCACCACTTGCAGGTGAGGTTGGCTCGGGCGCCTTGGGTCTTGGTAGGTTCCCTATACACCTATACTATGTTTTATATGCAGAGTCGTCGATGTTTTGGAGACGACCGCGTAAGAATTTACATGACGAAATACATAAGATTTTGGAAAAAGGGCAGGTCAAAAGTAACTTAAGCCTATGGGAATGGGAGTGTATGTGTGTGTGAAGATAAGAGTGAATGAAGATAAAAGTGAATGAAGATAAGAGTGAATGAAGATAATAGTGAACGAAGATAAGAGGGAATGAAGATAAGAGTGAATGAAGATAAGAGTGAATGCCAGTATCGTAGCAAGTGTCAGGATGCGATCTCTGCCTACTACTACGAGCAAGAGGCATAGCAATTTGGCGAGTTGTCGACTCTTCCCGTTTCACGCCCTATCTGAGAAGCCCCATACTGTAATCATTCAAAATCACATATTAGGACACGGAGGAAAACCTCCCCAGGAAGCGTATCACTACTGGACTTCGATATCGACTTTGTAACGTGCTTATGTCACGGTATGAAGCGCCTTAATTTTTTTGGACTTCATCGACTGTTTATCATCAGCCAGGATGTACCATTATGACCAGTCATATTAAAAAAAAAAACTTCAAAAAAGACGCGAAAGAAAATTTGTTTTGAAACGCACCATACGCGCACCCATTATAAGATAAGGGGTGAAGATAAATGTTTTATAAATTAAAAAAGAAAATATGTTATTCACGTTAATGTTACTTAACTTTAATGGGCTATTTATATGTAGACAACGTATTAAATAACTACCAAAATCCAAAATGACTCTAATACGGATATGTATTTGCGTTTTAGAACAAAAACGTTATAAATACGGCGGCAGCCTTCAAAATGGCCATCACGCTTCGGCGCCATGTCATTTTGTCTATGACATAATATTTGTCATAGGCTGAATCATTGTTCACGGGCGGTGCATTAAAATCTTTTTAATGGAGTGCTGATGACATAAAGAGGTCGATTGTATTTTTTTTAAATTCCTTAGTCACTTAAGCGTTGAGTTTTGGCGCTAACGCGCAAAAAGACATATCAATCAAGGCATTGTTTCATTTCCTAAAACAAGCGTATCTTTATTCAATTCAAATTTTATATTTAGTAAAATTGCATACATTTATATAATCACACCTGTTTCCCCGAAGGTGTAGGCAGACGTATATTTTACGCCCACATATCGCCAATTATATAGTTGGTCCTACTAATAGGTGGCGAGCTTATTGCCGCTTACCGGGAACTGTTATGTTCGCAAGAGCCTCATCCGTTGATCGGCAGGTCTTAGTAGTAACCCGATGCACCCTATGCTATTTTGTAAAATTATATATTATTATCTACTAGCTGTTACCCGCGACTTCGTCCGCGTGGAATAGTATCTTTGGGTAGCATTTTTATTATTTAATAAGAATCATTAGTAGGTATAGTAGATATCAGCGGCGGCGATGCAGAGAATTCGTTAAAAGGAACTTTAACTTCAAAAGCCAAAATATTTTTTAAACTTGATACACCCAAAATTTTTAAATATCATGTTCCTAGAATAGTTTGGCGTCGTAGTTTCCGTGCCGAATCCGTTCCGTTCCGCTCGAATTTCGAGAATTCCTTTTGTAGAAAATCTCTCCACATCCTAAGAGACCTACGTACCAAGTTTCATGGTTTTATCTTCAAAAATGAAGAACACCCATAAAAACATTCAACCCCTATTTCACCCCCATATCGGTAAAAATTTCAAAATGCTAGAACAAACGATTTTTTGTTTATTATTTAGTGCCTAAATACAAAATGTTATATTTTTATTTTCAAAAATTTCGAACTTCATACAAACTTTCAACCCCTATTTCATTTCTCACAGGACGAAATTTCAAAAACGCTAGAACAAATGTTTATTTATTTCCTATCAAGTGCTTAAATATTAAGTTTCATAGTTTTATCTTTTAAAATTAAGAAATCCCATACAACTTTTCACTCCCTCCCCTTTTTTAACCCTTTACAACCCCCTTTTCGAAATAAAAAGTAGCCTATGTTCTTTCTCAGGGTCTAGACCATCTGTATGCCAAATTTCATTCAAATCCGTTCAGTAATTTTGGCGTGAAAGAGTAACAGACAGACAGACAGACAGACAGACAGACAGACAGACAGACAGACAGACAGAGTTACTTTCGCATTTATAATATTAGTAAGGATGGTACGTAATTTTCTACCCCTAGAAAAACTAGTTCTGTCCGTTTTATTTGTTAGGTACACCAATTAATGTTATAATTCAAATTGTGGCCAATGTGGTTGGCTGGTCAATCATCCAACTTATGTTACATATTTATGTACGATAAAATATTATATTGTTCAACTGTTTATAATTCCAAATAAAATAAAACAAGTTTTTGTATGTAAAAATTGTGGGGTCTTAGACATAACTGCTTCCACATCGTATACACACAAGTGCCAAAAAGTGGCATTTTGCTGTACATTGCGATTTTCTAAAATTCCCTGGAAGCCTGTAATAAAAACTCTTTTAGTTTTCTTAGGTAGGATTTTGACTAAACTCTTGCGGACTTGACTTGACTTTGACTAAATGACGAAAACGTTGCATAACGTAAAAATCATAAGCTTAATTTATTAAATAATCTAATCGGCACTGGTAAATACTCTAATCGGGTAAGTCCTCATGATAAATAAAAATACAGTCTGAAATGTACACATTATTAGTGCACATATATCAACACATTATTAGTGCACATAAATCAACATATTATTAGTGCACATATATCAACACATTATTAGTGCACATATATCAACACATTATTAGTGCACATATATCAACACAATAATTCCTCCACTTTCCAATATTGTTGTGCCCAACATGGTCCATGATTAGTTTTAACTACTACTAAGTTAAGCTATTGCATAGCTTCTATCGCGGGCTTTGAGTGTGGAGACCGAATCCAGAAATTCCGTAACGAAAAAAACCTAACACCTCCCACTCCGACCGGCACAGCGATGATACTTTTTAGTTTTTCCATCTATCGATAAATAGCAGAACTTTCAATGACTTTTTGAAATATCACGCTTGTCTCTTTAGTTCAGCAACCCGCCTTTAGGTGACATTGGTTGTATCGGGTGGCTAAAATTTGTTTTCTTATAGGTCACCACGCTCAAAGTGTAACTTGAATTAATATCAAAGAAAAAAAACTGCATAAATAAATAATAGTTATTGCATAAGTTGTTAAAAAATGCTATGCAATAGCTTTACCGCGGCAGTCTCCGAGTGCCACATTTTTTTTTACACTGTGAAATGCAATTAAATAATAGAGTATTGAGTAACAAAGTCTCTTTGTAGCTGGAGGTCTTCCGGAGAGTCTTTAACCTCAGCATGATTGATTGACTGAGTGTTTGTATTTTAGAAATAATCTTTGAGGGACAATAATTTCCAAAATTCGGCTTCTTCCACAAATCCCCTCTGTATTTTCGCGAGGGGTTCTAGAATAAAATTCAACGAATCGGCGACGATACAGAGGTGTGCGGTGATTATCTATAGGGATTTGCGGCATGTGACCAAAATTTATGATAGGTACATGATTTAGTCAATTATTTTTTTGCAATCACCAACATAATACAATAGACAAATGAACCAATAATCTTATACGACCTTGATCTACTGTAATTGCATAGACAATAAGAGAAGATAGTACAAGAATCACCACTAAATCACAAATGAAGACGTGTGGGTACAATAATTCCTAGAGTTTTTTACCCAATAATGGCGCATAATGGAAGGTCTAAACAATTTAACCAGCGTATACGTTTTGGTACTATCTTAGTTGATGTTGTATAGTGTAAGTCATGAGAATTTGTGATAGAAGACATAGCATATTTTTCTACTATTTACTGCTAATTACTACTATTTACTGCTATTTACTACTATTTACTGCTATTTACTACTATTTACTGCTATTTACTGCTATTTACTGCTATTTGCTACTATTTACTGCTATTTACTACTAAGTACTACGGTGTACTACTAATTACTACGATTGACTACTATGTACTACTATTTGCTACTATCTACTACTTTTTATTACTATTTACTCCTATTTTGTAAATATAGTTTTAGCAAAATTCAGTTTTAGCACATGTTTTTTTAATGTTATATGTGTCATATGGCTAGACCTTTATCCACATTGCAGTATTCGCATTCGGAACAGTATTCGCATGTACAATACGCTGCCAGATGATGTGGCAAATTTATCTATAACTAAATTTAAAAATTACATAAAGAGTAAATTGTGCCAGAAGGCTTATTATAGTGTGAAAATTTTTATGAACGACAAGTCTGCCTGGAAGTGACATGAATTGCTCCTTTCTTTCTTAAAACTAGATAAGATATGATCTTTAGATATTAGATTTTGTTAGTTTTAAGAACAGCGGTAATCTTAATAATTTATTTATTTAATTGTATTAGATCTTAAGACATAATTTGAAAAAAGCCGAGATGAGTTTCTTGAAGCCTTCTTCTCAATCTCGTTGCCTTTTGGAAGCCTCGTTACAGTTACCGACAGACTGTCTGACTGACGAACAATCCCTCCTTTAGAATCACGACAGGCTGACTGACAGATACAGACTGACAAATCTTGAGAAAACCACAACAGACAGATAAACTGACAAATTCTGACAAAGAACCCATTTGCTTTTACTCCTTTATTATGTTACCGCTCATATTTCTTTCATTGTTGTTAAAAAATTTATAGAATTTCCATTTTGTGTAAATGTTTGACGAATCTAAATGATCATATTGATCTTAAAAACAATAAAGTATATTTTATTTTATATTTTATTTTATTCCATTGACACTAGACACACTTTTACACAGACGTAGAATCGCGTGGTAAATTCTTTGAACCGTTACAACATGGAAAAAGGCAGCTTAAAAAAAAATATAGTTCTTTCTTTCTTTCTTATTTTGCGTCATTTTGGAATGTAAAAGCTGACAACTTGCAACATAGACCACACCCCGATAATGATCTGATATCAGGAATCTTATAAATCATTGTTGTACGAAACTTATTGTTAAGTTAAAGTTATATCATACAGCTGACCTTCGCTATTGTTCATTATTTCAGCTGGTATCTTGTGATGATTCAAAACAGCATTTGAGTATTTATACTTACATACATACAATAACGCCTGTTTACCCAAAGGGGTAGGCAGAGGCATATAATACGAACACATTTAGCTAAATATATAGTTGGTCCCAGGTAATAGGTGGCGAGTCTGTTGCCGCTTACCGGGCACTGTTATGTTCGCCAGAGCCTCGTCCGTTGATTGGCAGGTGCACCACTTGCATGTGAGGGTGGCTTGGGCTTTTAACCTGTTGATGGGATCCCTATGAATATTTATATGTGTATATATTTAGTAAGATACGCCACCAATACGCAGAATAAGGACCTAGGTGGTATTTTGATACATGCACCACTCATTACAGACGATATCCATCCATCATCTCAGGTCTTTTAAGTTCCACTTATGAGCATGAGCCTCCTCTGACGAACCAAGGTAGACCAAGGTGACGAGCGCTATGGCGTGGAGGTCAATATACCTGCACTTCACTCCAGAGGTCGTGGGTTCGATTCCCACACAGCACAAATCTTTGTGTGTATGAACATGAATATTATTTGTTATATTATTTGTTTTGGTCTTTGTGTTGTCCTATATATATTAAGTATATATTTAAAAAAAAAGGATCTAAGTAAGTTTATCCGTTCTTTAGTATCCATAACACAAGTTCTTAGTGATACTTATTTTAGAACTAAATAATTGGTGTGATTGTAAGAGAATATTTATTATTATTCTTTATTATTTATAAAAGGTGATAGGAATTTAGGTCCTACTTAATTACGCGGACCCAGTGCGGATTGGCGGGGGCAGGTGTGTGGAGTCCTGCTGTTAGAATCTTTTCAAGCCCCCAAAGAACCTCTTAACCTAACGACTACCAAATATAGTGATAAAGGCGAACAACAGCTGAACGTACATTCCGAAGCACAAAAGTGCTCGATATTAAATTTTACCCATTCAAAGACTAGACTTTGTGACTAAGACGAAGTCTTTTTATTTCACATGAAATATGGTGAGTAGTCTGAAAATATAAAAGAAGTGCGCATATTACTCCAGTAACAGGAACGTAAAAATATAATGCATATTAATAAATTTTACAATACGAAGTATGTACTTCTTCTTCAATTTAAATAATGGCTTCGTGCGTCTAGCACATTTAGCCAGTGTCAAGTAAGTGATATATTAATAATATATAATTCATAGTAAATGAGAATGAGTAGTGTTAAAGATGATAAATGGTATATGAGATACCCTCCCCTAAACCCCTTGAGTAATCAGTAAAGATGTGGGACTATACTGAGATCTCACATGGACTCCTTGAGAGAAAATTTGAAAAGTGATGTTGCACAGTTTTGTTTGATTTACCAACACTCATGTATGTTCACAATCACTTAACGGTTAATAATCCACCGTTATTACACATTAATGTTCGAAATATCACAAATTTTAGAAAATAAAACAAAACTGCAGACATTTTAGTTTCCCGCCAAGAAGTCAAGTATGTACTTAGTGAGTTAAAATACTAAAAGCCTTATTACAAAACAAGATTTAAAATTAGACCATGTCTAAAACTAGTGCTGTCACTGACTTTTGACGACCTATATGGCGTGGTGGCGAGTATATCCGCACTCTACTCCTGAGGTCGTGGGTTCGATACCCACACAGGACAAATCTTTTTGTGTATAAATGTGAATATTTGTTCTGGTCTGAGTGTTTTCCTATATATAATAAGTATGTATTTACAAAAAAAAAGTATTTATGTATGTTTATCTGTTAATTAGTATCCATAACACAGGTCCTGTACCTAGTACAGACTCCAGCTCTCACTAAGGGACGACTTATGCCATTGTAATTGTAATAGTTCATAAGATACCTATTGTACCTTTTTGAGAGAAATAAATCTTATTATTATTATAATACAAGTTCTTAATGATACATATATTGGAACTAAATAATTGATGTAAGTGTCAGAAATATTTATTTATTTCATCATCTTATCAAATAAAAGTTCACTTATGAATCCTATGACAATATTCACAGGTGATTTGACCTGAATTATTCTAGACTTCACAAAAGAGAGGTAAACTGTTGTGATTCAATAACGTGCTGAGATTATGATCATCATCATCACAGCCCATTAACGTCCCACTACTGAGCACGAGCCTCCTCTCACATATCAAGGTGCGAGGGTATTGGGTCATACTCCACCACGCTGACCATTAGGCCTCTAACATGGCTTAACGACTACCACATTTAGTGGTAACCGGGACCAACGGCTTAACGTGCCTTCCGAAGCACGGAAGCGCTCGATATCAAATGCCACACAAACGTTCACCCATCCAAAGACTGACCTCTGTAAACTCTGCTGTACTTCGGTGATCGTTTCCGACCACCGAGCACCGCAGAGCTACGAGCGCTGAGATTATAGCATTTTATAAAAGTAATCAACCAAATTATGAGGCAGAATATAATTGAGCTTTTTGATTCAACAGGCTTTAAAAAAAAAGCATTTTCAAATCTATTTCGCTTATTATTTACCACAAGCCAAATTTGGCACACAATTGTAAAAAAACATAACCACTTAAGTAACCTAATCTTTCAGTGAGCATTTGGTTTTTGATGAGTATTAAGTTTTTTTATGATAATAGAGGAAGGAACTTAATCAGTAAGTTGGTGGGGAGCTGGTAGATTATTGTGCTGGCTTAAGATTGTATATCAAAATATTAATAAAATAATAGATACTTAATTTAATCGACGTCACAATCATAGACATCGCATGCTTAAAGGAACATCGACCCATTAAAAGATAGGTCAGGTTTGAGTTACGTACTTATACAGTCTTTCTATTTCTTACTGAGATCTAATCAATGTTAATAAAACGTACAAAACACAAGCAGGATTACTAATTAATAAATCAGTATCAATTTAATGCGCTTACAAGTAGGACAAGTATTCTTTAGAAGATCTTCGTTTGTGATGTCCCAAAAATAGTATTTTTTGAGTTATGTCTATATTGCATTGAGCATGTGACATGTTGAAATTCCTTCCTTTCTTTTAAATAATGGCTTCGTGCGTTTAGCACATTTAGCCAGTGTCAAGTAAGTTATATATTAATGATAATAATAGTTCATAGTAAATGAGAATGAGTGATGATAAAGATGATAAATGGTAAATGAGATACCCTCTCCTAAGCCCCTTCAGTCCTCAGATGTGGGACCATACTGAGATCTCACATGGACTCCTTGAGAGAATTTGAAAAGTGATGTTGCACTGCTTTGTTTGATTTACCAACACTCCTGTACGTTCACAAACACTTAACGGTTAATAATCCACCGTTATTACACAATAATGTTCAAAATATCACAAATTTTAAAAAATAAAACAAAACAGCTGACATGACGCTTCACTTTCCCGCCAAGAAGTCCCATGCTGAATTTAAGTTAATGCAATGTCAGCAATAATTTAAAATATGTAAATTTGAGTTGAAATTTGTGTTGGCGGCTACTAGCCTGCCCGCCTTCAAAGGGAGGTTAAAAAAATATCTTCTTGAGCAAACATTCTATGACATTAACGACTTTATGAAGTAAAATGACATTTTGTTTTATTTTAATTTTCATAATTATTGACCGTTTATTTTTATTAATTGCATTTATATTTCTTAATTCATTTGTTATTGACATTTTTTATTTTGACATTATTAATTCCTCATAATATTGTAATTTAATTTAATTCTAATAAATATGTTTTCTTTTCTGTGACGTGTAATGTTGTATTACCAATAAATGAGTATTTGAGGTCATTGGTGTAAACCATAAAGCACAAGTCTTGCCATGTCAACCAGTAAAAAACATACATAAAAAATAAAAAATTAAATGTAATCGAGGCCACAACTGTTAAAACATAAACCCATAGAGTACAGTTGTTTTTTGCAATGTCCACGAGATTTACAAACATTACCGAAACCGGAAAAATGCAATTTGTTTAAAGACACGGAAGAACTAGGATACACCATTGTTTTACGATTTTTTTTCAACTCTAATACAAACTTATAAGTACAGTACTTTTTAGCAGGTAGCTAAATGATTTTTATAATGTCTTTCCGGGTATAAAATAAATATAATAAAGTTTTTCCGGGATTGTATTTATTTATTTTATTTTCCAAGAAACATAAGAAAAATGTGTTTATATACAGATTATAGCTTATTTTTTTCGACTCAACAGTATTTTTGTTCTAAATATAAATTTTATTATTATTTTATTTTTGTTCATGAAGGGGGGGCCTTGATGAATGACTTTGGTTAGGGCTGAATTTTTGTGATAAATCAAGTAATTTATTTGTTAATTGCAGGTAATCTTTATATCTCTATTTACTAACTCGTATCTCAATTTCTATACTATTTAATACTTCAGGGAAGTTGCAAGACCATCCCGACACAAGTATTGTAATTACTTAATAGGTTTGCCTCAATTATTGTAATATTGTTAATACTGAAATACAATAAAAAAAAAATTGTTTAATGCCAGTTAGAAAAAATGTTAATAAATATAGGAATATAATAAACTAAACCTCAAAAAAAAACTTTTTTGATCATCAAAAATACTGAGTGAGCATCTAATAGGTGATTAGGTGCTCAATCAGTATTTTTGATGTACAAAAAGGTTAGGTTAGGTTGGCAATTTATTAATTTTGAAGACACGTTAAATAACACCCATAAATATATCTAACGTACAAATTTTTTTACGAATAAACAGCATGCAAAATACAATTAACGACGAGTGTACGTAATAAATAAATGATGTGCCATATGGTACCGGCCTAGAACAGTGCCACCCCCTCTCATCCCACGGGGAGTCTTAAGAATCGACGATGGTAAATCCTACCAGATGATGGGCAGCAGCGTCATCTTGCGTACCGGCTTGAACTGCGATCACCAACCCGCCTGCCCAGCGTGCTGATTATGGGCACATACCCCCAATGGAGTGTAATCTATTGGGGAGGCTAATGTTCAGCAGTGGATATAAAGATGATGAACAAACAATACAAATAGTATTTAAAGTAGTACAAACTTTTTCATCACAAATGGGTGTACAGGGATCCCACCAAGCCCTTTATTTTTTTTTTTTTATTATCGTCTGTAAAAAAATGCTGCTTACGCACTGTCTCCCGGCCAAAAGGGGGAGACCGGGAGGGGGTGTGGGGCTCACTGCGGCAGACGCGACCACCGCAGTCCTACCCACTAAAAAACTTCAGACGACGCCCACCGCTGTTGAAAAGGGGCGAGGTACCAGTGCCTGGATTTGTAGCTTCTGGTACCCCGCCCGTGGCCAACGTCCCCCGGATCAGAACCGGGGAGACCTCCTCAGGGAGGCGCAATGTGCTGCGCCCCCCCTACCTCTATGTGCGGCCATGGCGTAACTGGCCGACTTCGGGGGGGGTCTATGGCGAGACGGAAGGGGCCCCCTGCCCCCGCCACCTAAGACCCCCCGGGCGCTGCCTGACGGGCCCTTCTGGCCCGCCCGCTGCGTCAACGGCGTAGTCGGAGAGAGAGCGAATCCCGCTCCCTCTCCCGCTCCGCGGCCTCCTTCTGCGACATCACCACTTCGCAGAAAGAGGCCATCGCCTCCCACGCCGTCTCGCTGTTGACCATCTTTTGCATGATGGTCGGCAGCGAGAGAACCACTCCACCCAGGGCCGCGGCTAACGTCGACCGCGGCCCCGCCCACGCAGGGCACGCCACCAAAGTGTGCTGCGCGGTGTCTTCCGCGCAGTCACAGTGGTGGCAGCACCGGGTCGATTCCCCCCCGGCGATGTCACACAGATACTTTCCGAAACAACCGTGCCCGGAAAGCACCTGCGTGAGCCGGAAGCGGCCGACCCATCCCTCCAAGATGGGCCCGACCGCCTCGAGGATACGGCGCCTCGAACCTTCGGCACCCTCGGCACTCCTCAAGAGCTGCCGCCGCCATGCGCCCAGAGCCTGCGTCTGAGCGTCTCAACGCCATCGCACCACAGTGTCCGGTGCGGGGCGGATGCAAGTGGTGCACCTGCCGATCAACGGACGAGGCTCTGACGAACATAACAGTGCCCGGTAAGCGGCAACAGGCTCGCCACCTATTACGTGGGACTATATAATTGGCGAAGTGTGGGCGTATTATATGCCTCTGCCTACACCTTCGGGAAAACAGGCATGAATGTATGTATGTAAACTTTTTTTTAAAAAATAGAATACGATTTACCTTCTGTCTTGCTATCATTAATCAGCTCTAAGAACAGGATCTACTAAAATACAATTTACGAACAATTCCGTACATTGTGTTGCCAAAACCAAGGTTTTGCTTGTCTCAAGATTTATTATGTGCTAGTAATCGCGCGCGACTTGGTCTGCGTGACCAAGAGTTTCTCTGTAGATTTTTAAGTAAAAAATACTGATATTATTCTTTTTTGTGATCTAGAGATACTTGCTTTGTTATTATTTGGTTTCAAGAGCTCCTCATAACATTGAATAAATAAATGTTTACATCAAATATTTTAGTTCCCAGATAAGTATCATTAAGAACTTGTGTTATGGATTGTAAATAACGGATAAACATACCTACATACATTTTTGTACATATATACTTAATATACATAGGAAACACCCATACCCGAAGAAGTATTCATATTTATACACACAAATGTCCTGTGTGGGAATCGAACCCACAACCTCAGGAGTGGACTGCGGTTATACTCGCCCCTACGCCATATCGGACGTCTAAAGATTAAATATAAAACACCTTCAAAAATATGCTTAATTTATTTAGTACAGTGGACCCCCGATAAACCGGCCCCTGTCTAATCCGCCGCCCCCTGCAATCCGACATGCTTATCATTGTTGAATGTAGGAATACAAACATTATTTTGGAAAATCTTTACACAAAGATGATGCATGATTGAACAGATTGCAACTTAAACGCGCCACTTCATAATAATCTTTCAATTTTGAGCTGTAACTTGTCGGTGTAAGCTACTCTTTATCAAAAAAGTCTACACTATAAGGGATTTCTGGTATCCGTATAATCCGACAAATTCGATAATTCGACACTGCTTAGCAAAATGTTTGTCGGATTACCGCGGGTCCATTGTATATATTTTTTAAAAGTGCCATATAACACTCCGCGAAAAGGCCCTAGCTTAGTAGGGAATCGTTCTTGGACTGCTAGATGAACCTTAACCCTTAAACAGGCAGAGCACGTTGAAATTTTTCATTGGTGTTTTACCTTAAGTTAACTAGATAAGGTTCAATTTATGTTGGTCACTTAGTGACCACTCCTAGTAAATTTATGATAAGACGTATTATACAGCCTTTCGAGCAGCGATAACCCAGTGGTAAGACCCATAGACTTCAAGTTCAAAGGCACGCTTAAAAAATTTCGAAATAATCTGCATAATTATTGCTTGTTCTGGGCGTGAAGCCGTTGGACCCATCTGTTAAAAACATCTATGGCAGTCGTTATTAGAAAATCAGTGCCTTTTAATATCCTGACAGCTGGCTTAACCATAGAATGATGTTCTGTGTTGCAGAGGTTATACTGCAGTCGCTGCATGTAATAACTGAAACTCAGACAAATCTGGTTAAACCAGTGATCACACCTTGGGCTCTAAGCTTAAGTTGAGGGCAACCGGTTATTGCTAGGATATGGTGATCGTAAATAGAATTAGATTTAATTATTGCACTAATAACTTCAGAATAATTGTCGCGAGTACTCCATCAGAGGTACATTGCAATTCTCGTGTGAGCGACAATGATAGGATATTTTAGGTTTTTGCTGCACGAACAAATACTTTTGAAAACAATAGACGCACTGCCAAAGTTATCGGGGTAATCAGCATTGCGTTTGGATACTGTGGATAAGACCGTTAGTATAATAATTACTACTGTTTTCATGTCGCCTCCCATAATAAAATATGGGTGGAATTCTGGTCAAACTGGACCACACAGACCCAGTGCAGGTTGGTGATAAGTGCTGTACTGCTGATAGATTTTATTAAGCCTACTAATAAGGCCTGTATCTAAGTTAAACTGGAGCTCTTATATTAAGGTTTTTTAATATTACTGTTACTTACTCTCCGACTGCTGCAATGCTAATCTGCGAGTCTACTGCAGTCTAGTACACATACAAATTGTAATTTTATGTTGTTTATAAACATGCTTTCTTACATACATATTTACATTCATACTTACATACATATCTACTTATATACATATTTGCATACAAACTTACATACATACTTAAATATATACTTATCTACATATATACCTACATTCCGCCTGTTTCCCCAAAGAAGTAGGCACAGGCATATTATATGCCCACACTTCGACAATTGTATAGTCTCACGTAATAGGTGGCGAGCCTATAAGCTCACATAGCTAACATTTTTTTAAACTTAAATAAAACATTTCTTTTTAAAAAAAAAACTTATTAAGTCATACTTGAAAGGAGGTATCTTATATAAATATATAAATAATAAATAAATAAATATTTCAAAAGTAAGTATTTGACTAAGTAGCCATTATGATCAATTATTTTACAATCCTCATCGCATGTCATGTCCACAATATTCCGCCGCAGGTTTTCCATTCACATATAAGCTTACGTCAGACAATGCTACTGTTCAGTCGCTCTATGTTTCACGCAGAATCCCCATTGACCCACAAAAATAACTTAAACAAACACTAAAATATAATTATTTTTACCGTATTACATATTTATATGTAAAAATCTAATTATCACTCAAAAATAATACTAAAAGTATGTTTTGCATAAAGTGCTGTACTTTTAAAAACAAAAGAATTTTCGAATTCGGAACTCGTTCGTCGAAAACTTTTTCGCAATCACTTTGACACCAAATAGTTCAAATTTGTGTCAAACTTTTTTTTTGAAATAAATTTATGGTTGTAGTTTAAAAAAGTGTTAAAATGAAAAAGTAAAGTGATTTTTATCGTGTGTTTTTAGTGAATAATGAGAACATTGTGCAGTGAAAATGGAAGTGCATTTGACATTGTTGGTTTCACTGTTTGTGCATTTCTCGTTTGGATCTAGAGTTATACTCGTCGAGAATGCGCCAAGTAAGTTAATGTTAATTAAATTTAATTGTAAGATATTTTGTTAAACTTCTTTTTACAACCGAGATGGCATGGAGATGTAGCTGCACGTTCGATTCCCACACGGGACAAATCTTTAAGTGCATAGACATGAATATTTGTTCTGGTCTGGGGGTTTCCTATGTAAGAAAGTTTTTTTTTTTAAATGAAATAATAGTATTTATTTATGTTTATCCATTATTCAGTATCCATAACACCAGAGCTTATCGTGGAACTAAACAATTGGTGTGATTATAAAATAATTATTCGTATAATTATAATCTTAATTAAAATACACTTTGTAACAATCGCTGCAATATAAAAACACATATTTATTTATTATTGTACCGGAAGAGAACAAACATTATTTTGGAATTTTTAATAATTTTTTTTTTAATATGAAATAAAAAAGGTAATGATTAGTTACAATAATTTTGCTAGAACTTTAAAATAATTTACCACCAAACATATTTAATGATTTATCACACATACATACATGCAATCACGCCTGTTTCCCCGAAGAGGCAGACAGAGGCATATTATACGCCCACACTTCGCCAATTATATAGTTGGTACCACGTAATAGGTGGCGAGCCTATTGCCGCTCACGGGAACTTCTATGTTTGCCAGAGCCTCATCCGTTAATCAGCAGGTGCACCACTTGCAGGTGAGGTTGGCTTGGGCTCCAAAGATGATGGTAGGATCCCTGGACACCATGATAAATCATTAAGACTCCAAATTCTAAAATATGTCACAAAAGATGTAACAAAATATAACCTTGTATAAGTTTTAATTTAAACATCGACCGACGCCATACACGTAAAGATTTACATTAATTAAGATAATTAAACTAATCATTAAAAATTAATTAAATTAACCTCTTACATAGTAAACAATAACATAAAGTAAAATCTATAAGGATTGAACTATGACAGAACAAACATCCTTGTATCGACTTAGAACATACATACACAGACTCATACACGCATTTTACTAATAGGTATCATCATCATCTTCTCAGCCATATGACGTTCACAGCTAAACATAGGCCTCCCCAATAGATTTCCACATTATGCGATCCTTAGTCGCTTGCATCCATCGGCTTCCCGCCGCCTTGACTAGTTCAACGGTCCATCGCGTGGGAGGCGTCCTCTACTACGTTTTCCGGTCGCCATTGAAGAACCTTAACGCCCCATAGGTAGGATATCATCATCATATCCTAGCATTATCCTGGTTGCCCCAGGGCCCAGGGTGTCCCCCCCGACCGGTCTCCACCTTGTCGTGGTGGGGGGCTAGGTACCTCCCGGTAGGGCGCAGGAGGCGCTAGGTAAAAGGTAACACTCAGAGTTTGGAGACTCTGGGTGCCCTTAGTACTGACTACCGGGGGGGAAACTATGAGGGACCTGTGGAGGGCGAGCGGGCGGGCCAGGAGGGCCCGTCAAGCAGCGCCAGGAGGGTCTGAGGCAGAGGGGGCAGGGGGCCCCTGCTGTCTAACCATGGACCCTTCGAGAAGTCGGCCACACACGCTATGGTCGCACAAGGAGGTAGGAGGGGCGCGTCCACTGCGTCTGAGGAGGTCCTCCCAGTTTTGGTCCGGTGGACGTTGGCCGCGGGCGGGGTGTCAGAGCTGCAACCCAGGTACTGGCCCCCCGCCTTTTTCTCAACAAGCGGCGGGCGTCGTCGAAAGATTTTTAGTGAGTATTACTGCTGGCGGTCGTGTCTGCCAGTGGTGGGTCCCACACACCTCTCTTGGTCCTCCTTTGGCCGGGAGACAGTGCGTAAATACATTTTGTTACCGACGTAAATCAAAAAAAAAAGGGCTCAGGTTCTGCTCACTGGTTTTAACCAGGGGGCCTACCGCCGAATTCGATGGATTACCGGTAATGCATTTAGATCAAACATTGTTTTGCGTTCATTAATCCGTACCGGGAAATCTGCCGACAGCCACCTCTCATTCATGACCTTCAGTCCGTGACAGACCAATAGGTAAATGGAGAACGCCATTTTGTTTCGATTTCCATGAGTTCGGCGGTACGACAGAATCAATTCGAAATCCATTTTGCCTTATAATCGATTGCCATCGAACTCGGCGGTAGGCCCCCAGGTATGGCTGAGTTTCAGTTATTATCAGATACTCAATATCTGACCTCCGCAACGCTAAGGGAAACATTATTATATGGCTAAACCAGCTGATAGGGCATCATAGTAATATTATAAAAAGGAAAGATTAAAATTTTCTGATATTTGTAAATATTTATGTGTATAAAGATAACTTACAGACTTAGTTACTTTTTCACTTGCAATTTTAGTATTGCGCACTATTTTATATGTGTTTCGTCACAGTACGTATCATACTATCGGTTGTATAGGGAACCTACCAAGATCTGAGGAGTCCAAGCCAACCTCACCTGCAAGTGCTGCACCTGCCGATCAACGGACGAGGCTCTGGCGAATATAATAGTGCCCGGAAGGCGTATACGCGTATTCTGCGTACTGGCATGAACTGCGATCACCAACCAGGCGTGCTGATTATGGGCAAATATCCCCAATAGAATGTAATCTATCGGGGAGGCTAATGTTCAACAGTGGACCTTTTAAGGCTGATATAATGATGATGAATCGTTGCCAATTCACATAACCTTCACCCTTAACTGCTGTACAACATACTTAGTAAATAAATAATTCAATATAGCAGCAGTATATAAAAACAGGTTAAAAAAATTCCATATTGATGTTTTTGATTCTGGCTGTTCCTAACCTCTTGTGAAGGATTAATTCAAATTCAAATTCAAACATTTTATTTCAGATAAATAACAATCCATTAATTATTATGCTTGTGATTTTATTAGTTACATAATATGTATTTAAAAAGGTTCGCCATTAAAGTATTATATAGTTTGGCGATAGAATAAGTTTTACTAATATGTTATGTTATTTTGAATAGTGAAATAAAAAAAATAGTACACTTATAATCACGGGTTGGTGTCACATAAACATTAGATTAAAATTGTCTAAGGGGCCTCTACGCTTTGTCTTTGGCCAAACGCATGTCTTCCAATGTCCGGGTCACCATTGGCCCGAGATCGGAAAAAGACAAACATAACATAAGAATGTAAAGTTCTGAATAAGTAATTACATTTTTCTAAGTAAATAGACAAAGACAAAACGCTTTAACGTATAGAAAGGTCAGGTTGAGTCAAAGTTAGCGGATCTTTTTTTCTAACTTCAAGGTATGCAAGTTAGTTTTTATTCTTGCATCCTAGTAGATTTGTAATTGATAAAATAACACGCATCAAGGCTATAGGATACGAATAGGAAGCGACCTTCACCCGTCATTAAGAAAACTAAATATGAAAATAACGTCGTATTAGGACTTCTTGGCGGGAAAGTGAAGCGTCACATGTCTGCAGTTTTGTTTTATTTTCAGAAATTAGTGATAAATCGAACATGAATGTGTAATAACGGTAGATTACTAACCGTTAAGTGTTTGTGAACGTGCATGAGTGTTGGTAAATGAAACAAAACAGTACAACATCACTTTTCATACTCTCCCAAGAAGTCCATGTGAGATCTCAGTAAAGTCCCACATCTTTACTGAGGACTTAAGGGGTTTAGGCCCGTTTAGGGGGAGGGCATCTTATTTACCTTTTATCATCACTCATTCTCACTCACTTTATATGATTTATATATTATGAATATATCTCTTACTTGACACTGGATAAATGTGCTAAAGGCACTATGACATCATTTAAAAAAAAACGTTGTATTTAACGCTTCGAAATTATGAATGGCTCCGTGTTCATTAGCTTTTCATTAATAACTTATCTGACTTATATCAGTATCGACATTTTTCATATTTTCGAGATTTTTAAGAAGAAGTGCTTGGAATTATTTATTTAAGAAAATTGTTGCCATTTATTATGTAAATGTATGTAATTAATATAGTTTTTCCTTTTTTTTATTATTGTTTTGGGTTTTTTACTCTTAATGTCGACATAAATTAAATGTTATAGATACCTACATGTAGAGACATATCTTATAACTTTCCATTGTGTGTGATATTAATTGGTAATTTAAAATTATATGTTAATGGTATATCTTTTCCCATAAAATATGTTCATGATTTACAATTGAATGGAAGTGTTGGGAGACCACGTAAGACCTTCCCTCCAGAAGATTTGGAGAAAGGGCAGGTCAAAAGTACCCTAAACCGACGGGTGTGCATGAGAAGGTTTATGAGTGAATGAAGCTAAGAGTGTGTGCCAAGATCGTAGCAAGTGGAAGGATGTGATCTCTGCCTACCCCAACGGGAAAGAGGCGTGACATTATGTATGTATGTCTAGCATCATAAGGATATATTATAATATTTTTAATGTATTGATTCAGGCGTTACTTTACGGAATTCTATTGTAAGTAAGTGATGGATTAAAATATATTTGTGTACTTGTGTGTTAGTATGTACTCACGATGTTATGTATCATATGGTGTGACAATAAACGATTTGATTTAGGTACTGGCACTCTTAGCTTCATTCACGCTCCCCTGTCAGAAACGCGATGGCGAGAATACCCGCTCTCTGCTCCTAAGGTCGTGGGTTCGATTCCCACTTAGCATTTACTTTATTTATTTAAATGATCACCAACATAATAAACAATACAAATAAAAGAATTAACCATAGCAGTATTTAGCTCAATGTCATTATAATTATAGGCGAAGACAGCATGCAATTAAAAGATACTTTAATTTGTTCACTAGTTTAAAAGAAAAGCTCAAAAAGCGCTTAAGCGTAAAAAGATTTATTTATTTATTTATTTGTATTAGTTACACGGGTCTGGCCCAATTACCATAACTAACTCAGTGAGTAATTTGACATGCATATATAGTTAGAAATATAATTAAAGAGGACATAATATTCACAAAAAGACGACAATTTTGCCTGGATTGATTCCCAGCTATCTACGAATATGTCACAGTCAGGGTACTGACCAATTACAATAATACACTAATAATTACAATAACTAACTCAGTGAGTAATTTTACATGCATATATAGATAACAGACAGACATAGTTACTTTTGCACTTACAATATTAGTATCGTGCGCTTTTTGATTCGTGTTTCGTCACAGTACGTAGGTATCGTATGTGGAGCGAGACCGCCCTTTGCCCCCAATAATTTCGCTACCAGAGTGATCTTCATGTAGTTGATCAATTTATCATCAAATACTCAAGTAGTCATTTATTGGTAATACAACATTACACGTCACGGAAAAGAAAACTATCATCATCATCATCATCATCATCTCAGCCATCCGACGTCCACTGCTGAACATAGGCCTCAATAGATTTCCACATTGAGCGATCCTGAGTCGCCTGCATCCATCGGCTTCCCGCCGCCCTGACCAGAAAAAAATATTTATAAGAAAACTTTATTTATCCGTAATTATGTTAATATTGCTAAGAAGAGTTTTGTCTTCTTTTCTTATAAATCTTGTGACTGCAGAACACAATTGTTTTAATATTATGTATTTTAGTTGTAACTGGCGGGAGAAAAAACCAACCTTGACGATTTTCTTGCCCGTTCTTTAACGATCAAGCTCCCGCCCGCAGTGAATGGGCGCGTTAGTTTATAAGTATGACATTCATAAGAGCTCTATTGAGCCAAACTTGAATAAATAAATTTTGATTTGATTTGATATACATTATTATATTTGAGGACAAAATGTTATCTTTAAGACCAAATTTTAGCAAATGAAACAATAAAGAATTATGATTATGATTATTATCACTATTATAATAATTTAGTTTCAGCGTTGGTCGTGAAGACATCGTTGTTCTGAGGCTCCTATCTTACCTGAAGATGCCCTGTGTAAGGGCGAAACACGTGTCGTGTTGAATAGTTTCTCGAATTTTCGGGAAATTATAGTAGCGCGGGAATCGTTACAAAGATATCTTTAATCCATCACTTGCTTATTAAAATTCTTTTAAACCACAATATTATTAGTAATTAATAATATAAAAATAAAAAATGTACACAAAACATTTTTAAATGATCAGACCTTTCTAAAAATAGTTTGGTTGCGTTCAGTTTTTAAATGAGTGAATGAGTTTTTAAATCTCACTATAAAAAATTTAATAACATACATTCAAACATAATGTCACGCCTTTTTCCCGTAGGGTAGGCAGAGATCACATCTTTCCAATTGCTACGATCTTGGCACACACTTTTAGCTTCATTCACACTTATTAACCTTCTCATACACGCCCGTCGGATAAGGGTACTTTTGACCTGCCCTTAAAAAAAATTATTATGCATTACTCTGCTAAAAAAAGATGACAGAAAATTTTAAAAATAAATTGCACAATAGAAAAAAAAGTGATTTGTTCAAGACAGCTGAAAAAAGATGAGAAACAATTTCAAGGTGCATGTAGGTATAACATTGTTTGGGCGCCTTGAAAAATTCTCGAACAGCAGGTCGCCATACACCTGCCTCCACCAATCCGCATTGGGTCTGCGTGGTGGTCAAAACCCTCGCACCTTGGTATATGAAAGGAGGCTCGTGCTCAGTAGTGGGACGTTAATGGGCTGAGATGATAATGACCTCAGGTGGACCCAATGCAAATCGGCAGGAACAAGCATGCGTCCTTATAGTCACCTACTATTGATGATATTGATGACCACGACAATCAGGTAAACGTTGCTTCTGAAACATGAAACCGCTGAATACCTTTTTTTTTTTTTTGGGATGGAAAATCATCAAATGACCTTCTCCCGCTGTGGGTGGAGCGGGAGGGTGTGTCAGACTTCTACTGACTAAAAACCATCCGTGTTCCTTCTTGAGCCTGTAACACCAAGGCCGCGGTAACCCTTTCGAACAATCCCGCAACCCCGGCAGGCTTGGCCCCTATGGGGCCCCTCGGTGTGCTGACATCTCTTTGAGGCGCGCGTGGAACACGAACGCGCCATCGACGCGGCTTGTCGTCTATGGAAGACGGACGGGCGGCGAGTTACCCATTATTCGCCGCCCACAAGCCAGCGCCTACGGTGGCCGAGAGTCGTCTCGCGGCTCCCGACGTCTCGGGCGTCCACCGCGGCGGCTGGGACCGAGACGAGTGATATTCTCCCTCTCTCGCTCTGCCGCCTCCTTTGCTAGCATGACTGCTTAGCAAAAGGAGGCGACGGCCCCCCATTCTCTCTCGCTCCGGACCATGGCCTCCACCAAAGCCGAACGCGAGAGATCGCCGCCGCCGATCGCCGCTACAAGGACACATCGGAGCTCTGCCCAAGCAGGGCAGACCGCGATGGTGTGCTCCACTGTATCCTCCGGCCGATCCTCACAATGGTGACACCCGGACGTTTCCTCCCGCCTGATTCTGTGCAGGAACCTACCGAAGCAGCCATGCCCGGTAAGGACCTGCGTCAGGCGGTAGGTGAGCGCGCCGTGGCGCCTCTCTAGCCACTCCTCAAAGAGGGGACTTACCGCCACTATCGTGGCGAGCCCTGCACGGGGTTGCAACAGTCGTTCTCTCCATGACGCCATGAGATCGCGCTGAAAGTCCATCCGCTGCGCATCGAGCTGCCGTGGCAGCGGAGTTTCTCCCCGACGTAGTATCTCCACGCGCCACTCATAAAGGCGCGTGAGAACTATCGCCTCGAGATCCCATGGTGGCAATCCGGCAAGGAGACTCGCAGCCTCGCCGGAGATCGTGCGGTAGCCCCGGATCAGCCTTATGGCCACCACCCTTTGGGGCGCGTTCAGATACTGAGCTGCTCGTCGCTGCAAGGAACGCGCCCACACCGGGGCCCCGTAAAGGGCCATAGACCTCACGACCCCCGCGTAAAGCTTCCGACAGGAGGCGTTTGGACCCCTTAAGTTGGGCAGGAGCCGCTTGAGGGCAGCCCCGGTCCGTTCCAACTTAGGAGCCAAACGTCGAAAGTGCTCGACGAAGCTCCACCGGCTGTCGAGGACAAGCCCCAGATACTTCATCGTGGACTCGACGCCGATGTGAACCCCTCCTACCGTCAGACGGGATCCCGACGGTGGCGCATTCCGAAGGCCATGAGAACACATGGCCTCAGACTTGCGCAAAGCCACCTCGAGACCCAGTTGCCGGATCCTCTCCACGACTATCGCAAACCCGCGTGTCATCAATGCGGCCGCCGCATGGTGCGACCCTCCCTGTGCCAGGACAAGCGTGTCGTCAGCATAGCACACTACGCTGACGCCGCTAGGAAGGTCAGCGCGCAGCACCCAGTCGTATCCGATGTTCCACAGGAGCGGCCCCAGGACCGATCCTTGTGGAACACCGCACGACATCTCTCGCCGGTTCCACTCTCCGCTGCGACCGGGGTAGATGACGGCTCTATCTGTTAGATAGGCCGGTGGTAATGGTCCCTAATGCAACTCCAGGGCAGGGTGTTGAAGGCGTTGGCGATATCAAGAGACACCGCCAAGACGACCCTGCCCCGGGAAACCGCATCCCCCGTGGTAAGGGCTCTCACGCGCATGATGGCGTCCACCGTCGAGCGGCCTCTGCGGAATCCAAACTGGTTATCCGCAAGATCCGGCCCAATTCTTACCAGGTGCCCGACGAGGCGATCTGCAATAATTCGCTCAAAGAGTTTTCCCACCTCGTCAAGCAGCACAATGGGCCGGTATGCGGATGGACAGTCCGCAGGGCGCCCGGGCTTCCGAATGAGGACCAGCTTTCCAATCTTCCAGAGTACTGGGAACTGTCCCCTCTCCAAACACGCGCTTAGGAGCCCCTCCAGTCGGGGCCCGAGGGCCTTTAGGGCCAGGACCCAGGCTTTGCCAGGCAAGCCATCGGGCCCTGGGGCGGTATTTCTGCTCTTCAACCTCATTATCGCCGCCCTCAAGTCTACCCCGGTAACATCTGGGACGTCGTCGTCTTCAATGTGGTCCGCTTCCAGCATCGCAAGCGGCGGAGTCATGAGCGGGGAGGAGAAATCACCCCGCAGTGGGAATAGAGCGCTTACCACGTTCTCCACGAGCTGGGGCCGGAGACTCTGTGCCAGCGGGGGGGCCCACGGGCGGCACTTATCCCGTACAACCTTATAAGGGCGCCCCCACGGATCTCTATTCAAAGATTCCAGCATCTCCTCGCGGCCCAAACGCTTGGACCGCTGGACACCCTCTTTGAGGGCGGTCTTGGCTGCTCTGTATCCCTCATATAACTCCGCCTCAATGGCTGCCGCATTCGGAGGGCGGATGGCCAATCCGCACACCCCAACCGCTGAATACCTTGCAATTGTGAAATAATGCCACGAAACCGACTGGCTTTCTCTGTGGACTCTGCTCGCCTCCTCTACTTACGCAAGGACGGTCCCGAGCACACCTAAATGTAGATTTTACTTAATACTAACGCTTCCATTTACTACCGACAGGAACTTGACTAAAGAAGAATTGAGCAATCAACTCTTCAAGTGCCTCTCCTTTCCTCTCCCGAACAACACGTGCTGATCTAAAATACCATCCTCATACTGTGCAGTCTATCAGCACTGGAACCAAAAAAATTGGGAAGGCGTTTCGGAGCAAGACCACTAAGCTCTGGAATTCGCTGCCGGCTCATGTTTTTCTATTTCCTATGATCCCGGGTCTTTTAAGCGGGGCGTGAAACGGCATTTTAGCAGGCCGTCATGAGTGGATGCGCTTTGTACTGTGCTTATTTCACGGTATGAAGCGCTTTATTGGACTGCGTCGACTGCTTACCATCAGGCAGGATGTAGTCATTATGACGTGTCACATTAAAAAAAAGGTTTTTCCTCCCACTGAACTGATTGAACGTAGAACTGACGTGGGAATAGAAAAGTCCTAAAATGGAGACCCTTTGACAGAATTCGTAGCTGAGACGTATATCTGCAAGATGTCGGATTTGATAAGACCGCAGGATCAGGCTGGATCTAGGTCATCTACAACCTGTCACATTGGAAGCTTATAAGAGGCCTCTGTTCAGCTGTGGACTTGCCTGAGCTGATGATGATAGCTGAGTCGTACATATATATTATCTAGCCTGTTTCCCGAAGGGGTAGACAGAAGTATATTATACACCCACATTTCGCCAATTGGTACCCTATGGCTTACTTAGCTTGCCAGAGCCTTGTCCGTTTGTCGGAGCAGTTTACCAGTTGCAGGTGAGGTGGGCTTGGGTAGTAGGATCCCAATAAAGCCATGACGGTCCTAGACTGCAGCAAAGTATTTAACATTATTCTTGTCTGGTCCACAGCGTGCTTCCGTCGGGTCTTGGCTGGCCGTCGGGCGCTCAGGTCTTTCGTGAGGAAGGTGATCTCCTGCGAGAGGCTGGAAGACTGCCGATGGGAGTGTGCGAGCGAAAGGAGGTTTCCTTGCGAGAGTTTCAACTACAGGTCAGTAGAAATATAAAAGTCTGCATTAGATCCGAATGGTGAATCCCTCTCCACTTGGTTATTTATGTCTTTTTTTCATTTTTTTTTCCGTACAAGATGACAAAGAACAATCAAATTGAAAAATCCTAATTTTAGCGATCTTACGTAACTCCTCACCTTCCACGTCCCTCTGACGGAGCATACAGATCTACGAACCGACTACCTTCAGCTAGCAATTCCGTCTTGCTATGTAGGTCACTCTAAGTGTTCCTATCATGTAGGGACACCACGCTCTTAGCTCTTTTCATTGCGTGCTAAGCGATCTTATTATTATTAATTAACAGACAGGCAGTTTAAAAACTGATTGCGCCTGTATCCAATTTATCTCCATCTAGTTCCTCTTAACCGGTTGGATGTTTTTGTCCAGCTTGTTCTTGAATGAATTGACAGTGGGAGCTGACACTACATCTGCCGGCAGCTCGTTCCACTGTCTCACTACACGGTTGCCTAAGAAGTGCTTATGTGGGTTGTTGATAGATAAGCTAGATTGATTGCTATTGATCTTGCTCTTTAAAAGTAAGTGGAAAGAAGAAGAAAGAAGTTGGGAAGGTGCTTAGCGGACACTTCTCAAAGAAAGGAACAATTTGCACACTCGATTGCACTTGATCAAGATAAATCCCTATGCAATCAGAGATAGGCCTTGAATATTTTTTTAAATTGAATATTTAACAACTGAGAAGATTTTGTACCCTTTAATTACGATTACGACAGAAGTAATCAAAATAATTAGTGAAATATGAGTAAAACAAAAGTTCTGTGGGTTTTATAATGATTTGTACAGTCAGCGATATAATTTAATGCACAATTCTCTGATTCTCCAAGAATTATTGCATACAAATACAAATATAAATACAAATATTTTATTTCTGTAACTTACAAATATGGAACTATTACATTTGTGGGAGCCTTTTTCAACATTATGTAAGAACGTACCATACGTGCATACATACATACATTCATACATACATTCATACATACATACATTCTATTAAGCCTGTTCCCCCGAAGAGGTAGGCATATCGTATGCCCACATTTCGCTCATTAGCACATACCTAGTATGCTTAGTGGCGTCTCACGGGGAGTCGTAAGTGTCGAAGAAGATAAATCCTACTGGATGATGGGCAACAGCGTTATCCTACGTACTGGCTTGAACTGCGATCACCAACCCGCCTGCCCAGCGTGATGAATACAGGCAGATATCCCCAATATATTGTTATTTATTGGTGCGGCTAACGTTCAGCCTTAGACTTGGACTTTATAAGGCTCATATAATGATGATTGAAGTAAACACTACAAACGTGTGACTCCGTAACAACTGAAGAATATAAATTAAAAAAAGTGTAAAGATATTTCCGAGAGCGACTGTACCCCAGTACTCGCTGACGGCCATAAAAATGAACTCATACTACTCCGTCAGATGAGGTAAGACTCACACGCAGATTTTCACACTATTGTCATATTTACGCACTTTGGAGGTTCCCCGCTGGCCTTAATATGTTTATTGTTGTTTAATTATTCTAACTTGTGTTGGATTTGTTGTATTACATACATATTTAAATTTTAACTATAGAAAAATGTTTCCCTCTGTGTTGCGGAGGTCAGAGGGCAGTCACTCCGTTTATATAAGCCTTGTAAAGTGGATGTACAGGGCTTCTATTATAATCTTTGGAGCCCAAGCCAACCTCACCTGCAAGTGGTGCACCTGCCGATCAACAGACGAGGCTGTGGCGAACATAACAGTGCCTGGTAAGCAGCAATAGGCTCGCCACCTATTACGTGGGACCAACTATATGATTGGCAAAGTGTGGGCGTATATTATGTCTCTGTATACCCCTTTGGGGAAACAGACGTGAATGTATGTATGTATAATGGGGTGTATAGGGTTCCTACCATCATCTTTGGAGCCCAAGCCAACCTCACCTGCAAGTGGTGCACCTACCGATTAACAGACAAGGTTCTGGCGAACATAGAAGTGCCCGGTAGGCATCAATAGGCTCGCCACCTATTACGTGGGACCAACTATATGATTGGCGAAGTGTGGGCTTATAACATACCACTTGACGAATCTAAATGATCCTGTTGATCTTAAAGACAATAAAGTATATTTTTTGTATTTTCCTCTGCCTACCCCTGTGGCGTGATTTTATGTACGTGTGTATTAGACATGGGCGTTTTCGTTATTTTAACAAAACCGATATGTAACCGATATGGAGTTTTCATATCGATATGGATATCCGTTTTGAAATATCGAAATCAGTACAGTTTCTCAACTGAAGTGCGTTGTGTTAAGTTATTAATTAGTTACGAAAAAACTAACAACAAAACATAATGCACGTATTATCGAGTTATTTAAATGGATATGTTATACAGAACGCGCTGGCTCTGTTAGTTATGACGATTTTCCTTCATGCTTTACTAGGCTTAGGACTTATAGAAAAAAAGTCGTTTTATCTCTTTTACACCCGTAAAGGAAGACAGAGAAGAAGCGATCAATCAATTCGGTTGTGCACGGTTTGCGTTTGGTTATCTCGATATCATAGTTTTTATAATATCCGGTATGTATAACCGTAATATCGATATGATATGATATTAAAAAAAAATTGATTCATTTATTCAAGTTTGGCCCAATAGAGCTCTTATGAATGTCATACTTATGAACTAACGCGCCCATTCACTGCGGGCGGGAGCTTGATCGTAAAAGAACGGGCAAGAAAATCATCAAGGTTGGTTTTTTCTCCCGCCAGTTACAAATACATAATATTATAAAATACATAATATTAAAACAATTGTGTTCTGCAGTCACAAGATTTAAAAAAAAAGGAAGACAAAACTCTTCTTAGCAATATTAATATTAAACTCATATCGGTTATTAATTACGTTTTGATATATCGAACTCATGCCTAGTATGTATAAATGTTAAAAAATATATGTTACTACAGTGTAGTCGATAGTTGAATGGAATACTTACGAGTAACCTCAGCTGGCCCTTCTCCCCACGGTGGTTGAACAACTAGGCTAGCACTTGATATATCTTGCTGGCGAATCTGCGAGCTAAACGCTGGTCGCCAGCACTGATAAATAAGGAATATTTAATAGTTTCGTCATAAGTATTTGTCGAATATTTAAATTGGACCATACTGTGTGTTGATCATCATGTGTTTTTCTATGTATATTAAGTATGTATTTACAAACAAAAAGTATTTAAGTATGTTTATCCGTTGTTTAGTATCCATAACCATAACACAAGTTCTTAATCATACTTTTCTTGGAACTAAATAATTGGTGTAATTGTCAGAAAATATTTATATATTTAAATTTATATATAGAAGGATATTAATTAAATTTTTTTTTTTTTTTTGAATACTATTCGATTGAAATCTGGTGACAGCAGAACGATAATAATTATAAGGTTATGAAATGGTTTTGATATTAAGAAACTTATTTATTTATTTGGTACACCAACAGATTACATGTTTAGATTTAATACATACATTTACAACTGTTTCCCCGAAGGGGTAGGCAGAGGCATATTATACGCCCACACTTCGCCAATTATATAGTTGATCCCACGTGATATGTGGCGAGCCTATTGCCGCTTAACGGGAGCTTATTTGTTCGCCAAAGATTAAATATTACATTTAATATTATTGGAGTTTACCTAGCATGCAACCCAATTACAAGTGAACACAACATTTTCTTGTAAATGGCGGGAGCACAAACTAACATTGACGATTTTCTTGCCTATTTACGATCAAGCTCCCGCATTCCCGCTCGCAGCGAATGGGCGTGTTCGTTTCTAAGTTAACTTTAATTTGAGCTTTATTGAGCCAAAATGATTGTGGTTTTAGTAGTGTGCTGCCACTCAATGAATCATCATGAGCTCAGCCGATAACAATTTTTTTTTAATGTTTTGACATTTATTTTTCTCGATGATTTTCTTTTATATTCTTCAGTACCTAACTAGGCCAACGCCAGCTGATACTGGAAATTTTAATTAAGATTCAGGCAGCTCAACGCCATACGATACGACGAGTACCTAACTAGCTAATGATTAACTAAAATTTATCTCTAGCTGATATGGTTGGTACTAAAATGACTTGTGCTGTGTGGAACCGGCCTAGAATAGAGCCACCTCCTTTCGTCTTACTGGGTGACGTAAATAAATTAATGTAATATTACAATCACACCGACTATTTAGCTCCAAGATAAGTATCGTTAAAAACTTGTGTTATGAATACTAAATAACGGATTAACATACTTATATACATTTTTAATACATAGAAAACACTCAGACCAGAACGAACATTCATTCATGCACACAAAGATTTGTCCAGTGTGGGAATCGAATCGGAAGGAGTGCATGTATACCGACAACGCGGTCGTCAAAAGTCGTAGGCGTCTACGAAGAGAATGCCTACCGAATGTTTAGCAGCAGCGTCATCCTGCGTACTGGCTAAATCTGCAATCACTGATCAGCCTGACCACCGTAGGGATTATGGGCAAATATCCCCAATTGAATGTAATCTATTGGGGAGGCCGATGTTCAGCAGTGGACTTTATGGGGCTGATAATGAAAATTACATCTTATATGTCCACTAGTAAGCACGAGCCTCCTCTTGAGAATCAATGCTCCATACCAAAAGTATTGGGTCATATTCTTCCAACGGACTCAGTGCAGATAGGCGGACAGTATTTATTTCATCATCATCATATCAAAGTAAAGTAAAGTAAAAAAAATATTTATTTCATAATCTATTATACATAGTACTTGAAAACGGAATATAATAAACTGAACCTCTAAAAAATACTTTTTTGATCATCAAAAATACTGATCTAGCATCTAATAGGGGATTAGGTGCTCCATCAGAATTTTTTGATGTACAAAAAGGTTAGGTTAGGTTGGTAATTTATTAATTTTGATGACACATTAAATATGAGCCCTTGAAAACGTCATAATTAAAATTTCTAAAAAACAATCGAAATATTATTACACTAAATCACGAAGCTTAGATTCACTTACATGCAACAAAACAATTTAAAAACAAGTCTTATAAATTCCACTGCAGAACAGAAGCCTCCCCAATAAATTACATTCTATAAGGTATTTGCCTATGGTGGGCAGGCGGATTGTTGATCGCAGTTCCAGCCTGTATGCAGGATGACGCTACTGCCTATCATCCGATAGGTAAGTATCTGTAGGTCACGAAAACGTAGGTCAGGATTTTTCACTTAAAAATCTACAGAAAAACTCTAGGTCACGCAGACGAAGTCGCGAGCAAATGGTAGCTCATAATAAATCTTGAGACAAGCAAAACCTTGGTTTTGGCAACACAATGTACGGAATTGTTCGTAAAATGTATTTTAGTAGATCCTGTGCTTAGAGCTGATTAATTATAGCAAGACAGAAGGTATATCGTATTCTATTTTGTAAAAAAAAGTATACAAACATACATACATACATTCACGCCTGTTTCCCCGAAGGGGTAGGCAGAGGTATATTACACGCCCACACTTCGCCAAAGATATAGTTGGTCCCACGTAATAGATGGCGAGCCTATTGCCGCTTAACGAGCACTGTTATGTTCGCCAGAGCCTCGTCCGTTGATCAGCAGGTGCACTACTTGCAGGTGAGATTTACTTGGGCTCCTTAGGTCTTGGTAGGATCTCTATACACCGGTACAAATCCGGTAGGTAGTACTTGTTTATTAAGCCCCAGATTAATAAAGCGCTCGTAGCTCTGCGGTGCTCGGTGGTCGGAAACGATCACCGAATTACAGCAGAGTTTACAGAGGTCAGTCCTTGGATGGGTGACCGTTTGTGTGGCATTTGATATCGAGCGCTTCCGTGCTTCGGAAGGCACGTTAAGCCGTTGGTCCCGGTTATCACTAAATGTGGTAGTCGTTAAGCCATATTAGAGGCCTAATGGGCAGCTTGAATAATTCTAACAGCAGGACGCCATACACCTGCCTCCGCCAATCCGCACTGGGTCAGCGTGGTGGAGTATGACCCAATACCCTCACACCTTGATATGTGAGAGGAGGCTCGTGCTCAGTAGTGGGACGTTAATGGGCTGTGATGATGTGATGATGAGCCCCAGATTGAATAAACTTTGATCCTTCCATAATTAGAATTAGCGTGTAATGGCCGCTTTGAAGGAAATACACATCAAAATGATTATATTGTATGTAAATAGCCTGTCAACATACAAAAGCATACAAACACGCGAATTTGCGTACTATGATTGCTGACCTAAATATGATTGTAAGTTGACATAGTGAAAATATTAAATGTAGTATATTAAGAAATACACATTAATCTAGTTTAATATCCCTTAGTATCGTGAAGTCCTTTTTAGGCATATTATATATAAACTTATTTTTAGAAACTGTTTACTGTTATTTATTTGTGTCGAAATAAAATTTCATTTCATTTCAATATAAGTATTCAGGACGCCTTTAAAGGTATGGTAAGGAAATATCAATAATTATGCAAACGTAAGTGTAATTAATACCTATTTGAGACATAATAATAAAAATAAAAATTTATAAATAATTATGTTTTTATTTTACGACAATTATTTATGTACCTTATTATGTACATACATACAAACATAATGTCACGCCTCTTTCCCGTTGAGATAGGCAGAGATCAGCTGCTACGATCTTGGCACACACTCTTAGCTTCATTCACCCTTATAAACCTTCTCATACACGCCCATCGGTTTAGGCTACTTTTGACCAGCCTTTTCCCTAAAATCTTCTGGATTCGGTCAAGGAAGGTCTTACATGGTCTTCCCCTCCCAACACTTTCATTCATTTGTCTATCATAAACTACTTGCATTAGTCTACTTTCATTCATCCTTTTAATATGACCATACCATCTAAGCATACCTTTCTCAATTCTTGTGTAAATATCGAGAAATAATAAGAGGTGGCTAGCTTCTTTCATTCCCTTAGTAGCCTTGTACGACACCGTCGGTCAACACATGTGCCGCGACATCATCCGACCGATCTACATACAATTACACCAATTTTTTTATTTATTAAAATGATCACCAACATAATAAACATGAATAATATCAAAAATGAATTAACCACAGCAGTATTTAGCTCAATGTCAGTATAATTATAGGCGAAGACAGCATGCAATTAAAACATTATAAACGATAATTCCTAGTTAAAGTTATGGTTTAAAAACACAATAACAAAAATTACATAATTAAAAAGCTAAATTAAAGATGAATAAAATAAGATAAAAATGTCAATTATTAAGTTCCAAGATAAGCATCATTACGAAATTGTGTTATGGATACTAAATAACGGATAAACAAATGTAAATACTTTTTGTTGTCAATACATACTTCATTTACATAACAAACACCTAATATAAACGTTCATCTTACATCATTCTATATATTAAAAAAATTGCATCAAAATCCTGTATTCCCGACAAGTTATACCACCAACATAAATTTAACTATGACATTGTTAACTAGACTGATGATACTACCAAGGTCGGTACAGAAAGCATACTAACATCAATATCATTGACAGGGCATTATGAGCTTTACTGGTAATGAACAGAAAAGCGTTTTAGCTAGAAATGGGTAAATTATGTCGTGTAATGTGAGTGAAAGAGGTCTAACTAAGGTCATGATTAATATGACATGATTAAGGGCAAAATGGTTATGTCAACATGATTAAGGGCAAAATGGTTATAACTAAGTGGAAGTGCCCTTAGTGACAAGGACGCCTAGGGCTACCATCGTAAGTCTTATATTGTATATTGGTCTTATATTGTCGTATATTGGTTTTTCTTTTATTTCTGACACTCTGTTCTTTAGCAAAAAATAATCCTTATGATGAAGCCTTTTGATCGGTATGATAAAGTTGTAGGGTATTTTTTTTTATCGTGTAGCGGGTTTGATTTCCGTTTCAACCGTATAATTATTTAAAGATCTATGAATGCAGTTTAAATTGTTTTTGAATTTCAAATAATGTCTTCTTTCAGTCAAATGTTCCATCTACCATATTCAAGATACTTTCCTCCATGTGGCGCATCCGTGGGACACCCTGTATACTGTAGGAACTATAAAATTTCTACATCTACTAGGAACTTTTCTTTGTGCAGGATGCGTTGCGAAGAATGTTTTTATTGAGAACTAATAACATCTGTGGTGGAAACGCAGCTTTATGACGATGACGACAAGAACTTCATGCTGATAATGTACCTTATTAAAAAAATATTTTGTGAAATACTGTGATTAATAAAAATTACATTCTAATAATAAATGTTTTTATAGCATTGAAATTTGCGATGTGAAAAGACAATATAAGAATATAGATACAAAGATAAAACGTTTATTTCCTTTAAATAATGCAAGTTACATAAAAACATATCCCACAAAACCGTTTGACTGGTTTGTCTGTGGGTCACAGTCTGTTTAATACTAATTACAACTAATTTAATAAATAAATAAATTACAATTTTGCACTTACACCAGTATAGTGTTTTTTTTAAATTGGCTTTGTTCTTGTTTTTGTTTGTTTCCATTCTAATGGCTTCAGGTAGACTATTTAAAAGGTATGGAAGCCGTTTTTTTATAGTCCTGTCACCATAATTATTGTATGAATTATATAATGAATGACATAATTCTTTCTTCTTTAGATTGGACCCCTCATTCCGGGGCAAAGGCCTGTGCGAGCTGATGACAAAACCTATAGAAGCCTTCGACCTTCGCCGCGACTTCGTAGAAGACAAGAACTATGACTTCTATGAAGTGGACAGGAACAGCCTCGAGCCCCACTGCCCGGAGACCATCAGGAGAGGACCTGAGATCCTGCACTCGGGGTTTTTATCTTCTAAGCCGGATAGGTGAGGAATTGTTCAACTCTTTTTCTCAAACATTATGAAGACTTGTTGCTGGATTGTTCGAACGGATTACCGCGGCACCAGGACTCAGCAGGCTCAAAAAGGAACATGGATGGTTTTTAGTCAGTAAAACTCTGACAGACCCTTCGCTCCGAAACCGGTCTAATTGTTTTTGAGTCAATTCATTGCAAATATCCACAAATACAAATCTCGTCCGTTTATTCATACATACCTGTTTCCCCGAAGGGGTAGGCAGAGGCATATTGTACGCCCACACTTCACCAATTATATAGTTGGTCCCACGTTATAGGTGGCAAGCCTATTACCGCCTCCGGGCACTGTTGTAAAAAAAAAGAAAACACAATTTTTTTTAATAATTTAAAAAAATACAATATGTTTATCCGATATTAAGTATCCATAACACAAGTTCTTACTGATACTTATCTTTGAACTGAATGTGTAATTGTTAGAAATTATTTGTATAATAATTGTGTGCGCAGGTTACCAGGCTACCAGAACCAGTGGTCAGACCGAGCAGACTTCCACGACACCAGATGGGACCAGAACCGGTACTACAACAACAGGAAGAGCCAGAGACGAAGATATCAAGATCGGTTCTACGTGCCTTATCAGATAGGTAACTTTGTCATACAATATTTTGACTCGATCTCTTTTGTCGCGTGCTGGCGTATGTGGTGTATTCATTAACGTTCCAAATTCAAAAAGCGGATGGAAAAGTAACTCTCTTTGGGAAAAGACTCACTTTGCTCTCGGTTTTTGGGGAACCAATGACCGCTTTCCGAATAGGTGAGATGAAAAAGTTATTTTCAATTAATCAATCAAATCATTGCAAGTCACGCGTCAAAATATAAATAACAATAAAACAAACATAATAGAAATAAGTCCACCTTTGACTTCGTCTTTTTCACGAATAGTTTTTTTTTGTTATTGTTTTTTGTGAAACAAAGGATATATATATAATTTTTTTTGAATAAATTGAATAATTTGTGAATCATAATTACAAAACATCGCTGCAGGCACTTTAAAAACAGTAAAAATACTGTACTAGGTGTACAGGGATCCTATTACAAACTTTGGAAACGCTAACCTCACCTGCAAGTGGTGCACCTGTGGTGTGGGCGTATATTATGCCTCAGCCTACTCCTTCGAGGAGACAGGCGTGATTGTATGTATATATGTATGTAAAAACACTAACGCACATAATCCCTTTAACTTCAGACTTGTACAATTCGTATAAGTTGAACAATTACCTTGGATGTGACTGTATCAAATTATAGTATCAAATTATTGGGTGTTAATCGAAGTGCGGCTTGGGGGGGTGCGTTACTATAGCAATGCGGTGATGCTACGCTCACGCTTATGCTCTTACTCGCTATAATCCTGCATAAACAAACAGCATTTTTTTGTTTACGTGCCCCTGTTTATGCCACGTTTAAAGACGATTAGAAGACAAGACGATTCCACCAAAAAGTGTGGATTAGCGGAGCCAGAAAAGTAAAGTTCATTTCTTAGGAGCCAAGATTAATCAGTGCATTTGGAAAGGCCTTATAATAAGTCCACTGTAGGTACTCCTCAGATGAATCAATTGTTAAGTTTCATTTACTGACATGCCAATAATTTCGCTATTATAGCACCCGACAAGCTCCTCTTATGGTTGCAGTGGACTACTAGTGGCTGAAATGAAGATATTCAGGCAGAGATATCATTATCATCCTCACATCCAATCGAAGCCCACTGCTGAACATAGGCCTTTCCAATAGATGTCCAAATCAAGCTATACTGAGTCGCCTGTATCCATCGGCTTAGCGCCGCTTTGACCAGACCATCGGTCCATCGAGTAAGAGGCCGTCCTCTATGTCGCCATTGAAGAACCTTAACGCCCCTCAGTCGGCGGTTCTTCAAGCTATGTGCCCCGCCCACTGCTACTTCATCTTGCAAATTCTCCTTGCTTTGTCGATCATTTCAATTCTCCTAAGGATTTCCTCATTTCTGAATCTATTACCTACTTAATTACACTTCGAGCATAGCTCTCTCCAATGCACGCTTGGCAACTTTGAGCTTTTTTTTGAGCACTGTGAGCACCACGTCCGCAGATCGCGCACACAAGCAGACTTTTGCCTTATTTAGACTCCAGCCTCCACACAAAATTTCACTAAATCGGACATCTAGTTCTTAAAAGATGTAAATTTATTTATTTATTTATTTAATAAGGTACACCAACAGCATAACATGCACATACATTTTATAAAATTATTAACAAAGGGTACTATTCTTACATGCATGCCTATTATAGGTATACACAACGTTTAAAATATAATAATTATAAGCATATTGAAAATTAATAACATTCCTAAATATATTTCATTTGGTCTAATACAATATCATGGCTACGCACATCAAATATATTTCAGCAGTTTACTCTTAAAGGCGTTGAAGTCGTCATTAAATATATCAATGTCAGACACCTTCGTGTTGATGTTGTTGTACCCTGAACATACTCTAGAGAGCGGCTGGTGCAGACCAAGGTTTGTCCTATAACGTGGTATATTAAATACTTTGGAACAGCGATGACGTGGATAGCGGTAGGGTACACTGAGAGAGATCTTCTCCAGCAGATGGCTACATTTCACCTTACCTTTGACCAGTTTGTGTAGAAAAAGTAGATCCAAGATAGAGCGTCGGTCACGTAAAGCTTTCATGTTAAAGAATCTCAGTCTTTCATTATACGGATAACGATGGGATATGCCGGGAGATACATAAGCTAAATGCCTTGTAAAAGCACGCTGCAATGACTCGATACGCTGAGAATGTATACTATACACAGGGTTCCAAGCGACACTAGCATACTCCAACCTGCTACGAACCAACGAATTATATAACATTATTCTGGTCTGAGTTAGTTTAAATCCACGAGTATTACGTTTTAAAAAGCCAACAAGTTGAGCAGCTTTTTTTACTATGTTATCTATGTGGCTAGCGAACTTAAGCCTATAATCTAGTACTACCCCTAAGTCGCGAACTACATCATGCTTAGCTAGTGGCGCGCCATCCAACGAGTAGTAAGTACGAAGAGGAATACGCTTTCTTGTGAAACTGACGTGGTAGCATTTACTTGCGTTAAGTGTCATATCGTTTTTCCCACACCATGCACCTATACTATCAAGGTCATCCTGAAGAAGTGCCACATCTGCCTGATTTTGTACGGTTTTAAATATTTTTAAGTCGTCAGCAAACAGAGAAAATTGGCTATGGCTTAAGTGTGAAGCAATATCATTTATAAACAATAAAAACAAAATTGGGCCCAGGTGGGAACCCTGCGGAACCCCCGACACAGCGTAATAAGCACCCGACACATAGCCATTTACAACAACGGACTGTGGTCTATTGTATAAATATGACTCAAACCAGTCAAGCAGCGGCGCCCCCACACCACTCAACTGAAGCTTCGACAATAAAATTTTATGATTAACTCTGTCGAAAGCGTTTCTGAAATCCGTATAAAGTGCATCCACCTGGAGTCCTTTGTCAACCTCAAGAGAAACTGTAGATATAAATGACGCAAGATTTGTGTCAGCTGACCGACCATTTCTAAAGCCGTGCTGGAAATCTGAAATGTTGTTGTCCAAATGGGTGTACAATAGAGGATAAATAAGAGATTCAAACACTTTTGAGAAACAAGAAAGTACAGAGATAGGACGATAATTTTTAACTTTGGTTTGATCTCCCTTTTTAAAAATCGGCAGAATTCTGGTTACTTTCCATTCATCGGGAAACTGCCCAGTCCTTAAAGAATAATTAAAAATTGATGTTAGAGGCAAAGCAAGTGCCGATGCACAACGCACAACAAAAAGAGGAGGTATGTTGTCAGGGCCTGGTCCCTTTGCAGAGTCCAAAGCCTTAAGTTTTTCAAAAACTTCACGCTCACTAAATTTTATTCTTGCCAGATATGAACCACCTAGTCCACCAGCGCTTTCGACATATGCATTATTATCCGAGTAAATGGATGAAAAATATGAGGCAAACAGGTTTGCAATGCTATCACCTGTGGATGCGCTTACATCGCCAAGCGACATATGGGCCGGCACCTCAGATCTACCATTTCGTTTTTCTTTTAGAAAACGCCAAAATAGTTTGGGATTTTCGCGAATATTACACTCTGTTTTATTCATGTAAAGATGGTTACAGATTCCAAGCAGCTTACGACAACGCTCGCGCAACAATTTGTACTCGAACTCATCACGCGGGTTCTGACATTTGATATACCTTTTACGTGCCTTGTCCCTTTCTTTAATGAGTTTAATTAATTTTCTGCTAAACCAAGCCGGGTACTTTGAAGATCTAGGTTTTCGCCTGGGAACATTAATTGCAATAGATTTTTTAAGAATACGGTTAAGTGCTGAAACCATTAGATTTACATCACTGAGATCATCAAAAGTAGCCCACCAATCAGTCTCAGTCAAATCAGACAATATAGCAGCATAATTAGCTTTATAAAAGTTAAAATCATTACGTGCTTTAGGAGTAAGTCCAATATTACAGACATCAATTGTTGGTATGGTAAAGATTATACCAGGATGGTGAGGATCTAATTTGCTTAACAAGTCTTTAGACTTGGTAACATGTGCTTCATTTAAATTACTTATAACTAAGTCTAAAATTTTGCAATCTGCATTAGTTATGTTGTTAAATTGAAAAAGACCATTAAGTGACATAAAATCCACAAGAGAATAACCTAAGCTTGAATTATAATTTGTTGGTAACATATAACAAATATCATCTTGAGAACACCAGTTAATAAAATTAAGGTTAAAATCTCCCAAAATAATTACATTATTAGTTTGGTTCATAACTAAATCTACATTATCTAAAAATAATTGCTGAGTAACAAGTTTAACCGGAGGAGGTAAATAAACTGCACATATTGTAAAAGTCTTAAGCACTCCACTCGCATTTAATTTGACATTCACCCATAAATCCTCACAGTCACTTTCCCAATGATGAAGTCGTGCCGAGGGAATCTCTCGAGTCACCGCTATCATGACACCACCACCAGTCCGTTTAGAACTCTTAGCAGTAGAACGATCACGGCGATATACAACGTAGCGCGCATCAATAAATTCACTGTCAAATATTGCAGAGTCCAGCCATGTTTCCGTGAAGACGATTATCTTATAATTGCATAGTAAGATATTTGACAACACATCATTTGTTTTTGTTCGAATTCCTCGAACATTTTGATAATAAATATCGAATTATACCAGAATTACACCAAAACATTGAATATATGCCAAATTCTTTATAGAAGCTGAAGACTTTCTTTGCTACGAACTAATTTGGCCTCGGAGAACTCATCCTTTCGAACAAAAATCCGACCATTGCGTACCCAAACGTATTTATATTGCAATTCCTTTGCCTTCATTCTGGTAGCGGCGTGCAGTGATTTATTAGTGGGTGAAAGATGTTCACTAACAAACACAGGTCTTTTAGAACTCCCGAAACCTAAATGCTGTGTATTCAGTTTGTCTTTAGAATTATTTTTATTAAAATTGGCCACAGCGGCAAGTATAGCGTCTCGGTGCTTGGGGCTGCATAGTTTAACAATCACGGTGCGTGGTCTTTCGCTGTCTTTTACTAGTTTTGCGACCCGAGTTACATTAAGAACTTCATTCTTAGCTACTGGCTCACCTAAAACTTTAACGAGTTGTTCAATCGTGTTATTTATATTCTCAGTTTTATGCTCGGGAATCCCATTAATTTCGATGTTACTGTCTCTCATATTCTGTTCCATCAGATTAAGTCGACTAGATAGATCAGTTACCGTGGTTCTTAGAGTTTCATTGTCAGTTTGAAGTTTTTGTAAGATGACCGTCTTCCCCTCCAGATCGGATCTTATACTTTCGTACTGTTTATTGAAGAAACTCATAGATTCCTGAAGCTCCACAAATTGCTCGCTTATGTTCTTAAGTTGCGCCGAAACCAACTGGGTTATTGTGGTCTGAAGAATATCTATCCATTCCTGCTTAGACATTCCCTGAAAACAGTCGGCAGCCCCCTTAAGATCAACTGGTGGTATTGTAAAAGGCGTAGTGGTTCCAAGGCAGGGTGGATCAAGCCCTGGCAAATTCTTCTTAGTTCTGACTGTCACGTTCTCAGTAATACCACAAGAATCATCAATTGCTGTCGGAGAGAGTATGGCTGCTTTAGCGGGAGTTAGAATTAGAATTAGAATTAGAATTAGAATTATTTATTTGTGAAACATAGGTGAAGAACATATATACATTAATCATACATGTCAAGGTCTTAAATAGATAAGTGTTGCACTATGCTTTGTCATTGTTGACATACAAATATTAAAGTCAGGTTCATCAAAGTTCTATCAATTTTATACATTAAAATAATCAAATTTAATAATGTCCACTACAAGAAAGAAAAACAAAAACACACACAAGAGGATCATAGCAAAAGAACATGCTAGAATAATATGAATTAATAAAATTACAGAATTTAATCAAATAGTCATTCAAAATTAAAATAGTCATACAAGTCAACATTAATAATATAAATTTATAAAATTACAGAATTTAATCAAATAGTATTATCATTAAAATAGTCATCCAAGGTATAATAACATTTCTCAACTAATAACTTGTGAAGACACTTTTTGAATTTCTTTAATGGCATACATTTTATAGCATCAGGTATTTTATTAAAAATTTTTGGTGCAACACCAAAGAAGCTCTTTTTCATTAACGCAGTATTACATTTCAACGTGCATAGTTGATTTTCATATTGACTCCGAATGGGGGTCTTCTTAACTGTTGAAAATTTTGTAAATAAATGTGGATTTGATTTTATAAATAAGGAGTGTTATTATTATCTGACTTAGGTATTTTAGAACAGCATCCAGGACACTTCCAGTTCTTTCGGCGGTCTTGATCAGGTCCATAGAAAGATTGAAAACGTGCAGTAGAGATATTAATACATTGGATATCATATTTCAAATGGCATGTGACACAAACTAAAAAGTCTTTGTTTAGTATGGTGTTTCGACAAGCTGCACATTTACCATGATTTGGCGCCATTACACTTATTTAGGTTAATGCCAGATATTAAAATAATCCAATGTCAAAGTAATATTATCCAGGAATATACACGAAGTGATACGAGCGGATAGCAGCGTAATTATTTAATCTTCCTAAAATGGTAGCTGTTTTTTACCTCTAGCAACACTGCAGAAATGTCACTTTCGAAATAGAAGTTGTCAATTGAGTTAGACAATAATGTTGTAAGATGTTTGAGGGTACTTTGACATACGTTATGACAGGTCTGTTATAAAGTATAAATGTGGGTATAAAATTCTCACTTGATCTCAAGAGTTTTCGGTGATTGTGGGCGTAGAATTTTTGGATAACAGTTTCACTTGGTGATCTGACGAAGCACTACACTGTAACATACACTTTACCGCTGTTTGTTGAGTATTTTATAGTAAAAAGTAAAAAAACTGATAGGAGCTCAAAGTATTTACAACCAGGGTTGCCAGGTTAGATGTGTAAATGCCATTTTGTCAATTTGACAGTAAAACGATTTAAAGTTTTTTTTTGTCATAAATACGATAACATACTCGATTTGGTGTTTGGCTCTCTCAGTAGGACAGGTGTCGAATTACAAAAAAATTATTAAGCACTCAATGCATCTACATAAAAGGAAACTTGTGGCATAATTAACAAAATTTTGCAGTTTTTTACTTTTACGTCCTTTAAGAACTGGATGTGCGAAATATTGTTTGTACCTAAATTGTGTCCATTGTATATGATTGATTGATTGATTCTATGTGGAGGAAATTAAATGATTTATTATTATTATTATATGTGCAACTAAATAAACAGTTACTTTCCAGGCATAGGCAGAAGCGATGATGGCCAAGCCGACATAGAAAACTGGGGCAACTACGGCGGTTCATACGGAGGCTTCGACACCTATTACAAGGACAGGAACGATTACCACAAGTCCATAAACCATTGGGGAATCAGCAACCTGGACAGACCTTACGGAGTCAAACCAGGATACAACTCAGACTTCGACTATCACAGTCTTGGCAAAGAGAAGTTCCCGGACAGTTCTAGGTATGGTTATGGGGCTTGGAAACGTGGAAGGTGGAATGACTCCGGGTCAACTGGTGGCATGGATTATGGGGAATCCAATTATTATAAGCCAAAGCCACATTTCCGTCCAGTGGAGAGGGAGGATAACGAGGTTTCTTTGAAAGGTAAAATAATATTTTACCTACTCTTTAATCAACTCCAAAGTAATTTTTTATTTTGAATGATTAAATTTTTTTAAATTTTTTTTTTTACAGTGATCAGTAAGAGGTTGTTTGCCTTTTTCTTTATTATTGTATCGGTAATTTAGATTTTATTTTTTGCTCCTTATAAGTTTAGTTTTAGCAACATTTTGTAAATAATTATAATGTATAAGATGTACGTTCGGCACTGCACCCAAAATGGCCCAGCTGAAAACCAGCGCCATTTGTAATTGTATGGTGAACCAATAAACATTTTTATTATCATTATTAATTTCCATGTAAACTTAGCTTTATATTATTGTTGGCAACATGACACGTAATCTTTTGGAAATTTTTGCGAAGCACGCTTTATGTGCTATGAAACTTGGGGATTTGATGTTACAGTCCAATTAAAAGGACTAACTCAACTTTAAGTTTACTTTATTCTTCCTAATTTCTAGATGACAGCAAACCATAATGGCAACATAATTAACTTCCAAATATCTTTGGATTCAGAAAATATTTTTTTTTACATTAGTTGAAATATTCACTATCCATAAATTACGTCACACTTTAAGGGGGTGGGAGAAGGTTGACGCAGTGTGACATGGTGTGACAAAGGGATGGGAGGGACCCTTTATTTCGTGACGTCACATTTCAAAATCCAAATCTCACAAGCTTGACCAGCTGTGACAAGGACGGAGGGGGTTAAAAAAATGACGAAATTTGTTATCATGGGACCTCAAATACAAACTACATATGAGTTTAAACTTGATACTTCAAACACTTTCCGAGAAATAGGGTCCTGACTGACAGGCAGACAGTAAAGTCTTGTCATTCAAGGATTTAACTTTTCCTTCTTTAGCCCTAAGAAATTGTCCTAAGAAATCTCTTGTGCACCGACCTTCAATCAGACCCGTCAATTACATGTGTTATATTGAATTCTTCCAGACTGTTCATCCCGTCGTCGCCCAGGCATGTCTTTGGGATCCGGTGCTGTCAGAAGAGCGTTAATAGCGAGAAATGTGGTTGAATGTGAAGCGGCCTGCTTTCAGGAGAGGGAGTTCAAATGTGTCTCCTATAGCTATAGGTAAGGTTATTTTCGTCATCATCATTTTAACTATGTAAAGCTACTAAGTAATTTGTCACTGTAAATAAAAAGTTAATGTACTTACTGTTGTAAGAAATGAGCTCCGAGGCAGAAAGTCGAGCTCTTGCAAGCTTTTTAGCTTTTTAATTATAGTTTTAATATTAGCCCAGTGGCGAGACTAGTGTTGCCCAAATTCAGTCTTGGTCTTGCAGTCTTGGTCTTGTTCTTGCGTTTTTGCAAGACCAAGACCAAGAACAAGACCGCGTATTTTGAGCAAGACCAAGACCAAGACTGACCGTGCAAGACTTGAGCAAGAACAAGACATAGCCTGCAAGACTCTTGCGTCTTGCAGCTAGGACTTAGCGCTATTTCACTGAGTAGTTAGGTGTAACAGTTCGGTGTATAGGTAGGTACGCTTAGGAATTCTATGAGACGCAAAAAACTGTATCAAAGAATATGAAAAACTGGACCTATGCGCATTACGACTAATACCATAAACATAGCGAATAAAAAAATATCTATTAAAATCAAACTGAGTGCATGCATAGTTATGTTTTAACCATCGGCACTTTGATAATGCGGCATCAAAGGTTTTGTACTTACTTCTCAAAGAAATTTGCCGCTTTTCGGAAGTACATGGTTATGATACACGCGCCGGCGGCTTCTTTTGAAATCTAAAACAATCGTTGCCGCCACGCCGAAATCATAACATTTGACACTATTTGATTGCCGCCATAGGGCGTAGGTATACTCATGCAAAATAATTTCGAATTTTAAGAGTACCTACAGGTGTTCCAAAGAATAAATAAGTTTCAGAGTGCTTAGAATGAAAATGAATACATTATACTGATCAGTGATCGATCACTGATCACGCAAGTAGTATTATGATTAGGATAAAATGGTAAGGATAGGTAGTAGATGTCATATTAATTCATTCTAGTAAGTATATATTATAATATTGATTACTTATATGGTTTTAAACTAATTACTTAGGTACTATTATTGTACATTTAGTCATTATATTTCTTAAGGTTTTACAAGAAAAAATAGCAAAAAAGTGTTCAAATATCACCCGCTTAATAAATATTGTAGCCACTTTTAAATATACTTGAAACGTGTAAAAAAATTCTACAAAACTAATAAAATAATATAAAAAGAGTAGGTACGATTTTATCGAAAATGGCCCGTGATTTTCTCTCAATACCTGCAACTTCAGTACCTGCTGAGAGGTTATTTTCTAAAGCATCATTAGTTAATTAGAAAACATAGAAATAGGTTAAGTGATGAGTCAGCCAGATGGTTACTTTGTATTAATTCTTCGTCAAAAAAATTGATATAAAGTATCATAACCTAATGATAAAGCTGTTGATTTGTGTTGTATTTTATTTTTTATTCAAATAAATGATATATCGTAAAACTCTTTTATTAAATTTCTTATAAGTTGAGGGTTCAATCTCTTTCTAGACAGATAAGTATTCTTCTTTAAAATACAGTCAAGTTATTGTAATTAATTTGTTTTTTTACATGTTTTAGCAAATGTAAGCTTATAAATCATAAATGTTTATTAAGAAACAGTTACTTCCATGGAAAAGGACATTATAGGTCAGTTGATTTTTCGAATTTCTTATCAAATCTTCAGTTATTTATTAATCTTTACTATGGCTATGTTAATTCAAGCTCACAATGTTCCAATTCTAATACGTTTTTCTAAAATTTAAAGTAAACTTTAATAAATAGTAATAGACTAATAGGTAATTGCAAGACTTGCAAGACTCTTGCTGCAAGACCAAGACCAAGACTGGGAGCGCAAGACCAAGACCAAGACCAAGACCAGGTGTATTGGCGCAAGACCAAGACCAAGACTGGCTAAGTCTCGTCTTGTTCTTGCATTTGGGCAACACTAGGCGAGACCCCTTGCCTTTAAATTCAGAGGGTCTCGGGTTCTAACCCCGGTGGGCGCACCTATGACTTTTCGAAGTTATGTGCGTAGTTATCGCTTGCTCCGTGCCTCGGAAAGCACGTTAAGCCGTTGGTCCCGGCTGTCATGAACATCTATGGCAGTCGCTATTAAGAAGTCAGTGCCTTCTAACAGACTGACAGCTGGTTTAACCATAGAATGATGTTTCTCTCTAGGTTGCGGAGGTCAGACGGCAGTCGCTCCATACCTGAAATTAAGTCAAATCTGGTTGAATTAGTGAGCAGACCCTGGGCCCTAACCTTAAGTCTAGGGCAACCGGGATAATGCTAGGATAAGGTGATGATGATGAAACTTGTACAAATTATTTTGCCGCCTGCCGCCAAATTAACATTGGCCTCCAAAGACATAACATTATATTGGGGGTATGTGCAATCACTACGCTGGTCAGATAGGTTGATAATCTCAGTTCAAGTCAGTTCGCAAGATGACGTTGCTGCCCATAATCCGGTAAGATTTCTCTTCGTCGAGTCGTCGACTCTTACGACTGCTCATCAGATGAAAGCGGTTGGCACTATTTGAAGGTATACATCACTGAGCATAAGGCTTGCCGGTAGAAATAAAGATGTTTTCATCAGATCATAAGTTATTGTATTATCGTCTATACTCAGGGCCGTCTTTAAACTCTTTGAGGCCCTGGGCACGTAAGGATCATGGGGCCTCTATGACCTTGAGAAAGCTCACTCACTCCCATCTGTCAAAAAGTTCAAGCTATGTTGTACACGGTAAAGCTATGCGCATGCAGCAAGCTAGAGCTAACAAGCAAGTAGGTATTAGAGTAAGTCATTATCATCAGGTTTTTCAAAATTAATGTTTTTAATACCTAAATACGTACGTTTTTCATACGTAATACCTAAATATCAGTTATCATTTGGTAATCTGGCAGGAACTAGGGGGCCCCATTAGATCGCGGGGCCCTGGGCACGTGCCCAAAGTGCCCAGTGGGGAAGAGGGGCCTGTCTATACTCAATAGTGGGGCCTCGCTTGGCACTTGGCACACAAGGGATGATGTAAATGAAGCTGTTTATTCTTTCAACGCGTACGTACTACACGTATTTAATATCTATGCACCCATAATAAAATGTTGCATTAAAAATCGTAGCTATCCTTGGATAACGCCGACTGTCAAAGAAATGATGAGGCTGAGAGACGAGGCACATGCTAAAAGTCACAGCACAAGACTCGAAAGCGATGTCAGCTTTTATAAGGAAATGAAATCTGTAGTGAAGAAAGCACTGTATTCCGAAAAAGCAGCATTTCTTCGCCGTACTATAGTTCAGAACACTAAAAACCCTAAAGAGTTGTGGAAGAACATAAAAATACATATTGCTGATTTCAACAACAGATCAACATGTTTGCCTCCTGGTATCAGTAATCCTAACGTCTTAAATAATCATTTCCTTATTGTGCCAGGTACCACTAACGTCTCGCTTTCTGAACTTACTTACTATGAGTACCACCGATTTGGAACTTCTACTTTCAGTCTCCTCCCTATTGATGAAGCCCGCGTCTCCAAAATTATTTTAAGCATTTCCTCTAATGCCGAAGGTTTAGATGGTATGACTCGCGATATGGTTCTCTTAACTTTGCCACGGACGCTTAAGATAATAACCGCAATCGTCAATAAATCTATTGAAACATGTGTTTTTCCTGATGCCTGGAAAGAAGCCTTAGTCAAGCCCATTCCCAAAATCAGTACTTCCAGTGAATTGAAAGACCTCAGACCAATTAGTCTTCTTCCATTCTTGTCGAAGATTATCGAAAGAGTTGTATCTCAACAATTGATAGAATATCTTAACAACAACAATATTTTGCCACAAAAGCAGTCGGGATTCCGAGTCGGCCGTAGCACAGCCACTGCTTTGTTGGATGTGGTCGATGATGTTCTTGCAGCTCAGGATTCAGGTAAAGGCACAATTCTGGCTCTCTTAGACTTTTCCCGTGCGTTTGACTGTATAAATCACTCTCTTCTTTTATCAAAGATGGCATATTACGGGTTCGAACCAGGTACACTAAGGTGGTTTTCTAGTTACCTCAGTGGTCGTTCTCAGCGAGTTGAGATCTGCAGCCAAACTGGAACCAAATCATGTTCGGAATCTCGGTTGCTGACCCGTGGTGTTCCACAAGGTTCTATTTTGGGACCGATACTGTTTATACTTTACAGCGCCGATTTGTCTACTTGTATAAAAAAATGCGAATATCACATTTACGCGGATGATTTACAAGTTTACTTTTCTTTTAATCCTAATGAAACCGCAGAAGCTTTTACGGTAATCAATGAGGATTTAGAACGAATCAATGAATGGGCAATCAAAAATTCGTTGGTTATGAATCCACAGAAATCACAATTCCTTGTTTTGGGCTCTAAGAACCAGATATATAAAATTAACACATTCGACCCCAAAGTTAAGATTGGTGAGACTGTTATCAAGCAGGTAGCGGAAGCTCGAAATCTGGGAGTCCTCATGGACGGTCGGCTAAAGTTCCATAATCATGTACTAATGACAGTCAAAAATTGTTTCTATCGGCTTAAAGTCTTGTACAGGGTGCGTGCTCATATAAGTGAAGATGTAAGAGTTAAGCTTTGTGAAACTCTGATACTATCCAAACTCAATTACGCGAGCACAGTTACTGGTGAATGTATGTATGGATACACTAAAAGGTTGATTCAGCGGGTCCAAAACTTCTGTGCACGATTCTGCTTCTCCGTTCCTCGAAGGGCACATATAACTCCTTTTCTTAACAAAGGAAATCTTCTGAATATGGAGTCCAGGCGTGTACTTCATTTTGCATGCTTATTATTTGGAGTCATTAAGAAGGAATCGCCGCCTTATTTGTATGAGAAGCTTACTTTTTCCCAGCGAAGGGCGAGGTCTGCTTCTCGTTTAATGCATGTTAGGCACTACACGACAGCGTTTCGAGGCAGCTTCCGCTATTCTGCCACTAAATGCTGGAACAACATTCCGCCTCCAATTAGAAACTGTCTCACTGTTGGATCTTTCCGTTGCAATTATTTGAAATATTTACTGAACAGACAGAAATGTTTATGAATGTGTATATGCTCGTCATCGGTTGTGCTGTCCTCTTACTTGTGCTACTCAGGTTCCCTGCAAGCTTTTGTCTTATTTGTATGCTTGTGTCTTATTTGTATTTTTATGTCTTGTTTGTATGCTTATGTCTTATTTGTATGCTTATGTCTTACTGTAACTGTATGTATGTATTGTGTTTTACCATTTATATAATGAATGTGTCATAGTAGTGCTCCCACAAAAGGTATCTACGGAAGACCAGCGTCGAGGTGTTTTCGTGACACCTCGGCTTTATGCTGAGTGGATACCTTTTCTGTGACACTCTTCAAATTGTTACTTAAATATTATGTATCTGTTTTATTTTAAAGTTGTCACAGAATAAATTCTTTTTCTTTCTTTCTTTCTTTCTTTCAATACTTTATTGCGTTCCAACAATGTGTTTTACAAGATGGTAGTTTAGGTACAAAAGTATCAATTGTGGACCCTGTCGGGCACAGCATAGTGTAGGAGAGAGAAGGAAGGACGCTGTTTATCTACTAGTAAGTTAAATCTAGTTGTTCATTAAATAATTCGTAAATATTTGCTAATTTTTGACTACGAGTAGTTATTAGTTGTTATTCTCATTAAATTTCATATTAATAAAGTGTTAGGTATACTTAGTTATAATTGTTTTTATCTACTAGCTACCAATGTTTCTCTTTCAGATACTCACACTCCAGAGGATCTGATAACTGTTTCCTCAGCGAAAGGCCTTACAGAGGCTTAGAGCTGTCAGCTGACAGCGGGTCTGACGTCTACGCAATGCCACAGGACCACGGCTGCGGAACTGTCAGTCCACGTCCTTGGGTGGAAAGTGGTAAGTAAATTTAGTGGATATTCACCGAATAAATGACGAATTGATATGATGGATATTTTTATGATGATTATTTTGAACAACATTTATTTTATTTATTTAACAATTTATGCACATAAAGAACATACACATAGATAGAAGTTATGAAAGACATGTACAACGGCACTGCTTATCCCTAAAAGGAATTTCTTCCAGCAGACCGAAAAAAGGAAAAAACATATACAAAGTAGACACGTGCACAAAATACGTCACAAAACTAAAATAAAACAACTGTTAAACATTTATTTTTACATTTCCCTTTATTCTTACCATATTTTCACATTTTACTATTTTTAACCATAACATTTTACAAATTATATTGATTAAATTATAATTTTTAATCATTTTTCTTTTTATATTTCAAGAATTTTTATTCTGTATTGTATTAATAAATTATAATATTTGTATGTCTTAATGACAAAACATAGCGAACAAATTAGATACACTATACCTATGTTTAACAAGTACAGTTTCTGATTTCTGATTTCACATAGATTAAGATTTTATTTCATAAATATAGTCTCTCGTGTATAGTATTTAAATAAATAAATTAATAAATATTCTCTTACAATCACACCAATTATTTAGTTCCAAGATAAGTATCACTAAGAACTTGTGTTATGGATACTAAATAACGGATAAACATACTTAAATACTTTTTTTGTGAATACATACTTAATATACATAGACCACTGTCAAGCAATTTAATTAATCAACTTCTTTGCTTTCAACAGTTTTGGCCATTTAGTCACAGTCAAGGCCAAGTAAAAGTCGAGTCTAGTCTAAGTCATACCTCAATAAACTTGGCTGTCTAGACTTGACTAGAGATTTGAAAACAACAAGGAAAAGCACAATCCGTTGTAGTAAGCCCCTTCCCTTCACTTGTCGCACAAGGATGTAGGAGGGGTCCTCTGAGCCTCTCTTAGGAGGTCCTCCCTGTTTTTGCCCGGAGTACTTTGCTACAATTTACATAACCTTACGATCTTGTCTCATTGGGAATGGGCATAAACCTTGCTTAATCTATATAACTATTTAGTAAAACTAAGATTATGTACAGGAGACGAATTTAATGGTTGGAGCACTGGACCGGTCATTCAAAAAAATCTAAATTCAAAAATAATTTATTTTATAAACTAACTATTATACAATAGTACGAAAACGTCAAAATTAAATATAAAAAAATCAATCATAATATTATTACACTGAAATCACGAAGCTTAGATTCACTTATATATATATATATATATGCAACAAAACAATTTAAAAACAAAAAATAATTAATTGTAAGTGAATCTAAGTGCCAGTTCCGAGCCACCGCTCTATAAGAAGAGCTGGCAAGAAACTTACAGGCTATATGCTCCTTTAAATTAATCCATTGGTTTGGTAATTGAATTACAACTCACTCACTCACTTGCAGTCTTACTCACTTACTCGCTCACACACCCATTCATTCCCTTTTTACGTGTTTTTTTTTTATTATTATTTTATATTGAATTTCTAATGTATTTTTTTTTTGTTGTAACTTGATCCTTTTATGTAACATAATTATGTAAGTATTTATTTATAAATGAACCAGAGCTACAAAGACGGAAATGATTGTATAATTAATATTTGTAACTCACTTATGGTTATTGCGACACAGTCCTGCGAGCCTAGTGTAATAACCACTGTAATTCATTTCCTTTGTATATGCTATATTGGTAAATAAACGATTATTATTATTTTTTTTAATTATTATTACAATCTTCATTTGTCTGTGAAGCTATACAATGCAATCTAATATAGATAAATACAAAAAAATACAAAATACAAAAAAGTTTATTTCAGTTACTTCGTCTACTACAGGCATAAGTGGTTGATGCTCCCTTTTAAGCTAAATTGCTTGTGATAGGCAGCACCGCTCTTCCATAGCATGGTTACAAAATAGACTAACCACCTTCATCATCTCAGCCATCCGACGTCCACTGCTCAACATAGGCCTCCCCAATAGATTTCCACATTGAGCGATCCTGAGTCGCCTGCATCCATCGGCTTCCCGCCGCCCTGACCAGATCATCGGTCCATCGCGTGGGAGGCCGTCCTCTACTACGTTTACCGGTTCGCGGTCGCCATTGCAGAACCTTGACGCCCCATCGGTCGTCGGTTCTTTGAGCTATGTGCCCCGCCCATAGCCACTTCAGCCTGGAAACTCTCCTCGCTATGTCGGTCACTCCAGTCCTCCTACGGATTTCCTCATTTCTGATTCGATCACGTAGGGACACTCCGAGCATAGCTCTCTCCATTGCACGCTGAGCGACTTTGAGCTTTCTAATGAGGCCCATAGTCAGGCACCAAGTCTCAGTACCGTACGTCATCACTGGCAACACACACTGGTTAAAGACTTTCGTCTTAAGACACTGAGGTATTTTTGACGAGAAGACATAGCGCAGTTTCCCGAACGCAGCCCAACCGAGCTGGATTCGACGATTGACCTCTTTTTCGAAGTTGGACCTACCCATTCGGACTTTTTGTCCCAGGTATACATACTCGTCGACAACTTCGAGAGCCGAGCCTCCAATAATTATTGGGGTAGGCTTAACATGGACATTAGACATAATTTTCGTCTTGTCCATGTTCATTTTAAGACCTACCCTTTGGGAAGCTCTGTCGAGGTCTTCGAGCATTGTGCCCAGATCCACAAGCGACTCCGCTATGACCACTATATCGTCGACAAATCGAAGGTGAGATTTCGCCATTTATGTTGATGCCGTAGTTTCCCCAGTCCAACATTTTGAAAACATCCTCCAGGGCAGCAGTGAACAGTTTCGGAGATATGACATCTCCCTGTCTCACGCCCTTCCGCAGGAGGATAGGACTAACCACCGTTACAGTTATAAATTATTAACGGCTAATATAATCTAAGACAATAAAAATAAAAACATTAAAAATCAAATCGTTAACATAAGAATAAATATAAAAGGAATTTAAAAAAGAAGATCATTAAAGGATTTAGAAAATTGTGTGTGTTTGTAAGTGCGAGTGTGTTTGTGAGTGTGAGTGTGTTTGTGAGTGTGTATGTGTGCCTGTGTGTGTCACGAGTGCGAGTGTGTGCCGCGAGTTACAGTGTGGTATAAATTATAATAAAATGTAATAAATAGTAGTCAACTTAATAAAAATTCTATTTCAGAATAATTTTTTGTTTTTAGCCATTCAGTAATTACATATTTACATCCTTTGTAATGTACATTATAAATGTCAAGTTCCTTATTAACTTTATTATTAAGATATTAGCTCTGATGACATATTGCCTCCGCGCAAACGCAGACCTAGCTCGCGGTTGATGCACAACATTACGTTTTCTCCTGGCGTTGTTTACATTGTGTTGGTAAGGAAGAGATTTGTGTTTACTTAACACAGTGGACAAAATATATAATTTTCTAACAGTCAGTAATTTAGTGGAAGAGTAGAGTAAGTCTGTTGAATATTCTCGCGGCTTAAAATACATATAATAAAATACATTAACAATATTCATGTTCTTTCAAAGTGTGTGTGTGGATGAAATAATATATATTAAGATTATGTATTATTCTCTTTTAGAATGTTTCTGGCACGTCCGCTCTGAGGCTGCTGTGAGTGGGTCAGCTACACGAGCGGCGCTGACGGTGGCTGGTCTAGGAGCCTGCGAGGCGGAGTGCATTCGGGCTCACTCGTTCTTCTGTAGAGGATTTAGCTTCAGGTAAGTCTTGTTCCCACGAACCTGCGATGATTGATCGCTTTTCTGAAGTTGGCCCTACCTATTTGGACTTTATTTCTTATGCATACTTTGCACCGCGGGGATAGCACAAAGTCATGTCGAGCTTCCTGGCCGAGATGGTAGTTGCCCAGGACTACTTACCAAACCTTACAGTTTCCTGCTCCACGTAAGGTGCCGAGGAGGTAACAGAGTAACCTTATCCTCCGTTGGCACTGCACGCCTGTCTGTGTCAGGAGGGGTGCGTCCTCTAAGCCTCTCTTAGAAGGTCCGGCCTTTTTTGGCCCGAAGTACTTTGCTACAATTTACATAACCTCACGATTTTATATTCCATTTGGGATGGGCATAAACCTTGCTAAACTTGCTTAATCTATATATAACTATTCAGTAAAACTTAGATTATATATATTATGAGACGAATTTTGTGGTTAGAGCAGTAGACCGGTGGAAAGGTCGGAGGACCCTTCGTATTTATTTTTTTCCCCCTGTGTTCGGTGTATAACCGAACACTATGATTGACGGCGCTATAGACCGCCAAATTAGAATTAAGTTAGTGCATTATCAATTGCCGTCGCGTACGGGTGCATTCATATCATTTATATTTAGTTTTCCGCAATAAAGTTTATATCATTTTATCAATCATCTTTTATTTATGTTCTAACCTGAACATAAATTGGTCCTTCGAGCCAAATTTGGCAAAAATTTGTGCCGCCTTCTACTCCTTCGAGCTGCAGAAACGCGCGAGTGGAATGTTCCCAGAACTTCTACCCGCACGCCCGGTGGACTTCATGTTCTAAGCAACTTCGAGGGCCAATTTTCCACGATTACATACATACATACATACATTCACGCCTGTGTCCCCGAAGGGGTAGGCAGAAGCATATTATACGCCCACATTTCGCCAATCACATAGTTGGTCTCACGTAATAGGTGGCGAGCCTATTGCCGCTTATCGGGCACTATTATGTTCGCCAGAGCCTCGTCCGTTAATCGGCAGGTGCACCACTTGCAGGTGAGGTTGGCTTGGGTTCCTTAGGTCTTGATAGGATCCCTATACACCCACGATTACTAGATTACTTATTACTTTCAGATTTGACGCCCCTACTATTGGAGATGACCTAGAAAACTGTATTCTGACTTCATCGCCCCCCACTTCTCTGGAAGTCGGCTTGGGCTTGCGTCCCAATCCTGGACACGAGCTGTATTCCAGGGGAAACTATGGTAGGGGATGCGAGCCTGCCCTGTATGATGATGTACATTATAGAGAAAAACGTAAGTACCTAATAGGGTCATTATCAGCTCGAATCAATAATGTCACACTACTTATTTATTTATTTCTTTCTTTATTATTAATCACATATATTTATTGAATTTACACACCATTTATATTTTCTAAAATATAATACTACAAAGAAAATACAATATTATAATAAATATAAAAAACGGAGACCGGCGGCCGCGAGGTAAAACCCAAACGACTGGCGGCTAGGGCTGCAGAGAGAGAAACCTCCTGACAATGCGCGACGTATCCAGAAGCACTGCCTTTTGTATCTGACCCTTAACCCAGCTAGCTTGAGCTTCTTAAGATATTGGTCTAAGCTCTTCGCTATTATATATATTTTTTTATTTATTTATTTCTTCTTCTTCTTCTTCTTCCTTTTAAATAATGGCTTCGTGCGGCTAAGTTTATTTATTTATTAGAACACTTACAGCTAATATATTTTACTTTGGTATGATGTTGATGGAGTATTTTCAGCAATTTGAATTATGAATAAAGTTGTCACTTATGAATAAATAAATACAATATGTACACTTATTATTTAGTTCCAAGACAAGTATCTATTATAACTTGTGTAATGAATACTAAAAAACGAATAAACTGTATGTTTATTATTACTTTATTTTTTTGTAAACACATACTTAACATACGTAGGAAATTGCCAGACCAGAACAAATATTCATGTTCATGCACACATAGATTTGTCCTGTGTGCGAATCGAACCCACGACCTTGGAGCGGAGAGCGGGTATACTCGCCACCACGCCATATCAGTCTTCAAATTAAGGTCTTCTTTTGTTTGTTTCCAGAATGTTACCTCCAATACGACAATGCGGCAAAGTTAATCGGATCAGCTATACGCGGCAAAGCGCGCGTGAGAGACGAGCGCGCTTGTGGAGAGGCCTGTACGGATGCGCCGTTTAAATGTCTTAGCTTCTCTTACAAGTAAGTGCACTGAGAAGACTATTAAGCTCTGGAATTCGCTGCTGGCTCATGTGTTTCCTAGTTCCTATGATCCCGGGTCTTTTAAGCGGGACGTGAAACGGCATTTCAGCAGATCGTCATAATACGGTATGAAGCGCATTAATTTTTCTTGGATTGCATCGATTACTTACCGCGCTTAAAAAAAGTATCAAGTCTCTAAAAGTTATATAATATCGCATGTACTTCTACAAGCTTCTTCTTATATGAATAACGCGTATGTATACAGCTCGTACGATTTTGTGATCGCTTTAAATCAATTAAATTTTATTGCATATCATATCACAGTGTGAATAAAGATCTAAAAGTTGCTTCAGTCGTGATTGTCCCAAATAGTCCTTTTTGAGAGTATTTGGAAAGTGATGTTGCACTGTTTTGTTTCATTTACCAACACTTATGTACATTCACAAACACTTAACGGTTAATAATCCACCGTTATTACACACTAGCTGTGCCCGCGACTTCGTCCGTGTGGGATAGTTATTTCGGGCATCATTTATTTTTGCGAACAACCTCCTCAGCTTTATAAATTATAGCTGTTACTCTCTCCTCCTTGCAGCGTCATGTTTTGCACATCATGCGGCGCAGGTGAATTCTTCTTGTTAATTAAGTAATAGTAATAGTTCTTGGTAATTAATTGGTTCTAGTGAGATAATCTTAGAAGATAGACATATACTGTCGTGGACATTTTTTTAGATCATTTCAAGAGGAATATTTCTTTTATATATATTTTTGGTATCTTGAGCCGTTTTCGCAGCGCACGCAACGAAAGCCCTCAAGGAAGAATAATTTTCCACGTTTTTTCACATTTTCCATTATTTCTTCGCTCCTGATAGTTGCAGCGTGATGTTAAAGCCTTTTTCAATTCGAACCAGTAGTTCTTGAGATTAGCGCATTCAAACAAACAAACAATCAAACTCTTCAGCTTTATATTATTAGTATAGATTAATGTTCCAAATTTTACAAATTTTAGAAAATAAAACAAAATTGTATACATGACGCTTCACTTTCCCGCCAAGAAGTCAGAGTTAAAGGAGAAAAAAACAACCTTGAAGATTTTCTTGTCAGTTCTTTTACGATCAAGCTCCCGCCCGCAGTGAATGGGCGCGTTAGTTTATACGTATGACATTCATAAGAGCTGTATTGAGCCAAACTTGAGTAAAGGACTTTTGATTTTGATTTATGACTTTGAGTTATAACTTATTGAAATTATGACTAATTGAAATTGTGAAGTATTGATATTATGTATTCTATTACAGCAACAACGCTCCCCAAGCCATAGAAAACTGTCTGCTATCAGAAATTCGTCTCTTCGACCTTCAGAGGGGAGTGGATTATGAGCACTCTGCCGACGATTGGCTGTTTGCCTTCGACCTTTTCAACGGGCAGTGCTGGAGGAAGATACATGGAAAAACTGAATATGAGGAGTAAGTTAATATCGTTGTAATTGAAATCTTGCTGCTTGGGCAGAGCATCGACGTTGCCACGTAGCCGCGACCTGTCTTGGTCCCTAAATGCCATGCGAGAGGTCTTGACTGCCTCCCACAGCGTAAGCGTGGGACAGACTTTAACAGACGAAAATTCTTAAGACGTTGTGTTCCGGGGACCCTCAGTGTTCGCGAATATCTCCTTGTGGATCCTGAAGGTTTCGTCGATGCGGCCTGTCGCCTATAGATCGCGAACGTGCGGCGAGTTACTCATTAATCAAAGCCCACAAGCCAGCGCCTACGGTCTCCGGTATCTACCGCGGCGGCGTCTGGAACCGTAACGAGAGGACCTCAGCCTCTCTCGTTTCGCCCCCTCCTTTGCTAGCAGTACTGCTACTCAAAACATCAAAATAATTTACTTAAGTTTGGCTCAATAGAGCTCTTATAAAGGTTAAACTTAAAATTTAACGCGCCCATTCACTGCGGGCGGGAGCTTGATCGTAAAAGAACGGGGAAGAAAATCGTCAAAATTGGTTTTTTCTCCCGCCAGTTACAAATGTACTTAAACTAAAAAAAAATGTGTTTTGCAGTCACAAAATTTTAAGAAAAGAAAAAAAATATTAATCTCTTACTCCTTAGCAAGATAAACATAAAAAGAGGTTACAGTTCCGACTCCTCAGAATCTCTCCCTGCCTTTTAGTAATTAACTTTTTTGGCGACATATGTAAAGAAAGGTGAGCTGAAGTTAATAAGAGAATTCAATTGAAGTTTGGTTGACAGGGAACACTCGGCTGAGCTGCCAAGACCCTTGACAGGTCCAGGAGGAGACACATACCCCCAAACCGGTGCTACTGGCCCTGAATATCCTACCGGACCTGCTGGTATGCACTTATTTTAAATACATTTAAGTACAGAAATGATTTTTTTTATAAGTTAATCTTTTTGCTTTTTATTCTCATGGGGGCTTATGTTTTGCAGTGGAGTTCGTTGGGTTGTTTTTGATATTAATAATGTTTTTTTATTTTTTACTTTTTTTTTGTATAAATTCATTTCTTAAATTTATTGCTTAGTTTTTTAACGCAAGTAATCATAGTTTTCTTTTCCAATAGCATTCATATGTTTTGAGACTGACTAAGATTAGCCACAAAAGGCAGAAATAAAAAAAAAATCGGAATACCGAATTTCTTTTATATTTAATTTAATAAAAACTTTATTTGAACATAACAAACAGACACGTAAATTTTATTTATTTGTATGTATGTAATATAGTTAATTTTTTCAGAACCTCCATTCATCCCTTCAGGTCCTCCAAGTGGAACAGGTTTCAAACCTGGTTATCCGGGTCCAGAAAAACCAGTTTACACAGCACCTAGTGCCCCTGAACCACCCGGTTTTAGACCGCCATACCCACCTGAATCAAGTGCACCTGGTTACCATCCAAAACCGGACTATAAACCAGGTTTCCGACCTTCCGAACCAAGTGGATCTGGTTACACTGGCTTTAAACCAGGTTTCAGACCGTCAGATCAAACTGGACCAGGCTACAATGGTTTTAAGCCTGGTTATAGACCAGAAAGTTATCCCGCATATTTGCCCGACTCAGGTTTTAGGCCTGAGAGACCTCCTGGATATAAACCTGGTTATCCAGGAAGCTTAGACCGTATACCTGGTGAAAGGCCTTACCCTGATAGGCCTCCTAGGCCTAATAGACCTGGAGATAGAGAAGATCCCGAACTGAGTAAGTTTTTTACTAAATACTTTATTTTTGTCGTGTACTGTTTGATTTTAGACTGATTTAATTACTATGCAGGGGGCCTACCGCCGAGTTTGATGGCAATCGATTATAAGACAAAATGGATTTCGAATTGATTCTGTCGTACCGCCGAACTCATGGAAATCGAAACAAAATGGCGTTCTCCATTTACCTATTGGTCTGTCACGGACTGAAGGTCATGAATAAGAGGTGGCTGTCGGCAGATTCCCCGGTACGGATTAATGAACGCAAAATAAAGTTTGATCTAGATGGATTACCGGTAATCCATCGAATTCGGCGGTAGGCCCCAGGTCCTGTCATTTTAGATAAATATTTATTTAATTACAAAATAAACTATCCCGTTACAATTATAAATTTAAAATTCATACCAAACAGCACTCAAACGAAATAATTTTACATAAATAAAACAATAGTAATATGAATTTAACAAATTTGAAAATATATTTTTAAAATCAGAGCGCATTTTTCTTTTACATTTTATTTTTAATTTGTTATTTCTTGTACGTTTTATCACAATGAAAACATAATTAATTTATCAACATTTACACTTTTTCAGGTCGCATTATTTGTTTTGTGTTTGTGTGTGTTCGTTTGGCTTATTAAAATAACTGATGCACTGGTGTGTGTACTAACATACTCGTATAATATTAATGCTACTTTTACGCGAATGATTATACAGTATGGTCCTAATATTGACGGCAATTTTATTTTTATGTGAGATTAATCACATTTATAAACTATAAATTTGTAAATAAAGTAAATATGTAAAATGATTCGTTGAAAAATATCAATTGGTGAGACCATTTTATTGCCAAACATTGTTTATCAAGTGTCATTTTGCCAATTATGCCTTTTGGTCAAACAGCAGGGGGCCTACCGCCGAGTTCGATGGCAATCGATTATAAGGCAATATGGATTTCGAATTGATTGTGTCGTACCGCCGAACTCATGGAAATCGAAACAAAATGGCGTTCTCCATTTACCTATTGGTCTGTCACGGACTGAAGGTCATGAATGAGAGGTGGCTGTCGGCAGATTCCCCGGTACGGATTAATGAACGTAAACAAAGTTTGATCTAGATGGATTACCGGTAATCCATCGAATTCGGCGGTAGGCCCCCAGGTCCCCGGGCTTGTCGACAAGATCAGGTGAAATACTACCCATACAAGTCGATTTAAAGAATCCGCAAGACGGAAAGAAACGGCGCGGAGAGGGTGCAGCGTGGCTCTAAAGTCCTTTTAATATGAACATTTCTCTTGACCTTGTTTTTCCCGTGAATTATTTATTTAAAAAAAAGTATTTATCAGTCATTTATTCAGTAACCTTAGTACAGTAGTACTTGTTAGGTCTTGATTTCTGTGAGATCTTCCAGAGCATTTTTTTTAGTAGTTATATTAGCTTCAAGTATTCTTAGTGTATATCAAGTATCAAAACCATTTATTCCAGTATCAGTCTCGTGGCGTCACTATACAGTGTCAGGGTTCCCCTGCAGAGCTGGTACCACTTGCGCACAGAACCAAGTCGCTGGACACTGGGCTTGCGAGCCTGAAGGCGGGGAAGTTGGTAAGGATGTCTTCTTAACGTGTTTCTTACTTTTTAACATGTACGGGATATATTAGGAGAAGGAATGAAACAACGAAGTTATGATAAGATTGACTTTTAATTATAATAAACAATGATTATATAGTAACTTAATAAGGTTACACATGGATAATATATAATATATAAATAAATAATGATGTAATGGATGCTGGGTACATACCCAACAAGAATTTTTTTTAAGTTCTTTGTTTATTAATCATCATAATATCAACTTATAAAGTCGACTGCTGAACATTGGCTTCACCAGTAGATAACATTATTTTAGAGGTATTTGCCAATAATCCCCACGCTGGGCAGGTGGGTTGGTGATGGTGTTTCCAGCCATGCAGGATGACACTGCTGCCCATCATCCGGTAGGATTTCTCTTCACCTCCTGGTGACATTAAAAAAAAACAAAAATGACTTAAAAACAATTATGTATGTTTCTTATGAACTATATGTTGACTTCTTGGCGGTAACGTGAAGCGTCAAGACTGTAGATTTGTCTTATTTTCTAAAATTTGTGATATTTCTTACATTAATGTGTAATAACGGTGGATTATTATCCGTCAAGTGTTTGTGAATATACATGAGTGTATCAAACAAAACGGTGCGACATCACTTTTCAAATTTTCTCTCAAGGAGTCCATGTGAGAGCTCAGTATAGTCCCACATCTTTACTGAGGACTCAAGGGGCTTAGGGGAGGGTATCTCATTTACCATTTATCATCTTTATCACCAATCATTCTCATTTACTATCATTTATATATTATTATTATATAACTTACTTGACACTGGCTAAATATGCTAGACGCACGAAGCCATTATTTAAAAGAAAGAAAAGAAAGAAAGACTTCTTGGCGGGAAAGTTAAACGTGCTTAAGGCACGAAGCCATTATTTCACAAAAAATATTTTAAAAATAAAAAAATTTAATTTTAAAATGTGATAAGTAATTCGATAAATAAAGTTGTTTGCATTTAATTCGATACTATGTAGTGATGGATTTATTTTAAAAATAAACTTTTCAGGATCCTGGGACTACTGTTGTGCACCAACACATCGTTGCGGATACAGCGAAGGTTTCCATAAGCCATGGTAAGTGTCATAATATCGCACATCTAGTTCTTAAAGGACGTAAATGTATAAAATAAATTAATTAACTATATAATTGGCGAAGTGAGGGCGTGTAATATGCCTCTGCCTACCCATTTGGGAAAACAGGCGTAAATGTATGTATGTATATCTATAAAAAGCTAAACACAATAACACAACCAAGAAAGCGCTTTTTGTGAATTAACTCAGAGAACAGTGCAATTGATCCTGTCAGTCTAATATTGAGTTGAAGGTCAAGATTAATCAATGTTTTTGTAAACTATTCCACCAGGTGTTACGTGGGAACCTTAGAAGACCAATGGAGACCTTGCAGTGAGAAATACTACCCATACCACCAGCACAATACTCCGCACCCATCTCAAGGGCACAGAGGTATGTTACACCAGGGTTATAAGAGCAGCTGCGGGACTGTCCGAAAGGGTTACCGCGGCCTCTGGACGTAGCAGGCACAAGAAGGAACATGGATGGTTTTTAGTCAGTAAAAGTCTGACACACCCTTCCGCTCCACCCACAGCGGGAGAAGGTCATTAGATGATTTTCCATCCGAAAAAAAAAAAAAAAAAGGGTTATAAGAGCAAACTATATAAGAGCGGTGATAGTCCAGTGGCGAGACCTCCTTGCTTACCTCAGTCACCGCCTGCTCGCTGACGGCTTGCTGGGCCTCCCTTCGGGGTCTCACCCGGTGTGCCTGCCGCGCTGAGGGCGGTGCTGTAAGCCTCCATGGTGAGAGCGCCACTCGCCACTCGACGGCCGCATAGCGGCACCCAGCGCCTTCAGGTAGAAGTCTCAGGAGATGAAGTACGAGGAATGAGACCAATGGCTCAAAGCTCGAACGTGCCGTCTGGCAGAAGATCCCGGATGAGTGGGGAGACCCATAGACTTCTAAATCAGAGGGTCTAGGTGACACCCTGGTCACCTATGACCTTTGACTTTTCGATGTTGTCTGTCATGAACATCTATGGCAGTCGTTATTAGGAAGTCAGTGCCTTCTAATATTCTGACAACTGGTTTGAAGATAGAATGATGTTTCCGATTGGGTTGTGGAGGTCAGAAGGCAGTCGCTCTATGTGAAAATGAAATGAATGAAATGAAATGAAAATGAAATGAAATGAAATGAAAAATTATTTATTTCAATATCACACAACATACACAACATAATAAAGAAATAATACAATATATAGGACACGTAAAGGTTGCATAATATTGAAAAAGGCCCCTGCCATGCAATGCCTGCCTGCCATGTAATAACTGAAGTTCAGCCAAATCTGGTTAGACCAGTAAGCAGACCCTGGGCCCTGGGCTTTGGACTGGGGCAACCAGGATAATGATAGGGTATGATGATGATAAAAGCAAAACTATATGATACTCAAATACTAATTTATTGGTAATACAACATTACACGTAGCGGAAAAGAAAACTATACAGTATTGAAATTCAATTAAATCACAATATTATTAGGAATTTATAATGACAATAAAAAAATATCCATAAAAATTAAGAATTTATTGAAACTAATAAAAACAAAAAGTCAATAATTATCTCAATTAAAATAAATCAAATTACATACAGCACATTACTATTAAAATTATAAATAAATGCGTCATAGAAGATTTTTGAACACAAAAATATAACATAAATAAATATTTCTGACACTAATTACAGCAATTATTTAGTTCATTTATATCATTCAGTTTAAGATAAGTATCATTAAGAACTTGTGTTATGGATACTACATAACGGATAAACATACATAAATACTTTTTTTCGTAAATACATACTTAATATACATAGAAAAACACCCAGACCTAAGAGACATAAGCAGCGATAGCCTGGAGGCAAGACCCACAGACTTCATTTAGAGGATTTCAGAATCAAACTCAATGTGCTCCTTATTCATATTAATTTATTAATTTGCTTGTCACATGGTATCTTACAAGTATTTCATAAATAAGACAAAGGCACTTCATATATACTATATATTTTATACGCTTTACACGCTTTATACGCTTTACATAATAGTTACACAACTTTAAGAAAAAATATAACTTAATACTGAATGAATATTACACACAATTTATCGCCTACCTGCGAAAAACTCATTAAGATTATAATAAGCCTTATCGAAGTCTTGTGCGTAATTCTAGCTCGACACACAATACTGATTACGAAAGTTGACTTTTACAGGTGAAAACCCGCATCCAAGACCAAATCGTCCCAGCTACAACCCAGACCGCATAGACAAGCCTGTGGGCCCATACCTGTCAGAAGCAGACCGCCGATACTGGGATGAATTGTACAGAAATGGACCTCAGGCCTTCTATGATAAATATGGGAACCCACTACCGGGTAAGTATTGTTTTTTTAAAGGTAATACAGCAGTCTGTATGTAAGTTTCATATAAATAGCGGCTGTCAGTCAATCGTACAAATTGTAAACACAAACATGACTTTCGTAAACTCTTGTTTGTGATCGTATCAGATCGCGGAGCTACAAGCGCTTACACACACACAAACACACACACATTCACACCTGTTTCCCCAAAGGAGTAGGCGGAGGAACTACACGCCCACATTTCGTCGTAAAGTTGATCCCACGTAATAGGTGGCGAGCCTATTGCCGCAAACTGGGCACTGTTATGTTCGCCAGAGCCTCGTCCGTTGATTGGCAGGTGCATCACTTGCAGGTGAGGTTGGCTTGGGCTCCTAAGGTCTTGGTAGGATTCCTATACAGCGCTTACACACATAGATATATATAATCACACCTGTTTCAATAGGCAGAGGCATATTATACGCCCACATTTCGCCAATATCATAGGTGGTTCCACTTAATAGGTGGCGAGGCTCAATTAATCAAAAATCATTTATTTCATAAACTATTACATAGTAGGTAGGTACTTGAAAACATCAAAATTAAATTTACATATGAAAAACAATCGAAATGTGATTAGACTGAAATCACGAAGCTTAGATTCACTTATATGCAACAAAACAATTTAAAAACAAAAAAATATTGAAGTGTAAGTAAATCTAAGAGCCAGTTCCGTGCCACCGCTCTGTAGGAAGAACTGGCCAGAAACTCACAGGCTATGCTCATTTGTCTGTAAAGCTATGAAATGCGTTATAATATAACATTAACAATATTCATGTTTTTTAAGTAATTGATATTAGAATATTGCCCATTGCCGCTTACTGGGAACTTTTATGTTGGCCATAGTTTCGATTGTTTTGGCAGGCGAACCACTTTCAGATGAGTTTGGCTTAGTATCGTAAAATCTTGGTAAAAACCCTATTTATTTATTTATTTTTAAGAAAATTTACAGCTTATTTTATCTATAATATACAGTGTAAAATATCTTTACGCTAATTACAAATTTTCATTTATAAAATACTTTAATAAGAGTAACAATACTCACAATACTATACAACACATATATATAATATGTTTTAATTGTATCTTTTATTACCAGGATACTCGCGGGTGCCAATGTCGAACCGGCCCTATATTCGCTACAACCATAACTACCCTCGCCCCGGGGGCAGCTGGGTGCCCCTCGACCCCCCGGACCAACCCCCCGTTCCAGGCGGCTTAGGGGTTCCCAGGTATGACATAAACACTAAACTTACGGCATTACAATCTGGGACTATAATATCACCTACTTTTTTCTTTCACAATTACAGGCTTGCAGTTTAATATTAGTATAACACACACTTCCTTGTATTATGCCATTTAACATGTTTACATGTTATTAACGACGACCGATATGGCGTTGAGGTCAGTATACCTACACTTCACTCCAGAGGTAGTGGGTTCGATTCCCACACAGGAAAAATCTTTGTATGAATGAACATGAATATATGTTCTGGTCTGGGTGTTTTCCTATGTATATTAAGTATGTGTTTACATAAAAAAATATATTTAAGTATGTTTATCCGTTGTTTAGTATCCATTATACAAGTTCCTAATGATACTTATCTTGGAACTAAATAATTGGTTCAATTATCAGAAAATATTTATATTTTATTTATTTTTATTGCTAGTGGTTACAGCTTGTAACACTAGATGGATCATAATGTTTTATGTAAAAATGCTCTGCTTAGTATGAGGATAGGAGAGTGAATGCTAGGACCTAGTGAATAGGGGCACTTTACGCATTTTCAGTCAGAAAGTGTCTGAACTGAAAAGGCACGTCTGGTAGTTCATAGGGGTGTGTTGGTACCTACACTAGCGTACAGAAGCGAATGTTGGGTATGGCAGAAGAAACATGAAAGTAAGATAATACAGTAGAGATGAGAATACTCAGAATTGAGGCCATGAGAGCCAAAGCGACCTAGACCTAAAGCGAGCGAAACTAAAAGCCATGATTTAAATATTTGTAACTTTAGTAAATAAATGTATCATTACATCCTTTGCTGCTTTAGTGTTTTAATTATGAGATATTCTTTATATTTTACAGATTTTATTAAACCTAGATCATTTGTTTGCACAAATAAAATTAATATTGAAAAAAATGCAGCTAGGCCACTCTGGCTCTCATGGCCTCTATTATTCTCATCTAGAAATTATTCTATTCTGGAATTGGAGATGATGAAAGAAAGTAGATAAACGAAAGTGATTTATGATGGACAAGTGAATGGAAGTGTTGGGAGGGGAAGACCATGTTAGATCTTCCATGACCATATACAGAAGGATTTGGAGGAAGGGAAGGTCAAGAGTACCCTAAATCGACGGGCGTGTATAAGAAGGTTAATGAGTGTGAATAAAGCTAAGAGGGATGTCTATTAGTTTTAACATAATAGGTTGGGGAAAAAGTCTTTTCGTATTTTTGTATGAAAAGTCAAGACATTTTTTTCAAAGTTTATTTACATTTATTTACAATATATATGTACCGTTTTGTTGAATAACTTTCTGCCATTTTGTGGGCAGAGACATCATCCCGTTACTGTAGAAACTTTGGGACTTCTGATCAAAAAAACGGGACAAATAGTTTTGGCAGTCCTCTCTTGAGGTCAACCTTACACAACCTAAAGAATTCTGCAGAGACCGAAACAGGTGAAAATCTGAAGGCGCAAGGTCAGGGCTATATGGTGGATGCACTAGGACCTCCCAGTCGAACTCTCTTAAATTTTGCTGAGTGACAAAAGATGTGTGTGGTCTAGCGTTATCGTGATGAAAGACCACACCCTTCCTGTTGATCAATTCCGGCCGTTTTCTCTCGACTGCTTCCTTTAATCTCATCAGTTGCTGGCAGTAAAGATCAGAATCGATGGTTTTGCCGGGCGGTAAAAGCTCATAATAAACAATGCCCTTCCAATCCCACCATACACACAGCATCACCTTATTTCGTGTTAGGCCAGGTTTGGCCACAGTCTGTGAAGCCTGGCCAACTTTCGACCACGACCTTTTTCGCACGTTCTTGTCGTACGTGATCCACTTTTCATCGCCAGTTATCAATCTCTTCAAAAACGGCTCGGTTTCATTACGTCTCAATAATGAATCGCAAATGAGTACACGGTTCATTAAGTTTCTTTGAGTGAGCTCGTGTGGCACCCAAATATCGAGCTTTTTTGTATAACCAGCTTTCTTCAAATGGGTCAAAACTGTTTTGTGGTCAATTCCTAGTTCTTCAGCTACATCGTAACTACTAATATGCCGATCTTGCTCCACTCTTTCAAAAATGGCGTCCATTTTATTCGTAACAGGGCGACCAGAGCGAGGTGCATCTTTAACATCAAAATTTCCGGACTGAAAACGTTTGAACCAAATTTGTGCTACTCTTACTGACACTGCATCAGGTCCATAAACATCACAAATTTTTTTCACTGCTTGAGTTGCATTTTTGCCTTTTTTATAATAAAATTTTAAAATGTATCGAATTTCTTCATTAGATTCACTCATTTTAACGGAGAGAAAAACAAATGAAAAATAGCGGGAAACAACTTTTTTTTATTTTTTTCTTTTCTTTATAATGGAACCTTTTTAATGTTACCAAAACCAGCCAGACACAAATAGTACAGTCAAAAAAATTTTATAATAAGTTTATACCTACGTTATGCGAAAAGACTTTTTCCCCGACCTAATATAAATAAAATAAATAAATACTTTCTGACAATTACACCAATTATTTAGTTCCAAGCCAAGTATCATTAAGAACTTGTGTTATGGATACTAAACAACGGATAAACATACCTACTTAAATACTTTTTTTTTCCATTTTGGAAGAGGTTTATAAATATATATACATATTTATTTGCTATATGTTAAGTTGGGATAATTTAACCCACACATTTACGCCTATTTCCCCGAAGGGGTAGGCAGAGGCATATCATACACCTTCACCTCGCCAATTACATTGTCGGTCCCACGTAATAGGTGGCGAGCATATTGCCGCTTGCCGGGATCTGTTAAGTTCACCATAGCCTCGTCTATTCATCAGCAGGTGCGCCACTTGTAGGCGAGGTTGGCTTGGACTCCTAAGATGTTAGTAGGATCCCTATACACCCAGGATAATTTAAATATATACATAACAAGCCTCCGCCAATCCGCACTGGGTCAGCGTGGTAGAGTATGACCCAATACCCTCGCACCTTGGTATGTGAGAGGAGGTTCGTGCTCAGTAGTGGGACTTTAATGAGCTGTGATGATGATGATGACGATGAAGCGTTTATACCCATTTGGAGTGGCCAGAAACATTGCGACAGCTATTTAAAATGGATCCTCGTAGTTATAGCAAAGTACAATATTAGCTCAGAGATCTATAAATAAAGCGTATCAAACGAGATGGCTAGCCATTCGCCAACATTGACACTGGACAAGTTCCATTACCCTTACTTGCTTTCTACTACACCCGTGGTCAAACCAAAGCGTGATTTGAAAATGCCGCTGACAAACGACAATGTTCAATTCAATTCAAAATCATTTATTCAAGTTTGGCTCAATAACGCTTTTATGACGGTCAAACTTAAAATTTAACGCGCCCTAAGATTTAATGTACTTAATAGAGTGACGTTAATGGACTGAAATGCTGACGACATGATTAATATTACCAGTAGTATCGATAAATAACTCGTGACAATAACTAACGTTAGTATTTCTAACTATTACAGATACTGGCCTGTAGCCTACCTACACAAAGGCCCACCACCGAACATAACATACTTCAAATACAACGAAACAAAACCTACAACAACAGAGAAGTATCCACGAATTCCAATATCACCACCAAAAGAACAACCATTACCCGAATTTCACAGAAACACAGAAAATCCCAAAGACATAGTTGAAGCTAGAAGTCACAGAGACGAGAAAAACAGAAATTTAACAGATGAAGTCGTGTTTCGTGTTGATTTAGAAGAAGTAACAACTACTACAAACAAACCAATTAAAGAAAAAGAAATCAAAGTCAGCTCTGAAGAGATTGTCAAAAATATTTCTGACGTTGAAAATATTGAACCAGAGAACGTTAAGACAGAGAATGAAAGCGAAAATGTAAAAGGTATTGATGATAAAATAGCAGACTTTACAGGACCAATAGAAGTTTTAGATATAGAAGACGCGAAAGAAACAAAAGGAGACAAAATACCTGATTTAAAAACTTTAGAAGCGGAAGAGAGACAGATTGAGGCCATCGGAAGACTATTAGCTTCAAGACGTGGAAGTAAACTCGTTTTAGAGAAAAGATCACAAAAGGACTTAGAATCACGAAGCATAGCAGTTGACAAAGACCTAGTAGACTTTAACTTTGGAAACAAATTTCCAACAACAGAACGAAGAGGTATTATACAAAAAGTGACAAAAGACGAAATAGAAAGAGAAAGGAATGCAGACAAAAGCTTAGAAGTGAGCGAGACAACATTTGTTAGACCTCCTAGAGTTTTGAGCACCACAGATAATATTAGAAAAGCAATTGTTAACGGAAAAGTATTCTATGATGCAACTGTACGCGAGCAAAGAGATATTTATGCAAACGTAACAAGAAAACCTAAAAATTTTCGACAATTGGAAGATTCTAGAGCGCCATCAGTTATAGCCAATAGTAATTTTGGTAAAAAGAAAGTTATTAAGGCTAGAAATGTAAATCCTGTTAGAAGAGTAAGGAGGGTTTATAGAAAGAGATATAATCCAGAGGAAGTGAGACGGAGGCTTTTAGAGAAAGAGAGGAGTATGAGGCTAAACAGTAACGGGTCGAAGGCGTTTTAGATATTTATAAATGGGTTTTAATTTTGAAAGAATAACGCCACTAACCTGATCACGATTAAGTTCCAATTTTTTATTTTTTTATTAATGGCTTAGTGCGTTTAGCACATTCAGCCAGTGTCAAGTAAGAAATATATTAATATTAAATAAATCATAGTAAATGCGAATGAGTGGTGATAAAGATGATAAATGGTAAATGAGATGCCCTCCTCTTAAACTTCTTGAGTCCTCAGTAAAGATGTAGGACTGAGATCTCACGTGGACTTCCTGAGAGAATATGAAAAGTGATGTTGCACTGTTTTGTTTGATTTACCAACACTCATGTACGTTTACAAACGCTTAACGGTTAATAATCCACCGTTATTACACATTAATGTTCTAAATATCACAAATTTTAGAAAATAAAACAAAACTGCAGAAGTGATTAGTATCCAATATAAATCTTTGCATTCATAAAAGGTCGTTTCAATTAATGTCTTCGGTGAAAGTCAATAATTGAACATGAATAAGTAATATGAATGTAAATGACACAGAAGTAATTTTTTTTCTTACTGTTTTATATAATCTAACGTTCTATAGACAAATTCATGGGGAATTGATATGTGAAAATTTATAATTATTTATGCATTTCTTTATTTTTTTCTGGCGTTTTGTGCATTTGCTTTAACGACATAAACAGCTGTAGTAAAAATACTGACTTTTAATAGTATGACACATAAAATTATATTTTTTCATAAATGTCTTTTCTAATGATGACAAAGGTATTTTTATAAATTAAAAGTATTAGCTATGTATTAGTAATAAAAGTATATTTCGGTGCTACAACGTCACTTATGCAATTTTGTCAAAATAAATCTGATTATGAGAAAAATTACGAATATACCAAACTGTAAAATTTTTCGTTTTACTGTGAAATGAAGTCTGAAATAAAGGCTTAAATATTACTAGTTAAGTTCTTAAATCAAGAAGAACTATGTTTTATAACAGGATATTTAATTTGAAAACGCTTCTCCTGGATGATTAAATTGCAGAAGTGACGTTGTAGCACCGGGGGTGCGATATATAAAAGTTATGAATTTGATTAACTTATTTTTATAAACATAATTGAAAAAATATTTAATTTACTTTGGACAGAATGTTAAAAAATAATTCTAAATAGTTATGTTAATTAAGTATACTAAATATAATATTAGATGTTAAGAAAAAATATTTACCAGTGAGTAGTTTTTGTCAATTCGACCACAAAACTTGGCTATTTTTGGGTCGAAATGACGATGTTTTAGCTTAGGTAAGGGTAGGGCTATAAAATATTTAATTTATATAAATAAACTTAATGATTAAGCTATTTTAGTTGTATTGTAACTGTGTACTAAGGACTTGTATAAAATAACATTTGACAAAAGAAGACAAAGTCTAAAATGTATGAAATTGACAAAAGTTGAAACTAAATTTAATTAACACGTCACTTAGAGATAATAACATTGTAACATTGGTAAAATAACATTTGACAAAAGAAGACAAAGTCTAAAATGTATGAATATGACAAAAGTTGAAACTAAATTTCATTAACACATCACTTAACGATAATAACATTTGTAACATTGGTAAAATAACATTTGACAAAAGAAGACCAAGTCTAAAATGTATGAAATTGACAAAAGTCAAAACTAAATTTAATTAACACGTCACTTAACGATTACTTAACGATGGCTTATGCCAAACACTACTTCTAAGTCTACTTAATTATGATATTGGTCCGGTTTTTCTAAAAACCGTCTTTGCTTTTAATTAATACATTGGTTCTAAAACATTGTTAAATGATGATGTTATATTATGGGTACCAGTAGTTAGCATTTATAAGGGGCATTTAACATCTTTGAACACACATACAATCGCGCCTGTATTTGCACACATTTCGTTAACTATATTGTTGTTCTCTGGTATGTATACCTGGCGAGTATACTCACACTCCGCTTCTAAGGTCGTGGGTTCGATTTCCACACAGGACAAATCTTTGTGTGCAAAAACATGAATATTTGTTCTGGTCTGGGTGTTTTACTTTATAAATTACGAATATATTTACAAGAAAAAAAGTATTTATGTATGTTTATCCGTTATTTGGTATCCATAACACAAGTTTTTAATTATACTTATTTGGAACTAAATAATTTATGTCGTTGTCAGAAAAAAACATTTATTGCCGCTTACCGGGAACTTTTATGTTCGCCAGAGCCTCGTCTGTTGATCGGCAGGTGCACCACTTGCAGGTGAGGTTGTGGGCTCTTGTGATTTTGTCAGGATACACACTTATAACGAAACAATAGATTAAATAAAATAAGCATTGTGTAACATTTTGAAACATTACAATTCATTACATAACGTTAATAAAGTATTAAAACATAATTAGATTTAGAATTATATATGATGCCTAAATTAAGTATACAGCTTTGTGCAATAGAAATTTAAATGTATAACACAGAAATGTGGTATAAAAGTGTTTATTAAGTAACAAAAAATATGATTTGTGATGAGAATTGGTTACCATTTTAGTTATATTATTCCATTCACAACTTAGTTGTGAATTAAAATATTCTATACTTTTATATTAATGAAGAAAGCGTTATGAATAATTAAAGTGTTTTTATTTAATAACTTAATGCATATTCGCCCCTATTGTACTTAAGTTATACTTAAGATAGTATGGGTTACTAAGAGCTAAACTAAAAACGATATTTTCTTATGTGCATAAAAGTAATTTTGAGAAAATATTTATTTTAAAAATCTCTCAACGGAGTATAAAATAAAGTTAAACATAACCTATCAGTGCGGGATTTCCACTTCTTAAAAGTTAACTTTTTTTGAACATACATACATTCACGCCTGTTTCCCCAAAAGGGTAGGCAGATGCATATTATACGCCCACACTTCGCCAATTACATAGTTGGCCCCACCTATTGGTGGCGAGCCTATTGCCGCTTACCGGGCACTGTTATGTTCGCCAGAGCCTCGTCCGTTGATCGGCAGGCACACTTGCAGGTGAGGTTGGCTTGGGCTCCTAGGTCTTGGTAGGGTCCTTAAACACACACTAACTTTTTTGAACATAGACCATTTGCCCGGATTTTCCATTTGTTAACACTCCGCTAGAAAGTATTATAACAAGCGAAACTATAACATGTATTTAAATAAGATAGAAGATATATTTTTAACAAAGAGATTTAATATAGTAATACTTAGTTAAATGTTAAATGTCTTTGATTTTTAATAATGGCGTCTATCTATTTCAAAATATTTAATTAAACTTATTTATCATCATCCCATCGTTAACTAAATCATGCCCTTGACTTCTGCTTAGGGCTCAGGTTCTTCTCACTGGTCCAGAGCTTGTTCCATTTCAGGTATTACATGGAGCGACTGCCGTCTGACTGACCTCCACAACCCAGAGGGATGCGGAGATGTTCATGACAGCCGGGACCAACGGCTTAACGTGCTTTCCGAGGCACGAAGCAAGTGGTAATTACGCACATAAATTCGAAAAGTCGTAAGAGCGCCACCTGGGTTTGAACCCGAGGCCCTCTCATTTTGAAGGCTATGGTTCTTACCACTTTTTTTTTATTTATGTCGCACTGCCTTCCGGCCAAAGGGGGACCGAAAGGGGGTGTGGGGCTGACCACTGGCAGACGCGACTGCCAGCAGTAATACCTACTAGAAATCTTCCGAAGACGCCCTCTCTATCTTGAGAAAAAGGCGGAGCCAGTACTTGGGTTGCAGCGTATGACATCCCGCCCGCGGCCAACGTCCCCCGGACCAAAACCGGGAGGACCTTCTCAGAGAGACGCAATGGACGCGCCTCCCCTACCTCCGTGTGCGACCATAGCGTGTGTGACCGACTTCTCGGAGGGTCTATGGCTAGACAGCAGGGCCCCCCTGCCCCCGCTGCCTAAGACCCTCCTGGCGCTGCAATACGGGCCCTCCTGGCCCGCCCGCTGCGTCCTCCACAGATCCCTCTTAGTTTCCCCCCCGGTAGTCAGTACTAAGGGCACCCAGAGTCGCTAATCCCTGTTACCTTTTTCCCAGCTCCCTCTACGCCCTACTGGGAGGTACTAAGTCCCCCCACCACGACAAGGTGGAGACCAGTCGGGGGGGAAACAGGGAGGACTTCCTAAGAGAGATGTAGTGGACGCACCCCTTCAACCTCTTTATGCGACCATAGCGTGAGTATTTAAAAAAAAAGTCATTAAAGGTTCTGCTATTTATCGGTAGATGGAAAAATTAAAAAGTATCACCGCTGTGCCGGTCGGAGTGGGGGGTGTTAGGTTTTTTTTTCGTTACGGAATTTCTGGATTCGGTCTCCACGCTCAAGGCCCGCGATAGAAGCTATGCAATAGCTTAAAATTATGTGCAATGTGCTAAAGGTATCAGGCGAGAGGGTATGTTCCCATGTTCATCACTCTCTGCACAAAGCATTTCCAGAGCGGCGATGTGAATCGGTCCGCCAATGTCTTCAGGATGCTATTTGGACTGTTTCTCACTATAGTGATCAGGGAACTCGTTTGATTGCGTATGACGGCATCAAAACTGTAAGTCAGGACAAACATACATTTTTTTTTTTTGTAAATACATTCTTAATATACAGAGAAACTTTACTTCGGTGATCGTTTCCAAGTAGTCTTTGTTTAAAAAACTATTACTAAGTACTTAAAAACATCACAATGACAAAAAAAAACAATCAAAATATGGGGCTACACTGAAATCTAAGTGATATATTAATAGTATATTATTCATAGTATATGAAAATGAGTGATGATAAATATGATTAAGGGTAAATGAGATACCCTCCCCTAAGCCCCTTGAGTCCTCAGTAAAGATGTGGGACTATACTGAGATCTCACATGGACTCCTTGAGAAAATTTGAAAAGTGATGTTGCACTGCTTTGTTTGATTTACCAACACTTATGTATATTCACAAAAACTTAACGGTTAATAATCCACCGTTATTACACATTAATGTTAGAAATATCACAAATTTGAGAAAAGAAAACAAAACTGCAAACATGACGCTTCACTTTCCCGCCAAGAACAAGAAGCCATTATGTAAGAAAGTACTGCTTATTTATTTTTTTCTTTGTCTGTCGGGTCAGACAGTTTATTGAAATATTTTATATATCCAGACTTTAAATAAATCTGCAAAGAGTTTCAACTGCACAAAGTGAGATATGCATCTATACATTCGATAGTAAAAGAAAAGTGGAAAGTAAAAACCATGACTTATACTATTCCCCAGCGAGCATGCGTTTGCATAAATGACTTCTATTTTCACTAAAGAAAGTATCTACTAAAGAAGGCTGACTTTTACTGAGATACTGGTGGTCGCATGCGACTTCTCTCGCGGCTTTTTTTATACCACAACAGTTAACAAACATACATAACAATCACGTCTGTTTCCCCGAAGGGGTAGGCAGAGGCATATTATACGCCCACTCTTCGTCAATTATATTTTTGGCCCCACGTAATAGGCGTCGAGCCTATTGCCGCTTACCGGGAATCGTTATATTCGCCAGAGCCTCGTCTGTTGATCGGCAAGTGCACTTGCAGGTAAGGTTGGCTTGGGTTCCTCTGATCCTCTCCACCTTGGCGTGGTGAGGGGGCTGAGTTCCTAGAGGCCGGGAAAAGGTAACGCTCAGAGATTGGCGACTCCTGGTGCCCTTAGTACTGACTACCGGGGGGGTAACTAAGAGGGACCTGTGAGAGGCGCAGCGGGCGGGCCAGGAGGGCTACCAGGATCAGAGGAAACCTTTTTTTTGTGTTACGTCGGTAACATAATGCATTTACGCACTGCTTTCCGGCCAAAGGGGACCGAAAGGGGCTGTGGGACTCACCACCGGCAGACACGACTGCCAGCAGTAATACCCACTAAAAAGCATAATTACACATCCAACAAAACAAAGAAACACATACAAATCAAACAAATACAAAGGTGGGCTTATCTCTAAGAGAGATCTCTTCCAGCCAACAGGAGTGATAATTTTGTATGTGGGATGAAAATTATTACAATAGGTCAAAAACATAACAGTAATACTAATAAACAAATAAATAAAGTACATATCGCACCCCTAGATGAAAACGTCACTAAGTCAAAAAAACTCGGGAGCAAACCTTGGTCTTCTGAGTGGTCGAAGTTATTTGGATAATCATCGCTCGCTCTGTTTAAAAAAGCATATCAAGATTGTCAAGCCGTTGTTCCCAGCTGTCATGAACATCTATAGCAGTTGTCAATAGGATGTAAATGCCTTCTAATATTCTGACAGCTGGTTTACCGGTATGAAATTTTTTGCTACTTTACCGGTCCAGAGGCCGCTTCCCTTCTTCTTATATACATACAAACATACATAATATCACGCCTGTTTCCCTCGGGGGTAGGCAGAGGCATATTATACGCCCACACTTCGCCGTTTATATTGTTGGTCTCACGTAATAGGTGGTGAGCCTATTGCCGCTTTCCGGGCACTTTTATGTTCGCCATAGCCTCGTCCGTTGATCGGCAGGTGCACCACTTGCAGGTGAGGTTGGCTTGGGCTCCTCATATCTTTGGTAAGGCTATGCACCATTTAGTTGATGTATTTAATAATAAATCATTTATTTCATAAAATATGGTTATTATATACATGTTGTTCAGGTTTCTAATTCCAACATATTCTGTCGCTTTTCGATGTGGAAATATTAGTCATCGACAATTCATTGTGTATAAAAGGTATAAAACAATTAAAAAATATAAAAGCAAAATTACAATATAAAAAATAAAAACAATAATTTTAAGATTTGTTTTAATTAATTTTAATTGATATAATTTATTTAAATATGTTATATGTTTTGTAATATTAGGTCGGGGAAAAAGTCTTTTCGCATAACGTAGGTATAAACTTATTATAAAATTTTTTTGACTGTACTATTTGTGTCTGGCTGGTTTTGGTAACATTAAAAAGGTTCCATTATAAAGAAAAGAAAAAAATAAAAAAAAGTTGTTTCCCGCTATTTTTCATTTGTTTTTCTCTCCGTAAAAATGAGTGAATCTAATGAAGAGATTCGATACATTTTAAAATTTTATTATAAAAAAGGCAAAAATGCAACTCAAGCAGTGAAAAAAATTTGTGATGTTTATGGACCTGATGCAGTGTCAGTAAGAGTAGCACAAATTTGGTTCAAACGTTTTCAGTCCGGAAATTTTGATGTTAAAGATGCACCTCGCTCTGGTCGCCCTGTTACGAATAAAATGGACGCCATTTTTGAAAGAGTGGCAAGATCGGCATATTAGTTGTTATGATGTAGCTGAAGAACTGGGAATTGACCACAAAACAGTTTTGACCCATTTGAAGAAAGCTGGTTATACAAAAAAGCTCGATATTTGGGTGCCACACGAGCTCACTCAAAGAAACTTAATGAACCGTGTACTCATTTGCGATTCATTATTGAGACGTAATGAAACCGAGCCGTTTTTGAAGAGATTGATAACTGGCGATGAAAAGTGGATCACGTACGACAAGAACGTGCGAAAAAGGTCGTGGTCGAAAGTTGGCCAGGCTTCACAGACTGTGGCCAAACCTGGCCTAACACGAAATAAGGTGATGCTGTGTGTATGGTGGGATTGGAAGGGCATTGTTTATTATGAGCTTTTACCGCCCGGCAAAACCATCGATTCTGATCTTTACTGCCAGCAACTGATGAGATTAAAGGAAGCAGTCGAGAGAAAACGGCCGGAATTGATCAACAGGAAGGGTGTGGTCTTTCATCACGATAACGCTAGACCACACACATCTTTAGCCACTCAGCAAAAATTAAGAGAGTTCGACTGGGAGGTCCTAGTGCATCCACCATATAGCCCTGACCTTGCGCCTTCAGATTTTCACCTGTTTCGGTCTCTGCAGAATTCTTTAGGTTCTGTAAGGTTGACCTCAAGAGAGGACTGCCAAAACTATTTGTCCCTTTTTTTGATCAGAAGTCCCAAAGTTTCTACAGTAACGGGATAATGTCTCTGCCCACAAAATGGCAGAAAGTTATTCAACAAAACGGTACATATATATTGTAAATAAATGTAAATAAACTTTGAAAAAAATGTCTTGACTTTTCATACAAAAATACGAAAAGACTTTTTCCCCAACCTATTATATACTTTTATTTTTCAATTTACTTGTAAATCACTACATAGTATAAAACAAAGTCGCCTTTTCTGTCCCTATATCCCTATGTGCGCTTAAATCTTTAAAACTACGCAACGGATTTTGATGCGGTTTATTCCAATAGATAGAGTGATTCAAGAGGAAGGTTTATATGTATAATACATGTATAATATAGTAGTCGAACACTGTCAATTTTTGAGATTTCTAATGTGATGTCGTAATTCAACTCACTTTTTTGCGCTTATATTGCAAACGCTGGCCAAACCCTACGAGATTAATCAAAATAATGTACTACAATATTGTACAACTTATAAAATTCTTCAAAAAAGTCCGCAATGGTATATGTCTATCTCTCAAGAATACCCCACAATAACCAATTTTATCTTTTACTTTTTACTAAAAATAATGGCTTATTAATGAAGCCATTTTAAGTATGTATGACATTAATTCTTATCTAGATAAACAATGTTAGTAAAATTGGACATTAGACATAGATTAAATTTGTCTTTTACATCATGTAATTTCGATCAGTACTTTACAAGATATCAAACGAATAAACTTACGCTAAATCGAAAAATTATGGTTGCTGCGGTGGTAGGTATTCGCGGCCTATATAGAGACATTCTGTAATTATGTATTATACGTCACTATTCATATTAGCATACCACCCGTGCGAAGCTGGGGCGGGTCGCTAGTTTACTTATAAAATGATGGAACAGTGTTATTTATAACCAGAATGATGTTGATACTTATAATTGTTGTTTAAAGGTTTTTTCAATTTATACAGGGCGTCCCACTTGAATCTTGAATATTGCAGATGGAACATTTGACTGAAAGAAGACATTATTTAATTTCAAAAACAATTTAAAGTGCATTCATAGATTTTTAAATAATTACACGGTTGAAATGGGAATCGAACCCGCTACACGAGAAAAAAAATACCCTGTAACTTTATCATACCGATCGAAAGGCTTCATCATAAGGATTATTTTTTGCTACATTTTTTTACCCGGTTATCATTAAATGTGTCATCATCATTATCATCTCAGCCAATTAACGTCCCACTACTGAGCACGAGCCTCCTCTCACATATCAAGGTGCGAGGGTATTAAATGTGTATAATAATATAAAGTTTCTAACGCAGAATGCCATACATCTGCCTCCGCCGCATTGGTTTCGCATGGTGGAGTATGACCCAATACCCTCGCGCCTTGGCATGTGAGTACTGGTGCTCAGTGGGACATTAATATTAAAGTTATGATGATTAAAAGCGCTAGAACATTATCCTTACAGAAGCATGCCAAGCATTTCGAAGCACGGAAGCTCTCGATTTTTATGCAACAGAAACGGTCACCCATCCTAGGACTGACCTGTGAGAACTCTGCTTTACTTCGTTGATCGTTTCCTAGTAGCCTTTATTTCAAAAACTGTTACATAGCAGCTTAGATTCGCTTATATGCATCAAAAGTAATAATTAAGTGTAAGTGAATCTAAGTGCCAGTTCTATGCCACCGCTCTGTAAGAAGAACTGGCATGAAACTCACAGGGTATGCTCTTTTAAATTATCAATAGGCTAAGTAAGTACTTAAATTACAATATTAATTTGTCGGGATGTTAGAGGCACTGACATCCTAATATCTGAATGTTCATGATTTTTGTAATGTTTATTTGTTTTAAATATCATATTTAAACCTAACAAAATAGTTTTACGCTTCTAGCTTCTTTAGACTTCCCATAAAAACTATTTCTACCCCTTTGCAGACAATTTTTTGCGTTAAAAAGTAGACTATCTGTGTATCAAATTTCGTTTAAATTGGTTTAGTAGTTTTGGCGTAAACGCGACACAAACAGACAAAGTTACTTTCGCGTTTATAATATTAGTATGGAAGAATGGATGATTTCAAAAAAAAAAAAATGCTACCGGAACTTAAACCCCTTACAAAACAGAGCTAGTTGACATTTTTACTGATTTTCTACCTTAATATAAAGACGTAAGGTTCAATTCCTGGTGGGAACTTACTAGTTTTTAATAAAAGATTATTTTGAATTGGCCCCCTATTGTACTAACTTTAGCAGTGTTAACTTCTTCAAGGCTTTAACTTCATTGTTGTAAGATCGAAAATGGTTTGATCACGAGGGGGGCTTAAATGATTAATATGTATGTGTGTTATTGCACATGAATTATTATTATTAATATAAAAAGCGTATTAATTTAATTTAATTTAAATTAATATAAATAGCAGGACTTTTTGCCAGAATAAACCACTGTTCCTTGTGTATTGGCTTAGAGGGCTTTGTATATTTTGCGTATTTATATCCTTTTTTCTCTTTAAATAATAAATTATTCATTTCCGACATACAGTATATTTAACAAGTGATGGATTAAAAATATCTTTGTAACAATTCCTGGCTACTATAATTTCCCAAAAAATCGAGAAACTATTCAACACGACACGTGTTTCGCCCTTACACAGGGCATCTTCAGGTAAGATAGGAGCCTCAGAACAACGATGTCTTCACGACCAACGCTGAAACGAGAGTGCAAAGTAACGCCTGAATCAATAAATTATATTTAACACTTTAAATTTCATTGTAATTTCTTTATTGGTTATACATAATATAATACAATTTGGTAAGTAGTATCTCTTATACTATACAAAGTTTATCTAAATACTAGGTTAGTTCTCAATAATTAACATGCATACATACAAACATACATTCACTGTTATGTTCGCCAGAGCCTCGTCCGTTGATCGGCAGGTGCACCACCCAGGTGGCTTGGGCTCCTTTGGTCTTGCTAGGAACCCAATAAATACAATAATCTATAATTATATAAAATAATCTATCTATAAGTCACGTCCTGTGGAAGTGCGTTTTCAAGCTAAAGTGACAGTGGGCGGGGCACATAGCTCGAAGAACCGACGACCGATGGGGCGTTAAGGTTCTTGAATGGCGATTACGAATCAGCAAACGTAGTAGAGGGCGGCCCCCAACGCAATGGACCGATGATCTGGTCAGGGCGGCGGGGATCCGGTGGATGCAGGCGGCAAAGAATCGATCTACGTGGAAAGCGTTGGAGGACTTCAAATGGCTGAAATGATGATGAAGATGATGATATAAAATAAAACACTCCAAATCAACAATAAATTATACAAATAATCGACATGCACCACTCAATGTGTCATTTAATTATAAGCTTTATGTCTTAGTACATAGACATTCGCTGGATTCGCTTGGTGAAGCGGGATTCTTGTTTTAACAGTTGTCAACAGGTTATTGCTTCTGTACGAATATCGACCGATTGCGCTCGTGCACCGCATTATTCTCTTCTAAAGCTATATAATTTTATTTTGCAAAGTCAATTTAATTTGAAATAACTTGAGCCAAATCGCAGTTATATTAACCCGGTGGGTGCTTAACTAGGGCCCTTTAAAGACAAAATAAGACATTCAAACCTGGTTTAACTTTCGGTCTTGTTTTGTAATAAGCCCTTTAATGTTCAATTCCAGCTGGGAACATATTTACCACTGGTTTCGTAATATTAGATTCTTATGAATTTTAAGTATTAGATTCTGATGTTAATTTGCCCTTGATACTTCAAACTTTTTTTTGGAATTATTGTATTTGGCATAAATTATAAAAATGAAAAAATAACAAAAAGTTACATGTAAATTTTTTTAGTTCCTTTAGCTCAAGATAGATGGCGTGGTCAGCAATGAACTGACGAGTATTTGAGAAAAATACTAATCCAATTTCTATAAAGGAAAATACAACAACTTATAAATGAAAATCTTCTTTCTTTGCCCTGAAATTGTATACGATAGTAAATTTTAATATTATTGTTAATATAAAATTTTATTACATATTAGTTAAATAATAGCTTGATTTAGCCTTGTAATCGGAAAAACATCCCTTTATTCTATTTCATTATCCCTTAAACTATACAGAAAAAAACAAAGTAAAATAAACAGTTTGTTCGAGAAATACTTTATTAACGTAAAACTTGTAAAGCCCTTGCAATTCTTGCATATCGCTTAGTTAGATTACGTTACGTTAGATGGCGCTACATGTAAGTTGAATCGCGCAATAACTGATTCGATTCGCAAACAATAATACCTTGTTCGTTCCATAGAAATTTATCATCATCAGCGTCCACGCTGAACAAAAATAGGCCTCCCCTAATTTTTTTACGTATTTTTGGCAGCATGTAGTGTAACTATTAAGTTACACCATGCGGATTAAATGTTAATTATAATAATTTATTATAATATGAGAAAGTAAAATTAGTGGTAAGTTTCGACGTTAAACCACTAGCTTTTATGTTATTATGTTACTAGTCTAATATGAAACCAAAATACCAAATACCGTATTATAGCAAATTTGAACTAAAGATATTAAAATTTATTCTTTAAAAGCAAATTACACTGATTCCTCTGAAGGTAACAAAAATATTTACTTCATAATAATACCTAATAACGTTATTGTTGTTTTATTTTCAGGTAGGTAGTTATTGTCTTTAAGTTATTTAGTGGAATTCTGGTCATTTAGGTTTTAGTGGTTTCTGGTGGTTTACGCTGCCGCATTTGGTGGGTTGGTCAAAATAAAGTTGGCAACACTGTTCATTATGGCTGAGCCATAATTCGACGCTGGATAGGCTACCTTGCTTATGCACCATCTGGGAAATAAAAAATAATTTCAAAAACGTCAAGGGACGAAGTTAGAAGTCGGTTAGGCAATAAATGTCCAGACCTCAGGCAAGGCTAATTTTCTTACAAGACATAGTTCAGCTTATAATGTTGCTGCACTTATTGCTTATGGACCAAAAGTATGTCATTAATATCGGAGCAAAATCTCTCAACTCTTCAGTCATTCGAAAACGGCATGATTCAGTAATATTTAACAAACTATCCAAAAATAGATTGCCAAAATTCTGAACTTCTAAATGACCTGAAAGCGAGGCAAATAAAAAATGTTTTGTATAGGTAAGCATTACCAAGAATCTACAAATATAAAAAAAAAAATTACGATAAAATCCAAGTATTACGTTTATTGTGGTAATTATTAAATATTACACTTTTTAAATAAGTATTTTGTTCCTATAAATTTAAATATTACAATTTATTATTGAAGTCTTTTAAAAACTAACAGCTTTGTAACTAATTACAACTATTTTAGTCTTAAAATATTAAAGTGTTCGACACCCTTAACTAAGAAACAGTAATCAGAACCACAGATTTTAATCTTATAATTTAAAAAAAAATGGGTAAATAAATATCAATGACGATGATTCTGTCAATATTTCCAGATCTGTGTCTGGCAAAGTATCTTTTATGTTTCCATGAGGCATTTTTAAATGCCTCATGGAAACATATCTGCCAATCCTTCCTGAGGCGCCTCTCCCTCGCTAGTAGGTTCCTGATGCCTGCGGGAACTGGGGGACATCCCTTGCGCGGGCATGTATTGCGATGATGCCGAGAGGGCGCCTTGAATGCAAGACGTCAGGTCGGCAGCTAAACTCTCCGCTTGGTCTGGAGTCTCGGTGGGGTACGACGGTGTACCGTGGTCGATCAGCTCACAGAATCTGTCCCATTCGCTTCTGAGTGAGACCGTGGGTTCGATTCCCACACAGAAATCTTTGTGTACACAAACATGAATAGTTGTTCTGGTCTGGGTGTTTTCCTATGTATGTATTTACAAAAAATAAGTATTGTGTATGTTTTTTCATTCGGCGCATACCTAAACGGTGCTTTTTCTTTAATTGATTTATTAAAAATCGTTTAATATGACTTTAAAAATCGATTATACGGAAATAAAAATCGATTAAAAGAAAATAGGATCCCTATGAAAGAAAGGATTTATTCAAATGAGATATATTGAAACAACACTGTGGTAGTGCGGGAATTGTTGCAAAGATATTTTTAATCCATCACTTGCTTACAATGAATTTCCGCAAAGTAACGCCTGAACCAATAAATTACACAAATGATATTTTAGTTGTGAGCGCAAATTTCTACACAATTTATAGAGATATGAAGTCTGTAAAGGCTGAGTACTGGTAAGGCATTTTACCATACTTAAATGGTGCTATTTATGCAAATCGCGTAATTTATTTAATCGATTTAATAAAAATCGATTAATATGACTTCGAAAATCGATTATACGGAAATAATAATCGATTAAAAGAAAACTTAATGCACACTCTTTATTACAACCTATGGGTTTATTTCAGTAAAATGCACATTATTAATGATACACATTGCAATCGATGTATTAATGTATCAACGATAATAGCATACTATACAAGGTGTAAGTAAGCTAAAATAATACGCCTTGCAAAAGTTAGACATATTATAGGTATTTTTTGGTTGACTGCAAGACTATACGCTTCACCATCATCATCTCAGCCCACAAACGTCACTACTGAGCACGAGCCTCCTTTCACAAACCATAGTGCGAGGGTATTGGGTCATACCGTCATACTTCACCACGCAGACCCAGTGCGGATTGGCGGAGGCAGGTATATGGCATCCTGCGGTTAGAATTTTCAAGCCGCCCAATTAGGCCTCTAACATGGCTTAACGACTACCACATTTAGTGATAACCGGGACCAACGGCTAAACGTGCCCTTCCGAAGCACGGAAGCGGTCAACCATCCAAGGACTGACCTCTGTAAACTCTGCTGTACTTCGGTGATCGTTTCAGACCACCGAGCACCGCAGAGCTACGAGCGCTTTTGAGTCAGTCGCTTCGTAATAATAAAATACTATGCGCTTAGTAATAATGAAATTAAAACTATTCAAATAAGGAATATACTTAACATGTTTATCAAGAGAAAAAACCATAAGGAGATACATTGTAGATGGAATTTAATTAAATTTTAACATAAGAGAAATATGTTTTGTCCATGTTTGTTGTCTCAGACATCCTCTTCTCTTATCTGGAATACCGATTACAATTAATAATTCAATTCAAAGAGGTCTCTCCTTTAATTCCGCTCTAAACATGATTTTTTTTTCTGGGTTGGTCGTTTTTTTATGTAAGTATTAGAGGTGAAGTGTAAATATTTTCAATAAGGAAGCCGGAGTATAAAATCTACTTACCAAAATGCTCAGCAATGGATGTATGGCAATGTTTTAAAAATCCATCCCTGCGTTTATAATTAATGGTCATATTTTGAGTAGTGCTGTCTAATTGTATTATTACATGTTTTTTGTTTTCAAAACTTAGTTTTGAGAACTATCTGTCTATCTGAATTAATGCCATTTCTAACGACTCAACTACTTTAGGTACAATGACGTCCATCACAACACACAATACAAATTAATCTAATTAAATTAATTGATTTTTATATAACTTGTATTATTTAAAGGAAATAAACGTTTTATCTATCTATCAAAAATCGAATTCACAACACTTTAGCACCTAAACAAATAAAGATCGACAAAACTAACAGATTGTTTACAATTTGCACTATCATTTCAGCCATTTGTAAAATTAAAAAGCCAGAAAAATTAAAAATATTACGCGCCAGCTAAAGTATTATGCCGCTATATTCATTTTTAAATCGGAATCATTACAATGTTACTTCATCCAGTGATCTTTCTCGCTTGCACGGTGCATTGCTAATTTGCGCGTGCTAGAACGAGACAGAACATGACACTCACATCATACAAATAAAAAGGACAGATGCTCAGTATGAGATATTGTAGTATGAAGAAGTAACTCGGCATTTATCGGCTTGCATTATTTGCTTTGCTATTCAAATTTTGTAGGCGTTCAGTCAATTCAAACCATTTTACGTACATGAAAAATTTAACAGATTTAAATGTCGTTGGTCCTTAGATTCGATTTTTCGTAAGGAAGGCCGACGGGAATCAGGTTATACGGACTCTTCGCCACTGCTATGTATAAAGTATATATTTGAAAGTAGCGTATATATGAAATTGTATGAAAACTAGCCAAGTTAGACCTTAAGCTACGATATATTATCCTAAGTAATAAGAAGAAATTATATTTTATGTTTTTATTAATAAAGTTCAGAACTTACCATTGAACACTCATTTATAATCTCTCTTCTTTTTTTAGTTGGAGTCGACAACCAAGGCATATATTATATGTTTTTGATGGAATATCATTACTTTTTGTACAGAAATTGGAATTAGGCGCTTATTATAACAAATAAATACCAATGGTATAAATACCCTTGTATTCACCTAATTACCTATCTGCATGCCAAATTTGAACTTCCTAGGTCTTCTAGAACTGTTAGTTTAGAGTTTTGATCTATATTATTATACTATACACTAGTCTGTGACAAAAAATATGATTTTTGGACGTTAATATCAAATAATCTTTTCAAATGTGTCGCTATCGCGTGGGTAGATAACTTATCTATTTGTTACAACAAACCGAACCTATTTAATTTAATTACATTAAATGTCACATATTCATTTGTAATAAAAGTAATGTCTGGATGTACGGCGTATATGATTAACATACCAATAGTCAAATCGCACAAAATAAGACAAATGTAAATTTGTATTATTTTTGATTCATCATGTCAGCCCATTAACGTCCCACTACTGAGCACGAGCCTCCTCTCACATACCAAGGTGTGAGGGTATTGGGTCATACTCCACCACGCTGACCCAGTGCGAATTGGCGGAGGCAGGTGTATGCCGTCCTGCTGTTAGAATTTATCAAGCCGCCTAATTAGGCCTCTAACATGGCTTAACGACTACCACATTTAGTGATAACCGGGACCAACGACTTAACGTGCCTTCCGAAGCACGGAAACGCTCGATATCAAATGCCACACAAACGGTCACCCATCCAAGGACTGACCTCTGTAAACTTTGCTGTACTCGGTTATTGTTTCCGACCACAGAGAACCGCAGAGCTACGAATGCTATTTTTGGTTGTAAGTAATAAAATGTATTACTGCTAAATAAAACCAAGATCAGTCAATCAAAATATAGTTCATTATTATAAAGACGTCCACTGATATTATTTTTATTATATTTATAATATATCGTATTTTAGTAATTATTTTATTATATCATGTTCATATAAAAATTTCTTTAAAGAGTTATAATACCTACTTATTAGATTATGCCTAACCAAAGAGATTTTGTCTTTGTGCCTAACATTCGACGGAATTTGTTAAAACTTTGTTCCTTTGTAATGTATGATTATATTGAAATGCTAAATGCGAAATGCTACCCATGTAGTTTTTGTGGTGAGAACTATAATATGTATGAGCGAGAAACGTTTTTTTCAATGGCGTCGCTAATAGTTGGTGCGAGTGTAGTGAGCGTCAATCGGGGTAAAATATCACTGTTTCACAATATTTTTATGGGGATCAAATCAATTTACAATGATAAACGATTCGTACGTACATAAAAGAAAAAGACGAATACTTTTGACAAAGTATTTATCATGTATGTATGATTTACTAGCCAGCTAACAGTGCTTTTTTAAAGGTTAGAAACGGAAGAACACACACACACACACAGAGAGAGAGAGAGAGAGAGAGAGAGAGAGAGAGAGAGAGAGAGAGAGAGAGAGAGAAAAGAATGGCATATCTATCTATTATCTAAGATAACAAATAGTATTTGTCTACGTGTGACTGAGCTGAGACATAATATGATCATATTGGGTTAATGCGCACGATGGTACAAGTAAGTACCACTAAGTGCTTTCAAAAATATTAAGAAATTAATAGGGGAGGCCTATTTTTGTTCAGCGTGGACGATGATGATGATAACTGAAAGTTAAATTAGCAAGGTATTATAGTTTTGGAATCAACTTAGTTATTGCGCGATTCAACATACATGTAGCGCCATCTATTAGTGTATGGCGGAACTAAGCGGTGTGCAAAAGTTTAGGTAAAATTTATGTTACTATGGTAAAATTAGGTAAAATTTATATTGATATGTTCATGAAAATTAGTTTTTATTCTTTAAATAAATATATATTTATGAAGAGAACAAGAATTAAAATAAAATGTCTTGACCGAATACTAAGGTAAACAGATCAAAACAGTCTGATTACACAGACAAAAATGTTTTTTTTTTGTGTAACTAGTATCTGATTTTAAGTTGCAAAATAACTAATTTACTGCATAAATAGTATAAATTTTATAAGCTTATTTTTATGTAGTTTTCATAAACACCCAAAACAAATATTCTAGAAAATTCCGTTTTGTTAGGTTCAACTTCTAGAAAGAGGTTGAACGTCGAATCCAGCTGTTAAGCCGCGTTCAGGAAACTACCAAACCTTTTCTCGTTCAAAATAACTATGTCTTATGATTTTTAATCTATTTATATATGTATGTATGTTATCGCGTATGCTATTGGTTTCCTTTAAGATATTTGCTAGGCGTTCCAATTCAATATTGCATCGTGCATTCGCATCGACCAATCTTCTTTGCGTTTCGAATTAAGCGGCATCAATGAAGCCCAGTGTTGGATTTTGTAGTATAATTATACTATTTGTACCATTATTTCATGATGTGAAGTACGTAGTACCTATCCTAACACCAGAATACTACGCAAAAATACCATAATTTTATCTTCAGTTCGACTGACCGTTTGTCCTACTACAATATAGGAAACTAATGTACGTATGGCAACATCGAATAAGTTCTGGCTCAGTTCTGGGGATTCCCCATGTAACTTTTTAACTAGCCCCGTCGTTTTGACTAAGTGAGATGGTATTTCATGCATGAAAAGACAATTAAAAAGACAATATGCAGGATTATTTGATTAATAGTTAAATGTCTTTGTTTGATTACTATTATTTGCCGTCTGACGATATGTTACGTCGTGTCAACGCCAAGGACGAAGTTCCGACAGATGAATTAGCTGAGATTGACATTCAATTTAATTAGTTTATTTTACAAATACTTATTATTATTAAATAATTAAACTATTTTATATAATACAAATGCATTTTTATTTATATTCTAAATAAAAACTATGAATTACAAAATGTAGTATAATTTTAGAAAAGTAGTATATTTTTTAATTCTCTGTGGTATATTTTTCTGAGGCTCTGAATCCAACCCTGATGAAGCCCAGTCCTCACAAGTACTGGATTATCTCGGCCTGCGTGCGCCGCCGGGCAGGACATAAGGTGGAGCGTGGACTAGAGAGAGTCAAAGTTAAAGTATTTATTGCCAAAACTATGTTGTATATACAGATGTTTTATAAAAGAGTCAAAGCCTTCTAGCTACGTCGAGCTGACGGGGGATCGAGAGCCTCGGTACATTTTAAAACAGTTTTGCCTACTCTGTAATCTTACAATTACACACAGAATTATTTAATGTGGCGAGCCGGTAACTTTTTTAATAAAAATAGTCATAACTTAGATTTGTATCTTTTTTGCAAATTTGTTGTTTTATGTTTTTGAGGGTATGATGTTGTCTATAAGAGGGAACCTATTGGCATTCTGAGATTATATGTTTAATGTATTATTTTTAATTGACCCTACACAATACTATACATTATAATTGACTACACATATGAAGTGATGGCGATTATACCCGTACTTTGTGTTCATGAATATATTTTGTTCTTCTCTTCTGTTTTGTTCTGTTGTTTTCTATGTATATTAAGTATGTATTTACAGAAATAAAAATGTGTTTAAGTATGTTTATCCGTTATTTAGTAATCATAACACAAGTACTTATTGATGCTTATCTTGAAACTAAATATTTGGTGTAATTGTTAGAAATTATTTATTTTATTTACATGAATATTGTTCGTACAGGTTTCGTTCGGGGACGGGAATTCCTACTAAGACCTAAGGAGCCCAAGCCAACCTCACCTGCAAGTGGTGCACCTGCCGATCACGGACGAGGCTCTGGCGAACATAACAGTTCCCGATAAGCGGCAATAGGCTCGCCACCTATTACGTGGGACCAACTATATAATGGCGAAGAGTGGCCGTATTATATGCCTCTGCCTACCCCTTCGGGGAAACAGGCGTGAATGTATATATAATAATATGTTACCAGCTAAACCCGATTTTAAAACCAACTAGTATAGCCTAGTCCAAACTAATTTAGGTGGGCTGCATAAAATTTTTTTTAATGGTAAGAAAAAAAAAATCCTCTACATAACACAGAAAGAGATACTTGTACTTCTCTTTTTGGGTTAGATTTTTTTTTTAATTACTATTAAAAAAACATTTTATTATAATAGTTGCAGCCCACCTAAATTAGTTTAGACTAGGCCATACTAGTTTGTCCCAAAATCGGGTTTGGCAGGTAACATATATATGTATATTGTTGTTGGTCACTAATCTGCGTGTCATTTCAAAGGTAATAGTGACTGACACGAGAATGAAAGTGTATTATTTTATCAACCTCGTAATGTAATACCGAGTTCGAATGTCACTTTTACTTGAACCACGTGAAAGTGACTTTCGCTGTATTCGGCTGCAGTTACAGATTTTCGTGAGAAATTGCAATTTTTTTCTGTAAACCGTTATGTCGATCACGTAATAGTTATGGCAATAATGCACAATAGTATCAATTTTTGGATTTTTTTATACAACTTTTGTTAGAGTGTGAAATTAATGGAGATAAGTGTTTTTAGCCACGAGTAGCGTCACGATTTTGTTAAAGCTATTGATAGAACACTAATTATTTCTCAGCTTTTTTTATAAAATACTTGTACATTTCACACAGCGGCTTCTCATCTCATAAATGTATATTTATTCCTTTTCGTACTTAGGGCAGTACGACAACGAATAAACAGACATTAATACTTTTTTTTAAATACATACTTACACACACAAAACCAGACCAAGACAAATTGCATGCTTAATGGAATAGTGACTTAACTTAAATAAGACAATTTCTGGACATCACAAAAGAAGATCTTCTAAAGAATACTTGTACTACTTGTATTCGCATTAAATTGATACTGATTTATTAATTAGTAATTCAGCTTGTGTTTTGAACGTTTGATTAACACTGATTCAATCTCAGTAAGAAATAGAAAGACTGTATAAGTACTTACGTAACTCAAACCTGACCTATCTATTAATGGGTCGATGTTCCTTTAAGCATGCGAAATGTTTGTACTAATGCACACAAGTATTTGTCTTCGTGGGAATCGAACCCAAGACCTAAGGAGCGGGGCACAGATAGTGGATTCAAAACGCGCGATCATTTTAACAGTTAAACAGTTAGTTAGTTTAAACTAACTTAGTAACTAAGTTAGTTAGGTTAAACAGTTAGTCACTTACCTTCAGGTCATAGACTAATTTCTCTGTTCACAAAAATAGAAAATATAAATTTCACTAGTCTCATGAGAATGACAATAAGTAAATGCACATCCAGTACAATACTTCATTAACAATGGACATCAGATGACGCGTTCATTACGCATGTTAAACATGACTTTGACTTTCAAATATATGCCAGACCGGACTTAACATAAGTAGCTATAAAATATAAATACACTATACAATATATTTCATCGGTTGTTGATTTTTCAGGATATATTATTTTTATTTATTTATTTATTGAACACCAACATAATAAACACCAACAGAGTACAAGTATATTACACACAATTAAATTCTATTGCTAAATGTCATTACAATTATAGGTGAAGACCACAAGTGTTAAATAAGAAGCAACGCCCTAGAAATAAGTTGAAAATTAAATATAAAATTAAATTATTAAGTATTAAATTAACTAAGTATAAAACTAAATGAGCATAAAATGTCAAAAATCAAAATAAAAAAACTGGATATAAATCTTACAGAAATAAATATTATGAAAAATGTCAATAACAAAATTAACAAATCCATTACAAATAAGAAATTTTTATGTATTTGTGAACGTCTATGAGTGTTGGTGAATGAAAGAACAGTGCAAAATTGATTTTCAAATTCTCTCAAGAAGTCCATGTAAGATCTCAGTACAGTCCCACAACTTTATACGCCTTTTTAAATGTCCGCAGATATTTGCACGGGCGCCATCTTGTCCCTTTAGTTTGCTAGGAAAATGTTTGTTAAAAAATACATGTCTGCGGTAGACCGGATAGAAATTGAACCTCTGGATAACCTTTTTATTCCTCTGTATTGATTTTATCCAGTAAAATAATCGTCATTACTATATATAGCATTGTAAACGCATTATGAAAAAAAACATACTCAGAAATTGTGTGGGTTGGAGGTTAGATAAGTCCTATTTAATTAAATACACACATTTAATTTTATCCGTATTTTTTCCGTGCTTCGGAAGGCACGTTAAGCCGTTGGTCCCGGTTATCACTAAATGTGTTAGTCGTTAAGCCATGTTAGAGGCCTAATGGGCGGCTTTATAAACTCTAACAGCAGGACGCCATACACCTGCCTCCGCCAATCCGCACTGGGTCCGCGTGGTGGAGTATGACGGTATGACCCAATACCCTCGCACCTTGTTATGTGAGAGGAGGCTCGTGCTCAGGTGGGACGTTAATGGGCTGACATGATGATTTAATTTTAATAAAAAAATTACCTAATATCAAAATGTTATTACTCATTGCAAGAGTAAATGAAAAGGCCTGAACAATATTGATTTTAATATAGAACTTTTCTTGACTTTTTGTTACGATTTTTTTTATCTATTATTATATTATCTATCACCGAAATAAATAAAATATATTTATTATTTATTTATTTTGGTGATGACATAATTTTGGAAAACTATTAACGTAACAACTAATTGACATCATTTGTATTCGGGCCGACTTATAAAATTTAATATGTTTACAATTATATAAATTTATGCTATTATCTGTTTTTGCTATTATTGTAGTGCCCTTCCAGGGTTCATGTGTCGGATATTTTATGTAAACATCTTAATAACCTCATATAACAGTAATTTGAATTAAAATCATTAATTTAAAATAAACCCTATTACCTTACTTGATGTGGGTGTATAACGACATCAACATCTTAGGAGCTCAAGCCAACATCAACTGCAAGTGGTGCCTACGGATCAACGAACGAAGCTCTGGCATAAAAAAAATTACGTAAGACTAACAATAAAATTGAAATTTTGGCGTATATTTACTGTCTACCCCTTCCAGGAAACAGGCGTGACTGTACGTATGTTCTTAAGTATATATAAGTACTCACTTTATAAATACATTTATCATTATTGACATAATGCTTTCGAATAAAATCTTAATTCATAGGCCGCTCCAATATAAACTATAAACCAGCAGTATATACCCACACTCTACACTTTTACTATGAACTACATACCTACCTATAATTATTATAGATTTACACTACATACAAAACCAGTACATATTGTACTGCTATATTAAAACTGTATCAACTCAAAAAATACTTTTATTGGGCTACTAGCAATAGTTTATTTTTAAAGGTAGCGGGGGAAATGCGTTCATTCGACAAAAGTGATTCAGAATCAGAAAAATAGGTTAAATCAAAATTTGACTTTTATGAGTTGAAACAGTTTTACTGGCAACATATTTAACGTAGTATAAAGTGGCGACTCAACCTTAACAAACACCGCTGTGCGGCGTTCGTTGAGGTTTATATAAATGTAGCCTTGTGTTATGTATTTTTTTATATTACACAATAAATAGGTGTATAGGGATCCTACTAAGAAGGTGTGTAACTAAGACCTAAGGAGCCCAAGCCAACCTCACTTGAAAGTGGTGCACCTGCCGATCAACGGACGAGGCTCTGGCGATAATCACAGTGCCCGGTAAGCGGCAATAGGCTCGCCACCTACGAGGGCGGCACTGTAAATTTCGGGAATCAAGAAAGTGACACAACATTATTATTTAAATATGTATTGCTTTTCGAAGTATTCTCCGCGAAATTTGACAAATTTGGGGGCTCCAAAATGGCCGTTGTGTGCCTACAAAACCAGTCCACAGCTTCTTCAGGTGATGAAAATTTCTGACCACGCAATTTATTCTTTATTTTAGGGAATGTATAGCAATCATTAGGGCTTAGGTTGGGGCTGTATGGGGCGGCGGATAGTCTAATAATTCTTTTCTAACTTTAAAAACTCTTTTGTTCTGTGCGCGTTGTGAGAACTCGCATTGTCGTGATGGAGGATGATGCGGCGATTGCAGTTCTCTTTACGGAGTTCAGACACGACCTGTGGCAAACAAATGCTAGCATACCATTCTGCATTAACCTATCTTTGTCCCTCAAGAGGAATAGTCGCAACATGGCCAGTTTTGGAGACAAACGTGGCCACCATTATTTTTGCTATACTTCGTGAACGAACAATTTTTGTTGGCTTTAACTTATTTTCGTACACCCAAACTCGTGACTGATTTTTGTTTCGGGTTCGTTCGCGTATATCCAGGATTCATCACCAGATACGATGTTTTATACAGCATTTGAGGATCCTGCGTGGGAACTTTCGAGAGTTCTGACGCACCAAGTAACGCGAGCCGCTTTTTGCTCTTCACAGTGCGAATGCGGTATCCATTGGGAAAACAACTTTTTTACTCCTAATTGTTCATACAAGATTATTTGTATTTGACTCATGCCAATTTCTAAAGTTGTCTGAATTTCGCGGTATGTCACATGTCGGTCTTCCTCAATCAGCTTACGCACAGCATCAACATTTTCTTGGGTGGCTGCAGTTTTTGAACGACCTTGACGGGGATCATCACTGAGCTTGACACGTCCACGTTGAAATTCTGCAAACCAGCGATAAATTGTGGTTTTGGATGGGGCTTCATCACCAAATGCAGTTATCATCCGGTCAATACTGTTTTGGTGTTAAACCATTTCGAAAGTCATAATAAATTATCGCTCTTGAATTTTCTCAAGTCAAATGAAATTTTAATATGACAGGAACAGTTGAAATATTCCATTCTTGATACTTTTAGTGCAATACTCGTATAATGTGGGGCCAACTTTATAATTGTCGAAGTGTGGGTGTATAATATGCCTCTGCCTACCTCTTCGGGGTAACAGGCGTGAATGTATATATCGAGGGTTCCGTGCTCAAACCCGATAAGTGACAACATCAGATACATAATTTCTGCCGCTTTTTCTTGTGATATTATCAGATAAGTCGATTTCAGAAAAGAAGACTGAAAACTGAGGACTTCATAATCCAATAAGTAAACCTTTTAATTTTTTTTTTTTAATTAGCCGATAAATTCTTTTAAGTACTGCTTTAAGCCCAACGGACGGCACGGAACCCTCGGTATGTGATAAAGAAAAAAAAATGCACACCACTGAGCTCGATCCTCAGCTCTTTGTCTCCAACCGTTGCCAGCAGAAATTTAACAAAATTAAACTTAATCTAACTTTTAATCTTTTTAAATATAGTTCATTACCTTAATGGCCAAAATGGAAAGCCAAAACAGTTACAAAGTGAAAATAAAACTGTAAACTGCTTCTGAGTAACTTTTATGAAAAGTCTGAGTCACGCTCAAGGCTTAACCTAAAATAAAATAAAATATTAATTAAAATATTTTGGCAAGGCAGAGTAATTGCTCTAGACCGCACAGAAGGTCATGGGATGGAGAATTAACCTCAAGTCAGCTATGGGCGTTTTCAGCTTTTGATTTCAGGGGATCGTGAAACTGCATTTTTGTAGTGCGCTTATACCGTGCTTATTCCGCGGTATGGACTGCATTGACTGTTTACCATCAGGCAAGATGTGGGCAAAATGAGTTCACCAGGCGCAGTATAAAGGTGCTCACTTAAGCATTTCAGCAGGTCGTTATGAGTGGGTGCGCCTTATACCGTGATTATTACACGGCGCCTTCATTTTTTAGGACTGAATCAACTGCTTACCATCAGGCAGGATGTAGTCATAATGAGGTGTCATATAAAAAAAAAGATGGCGTGATGTTGTAAGGCGATCTACAGCTTCTTTACGACCGATATGGCGTGGAGGTCACTGGACCTTAAGTGCAGGTATACTGATACCTGCACTTCACTCCAGAGGTTGTGGGTTCGATTTCCACACAGGACAAATATTTGTGTGCATGAAAATGAATATTTGTTCTGGTCTGGGTGTTTTCCTATGTATATTAAGTATGTAAAATTTTTAAGTATGTTTACCTGTTATCTATAAATAACACAAGTTCTTAATGATACTTATCTTGGAACTAAATGGTGTGCTTGTAAAGAATATTTATTTATTTATTCATAAAATTATAGACCTCCCAATTTTAAGTGTAGGGGTCCTCTAATGCGCGCCATTATCATCATCTTATCAGCCTTAAAAAGACCACTGCTGATCATTGGCCTCCCCAATATATTACATTCTATTGGTGGTATTTGCCCATAATCATCACGCTGGACAGGCGGGTTGGTGATCGCAGTCTGACGCTGCTGCCCATCATCCGGTAAGATTTCTCTTCGTCGACTCTTACGACTCCCCGTGAGATGAGAAGGGGTGGAACTACTCTAGGCCGGCACCCCACGGTTCTGCAAGAGATTGTACTTTAATTCAATCATTTTATTGCCTTCCACAGTGTAACAAAAGATCTGAGAGTTAAAGTTAGAAATAACCATGGACCCTTTCGGGTACTATTGGAGCAATATTGAAATTGTTACTAGTAATTTTGGAGAGGGGAGGAATTATTATACATACATACATATAATCAAGCCTGTTTCCCCGAAGGGGTAGGCAGAGGCATATTATACGCCCACATTTCGCCAGTTATATTGTTGGATCGTAAAAGCCGGCGAGGATATAGTACTGTTATGTTCGCCAAAGCCTCGTCCGTTGGTCGGCAGGTGCACTATTTGCAGGTGAGGTTGGCTTGGGCTCCACAGATCTTGGTATAAGCCCTATACACCCTTATTAATTATTTATTTATAATTCCCAGTCTTGAACTGTAGCATCCAATTTATTACTGCCACTTTGGATAATTATAATAATATTGCATATTGAAAAGCAAAGTTCACAAAGTCAGCCCTTGGATGGGTAACCGTTTGTGTGGCATAATTATAATTTGTATGACTGTTGCACAGGAAAGTTATTAGGTCTCCACAGAAGACCAGCGCTGTTGTGGTCCTCCACTGCAGCACATGCCGAGGGGAGTCCTTTTTATGCATATTATATTCAAACTTATTTGTAAAAATTGTTAACTGTTATGATTCCTGTTCTTTGTTTATATGTATTAAAAAAATAAAATTTTATGAAATTATTTTTTCATTTATTTAAAAAGAAAGTTGTTATATTGTACTACATACAGAGTTGTAAATAGTAAAAGCGCTCGTAGCTCTGCGGTGCTCGGTGGTCGGAAACGATCACCGAAGTACAGCAGAGTTTATAGAGGTCAGTCCTTGGATGGGTGACCGCTTGTGTGGCATTTGATATCAAGCGCTTCCGTGCTTCGGAAATCCGCCAACCCGCACTGGGTCCGCGTGGTGGAGTATGACCCAATACCCTCTCACCTTGGTATGTGAGAGGAGGCTCGTGCTCAGTAGTGGGACGTTTATGGGCTGAGATGATGATGATGATGAAATAGTAAAAAATTAACTTAAGGTGACATTGTAAAAGAACAGTATGTATTAACTACGGGTCCCACACTAAAAGAAACCTGTATCGTGGGCACCCAAACAATAATAAACAAGATGGCGACAGATCAAAGTGAAACATTCATATAATAATAATACTATTTATTTCATAAACTTTATATTATATTCATCTGCCCAGGGGGGCTACCGCCGAATTCGATGAATTTCAGCTATTTCATCCAGATCAAAATTTTTTGATTTTCATCAATCCGTACCGGAGAATCTGCCGAAAGCCATAGTATTCTTGACCTTGGCAGAGCACTAAAGCGACCAATTTATTAATTGATTATTATTTGCGTTTCGATGACACATTTTTACTTAAATATTAATAATTTGTAATATAATTTTAAAAAAACACAGATAGATACTGTCAAATATTACGTCAATCATTCAAAATTTGTGTCTAAATGGAGAACGCCATCTTGTATCGAGTTCCATGTGTTCGGCGGTACGACAGAATCAATTCGAAATCGATTTTGCGTAATAATCGATTACCCGCAATTTCGGCGATAGGCCTCCTGCTTCTAATATATCTTTAATTTGTAGAACCAAAATTTGTTATGTGAAATTTTTTGAGATTTAAAAATTTTAACTATAGCGAACAGCTTACTGTCTTATTTATAGTATAAAAGAACTGCTATGTGCTTATACCCAAACTTTGTCGACATATGACCTCTTCATAAAATCTATGTGCAAGCACTAAAACGTTTTTAACTAAAAACTGCTTTGTAGTAATATGTATATTTGACCGCGATACATATTCAGGAAAACTCTTTTTTCCAATATCTTGCAAGTATACTTTTTGCACATAACAGATTATGGTTTGACAAAGATGATAGATACTTCTTGGCGGGAAAGTGAAGCGTCATGTCTGCAATTTTGTTTTATTTTCTAAAATTTGTGATATTTTTAACATGAATGTGTAATAACGATGGATTATTAACCGTTAAGTGCTTCAAATTCTCCTCAGGGAGTCCATGTGAGATCTCAGTATAGTCCCACATCTTTACTAAGGACTCAACGGGTTTAGGAGGAGGGCATCTCATTTACCATTTATCATCTTTATCACCACTTTTCTCATTTACTATAATTTATATAATATTAATATATCTCTTACTTGACACTGGCTAAATGTGCAAGCCGCACGAAGCCATTATTTAAAGGCAAAAAAAAAGATGATAGATTACTTCGATAATAATTTAGTTATGACGACCGATATGGCGTGGTGGCGAGTATACCCGCACGCCGCTTCTGAGGTCGTTCGGTTTTATTCTCACACAGAACAATTTTTTGTGTTCACATGAACATTTTTTCTGGTCTGTTTGTTTTGCTATGTTTATTAAGTATCATCATATCCTAGCATTATCCCGGTTGCCCTAGACTTAAGCTTAAGACCCAGGGTCTGCTTACTGGTTCAACCAGATTTCGCACGCTGAGAACAAAAGTGACCGATTTCAAAATTTAGGTGAAAGGAGTTAAATATACAAAATGACACAAAAAAATATACTGTATGTAAGGTAGAAAAGTCCAATAATGTTATACAAACGATTTTTTTATCTTCACATCACAGCTCATTAACGTCCCACTACTGAGCACGAGCCTCCTCTCACATATCAAGGTGTGAGGGTATTGGGTCATACTCCACCACGCTGACCCAGTGCGGATTGGCGGAGGCAGGTGTATGGCGCCCTGCTGTTAGAATTTTTCAAGCCGCCCATGAGGCCTCTAGCATGGCTTAACGACTACCACATTTAGTGATAACCGGGACCAACGGCTTAACGCGTCTTCCGAAGCACGGAAGTGCTCGATATCAAATGCCACACAAACGGTCACCCATCCAAGGACTGACCTCTGTAAATTCTGCTGTACTTTCCGACCACCGAACACCTACGAGCGCTTCATTTTATCTTAATGTTGATATAATAAAATATTATTTGATATAAGAAGAATATCGTCAATGAGACCGACACATTTTCGTCTCTATTCAAGCATTTAAAATTTTGAAATGGAACACTTTCATTTTCAGCGTGTTGACTGGATTTCAGTTTTCACATGGAGTGATTGCCGTCTGACCTCCTCAACCCAGAAGGAAACATCATTTGATGATTAAACCGAATGTCAGAATATTAGAAGGCTCTGACTTCCTGACTACGACTGCCATAGATGTTCATGACAATGGACCAACGGCTTTCCGTATAATTAAACTTGTGCATAACTTCTGAAAGTATTAGGATCAGGAATTTTGTGATTGATAAAAATGTGTAATTTATGTCTAGCAGATTTTATGAATAATAAATTTAAGAACACGTTATAATTTTTAATGTCAGTGTAATGTAATGTAATTATTAATCAGTTATGATGTGAAGCATGACCATTGTTTTTTGTATATTTGCACGCCATGAGGCTAAATATGGAATAGCGCTAATGTTATTTATGTTGTGAACACCCCTGTATCACCTGTATTTGCAAATAAATATGATTATTATTATTAGGATTTGAACCCGAGACCCTCTGAATAACATTCTAGGTCTAGCCACTAGGGCTAGGCTATCTAGCTAATGCAAATTAATTATTATGATTATGATAATTTAATGAGTGCTTCAAGATGACCACGAAAGCACTTGCAAGAGAGCGAAGTGAAAGAGCGAATCTTTACGACAAGCCTTTTGAACTTACTACCTGACCAACAATGAAACTATAAAATGCAATGAGAAAGTGACACACAGACACACAATTTTAATTAACACGTAAGTAGGCGACGTACACGCGGTGAAGTTAACAATAACACGAATTAGTGGGATACTTATCTTGTTGCTTTGGTATATTTGCGCTGTTCTCCACTTGGAGCTAAGCTAAAGCTATATTTTGTGTATTTTAGGATATATTTTGCAATCTTCAGCTAAGTTTTATTTTCAGATATTGGAATGTACATATACATGAATATGTGTACATACATACTATCACGACCGTTTTTCTCGAAGGTTTTTATAGCGCGCTAGTTTTTAAGTTTTGACGTTCATAAGAGCTCTTTTGAGCCAAACTTAAATAAATGAATATGAATTTGAATGAATCTATACGCCCACACTTCGCCAACTATGTGGTTAATGTAGTTCATACCTGCACAATCTTCTTTGGGCAGGCCTGGAGGATTGCAGGTAAGCTAGACTAGCACTACCGCGCTTCTACAAAAAATTTGATGCAGCTTAAAAACCTCAAATACGCCTGGTCACAAGCGCTCTAACGGGTCATGGTAGCTTTAACAGACATCTTTTTAACATAGGTATAACATACAGTCCTCTTTGCAGAGCATGCATGGGGAGACAGCCGCACACGTCTTGCTGAAATGCAAGGTGGTGGCTGATTGCTTGGCGAGGTTCCTGAAGACAGCAGGCAGCCTTCCGGAAGCCTTTAGCGATGTTAAGGCGCTGATAGGATTCCTGGAGCAACTGGGATGGCTGGAGTAATCCAGCTCTCACCCTTCTGCGCAAAATGGACGCATGGAACGTCTGATTGCGGGAAAAGCCTGCACTACGAAGAAGAAGAAGAACAATCCCACGTAATAGATGGCGTCGTCGTTGTCATTCACGAATTTACATGTAACATTTTTTTTGGCGGCTTTTATTTTATCAAAATGATATATTTTATTCAACATCTAAAAAATCGACCTATGGTCATGTGGCCATGGAACTTGGAGAAAGCAGACAGTAGAAGATCGACACGTGGAAACAATTTGGGCGACCTATGTTCCGCAGTAGACTTGTGGATGGGGTAATAAATAGTATGAACTAAGCAGACTCCACACAAATAACTTCTAGTAATGTTGTGCGACGTTGCCGGACTTTGCATGACCTCGCTAGTGGACAATATCACCATTATGTCTTATAAAACCACCCGGTTTCACTTCAAATGTCTTGTGAAATTTATCCCACAGTGGTTCGTTGGTATATCTACATTATTTTAGGTTACCACTTTTAATACGGTCTCAATGTGCGAACGGCTTTGTATACGGCGTTATTGGTCAGTTTTGGTGTGGCTGCTATAAGGATAGTCTGCTATAAAGATATCATAGTATTCTGAGCCTATACTTGAACTCAGATTTTGATCGCCTTCTGGTCTAGTGAAAGATAAAAATTATTTGAAAAATCGCATCGCATCGCTTACCTATAGCAACAAGTGCAGTGTACAAAGTGTTTATCGCGAAAGTTCATCGTTAACTTGAACTGTTTATTATGTTTCTAAAGTTAAATAATTAAGAACTATTGTATTGTATTTGTTCACTTCGGGGTTCGAATTGGGGTCAAACTTATTTTATCAATGTTATGATCAGTGAAATTTCATGCTGTGAGAACTGTGTTATGAGTTTTACTTATGCTCAAAAATACTAATATCATCAATGCGAAAGTCTGTCAGTTACCATTTCTCTCTTAAACGCTAAAAAGTTACTACGACACCATAACTAAACTTAAGCCAGGTTTAAAACTAGTTATGTCATTGTCTTCATTTTATCAAATAAAAGTGACAGCACTAGTTTTAAGCCTGGTTTAACTTTAGATTTTGTTTTGCAATAAGCCCCTAAATAATTTTCTTTTAATCACACCAATTATTGATTTTAATACTGTAAACTTTTTCCGCTTTAACGATTTTTAAATATGAAATAGTATTATTAAAATCACAACAATGTAATAACTGATTATTAATGAAATCAAAATAAAAAATAAACAAAAATATCTACTGATATACCCTCCTGAAATGTCTATGAATGGGCGACGGTTTATGTGACATTTTATATCAAGCTCTTTTGTGCTTCCCCATCATTACATCCTAGCATTATCCCGGTTGCCCTAGATTTTAGCTTACGGCCCAGGGTCTGCTCAGTGGTCGAAACAGAAATGGTTTAGTTTCAGTTATTTATAGAGCGATTGCAGTCTGACCTCCGCAATACAGAGGAAAACATAATTATATCATACCAGCTGTCAGAATATAGGAAGGCACTGACTTTCTAAGTTCTATCATACCAGCTGCCAGAATATAGGAAGGCACTAACTTTCTAAGTTCTATCATACCAGCTGTCAGAATATAAGAAGGCACTGACTTCCTAAATTATATCATACCAGCTGTCAGAATATAGGAAGGCACTGACTTTCTAAGTTCTATCATACCAGCTGTCAGAATATAGGAGGTCACTGACTTTCTAAGTTCTATCATACCAGCTGTCAGAATATAAGAAGGCACTGAAGGAATTTGAAGTCTGTAGGTCTCGCCAATGGAACTCGCCGCCCGTCCACCTTCTATAGGCGACAGGCCGCGTCGACGGCGCGTTCGTGTTCCACGAGCGCCTCAAAGATATCAGTGAGGGTCCCCAGGGAGGGGCTCAAACCTGCCGGGGGTGTGGGACTGTCTGAAAGGGTTACTCGGCCTCGGGACGTATCAGGCTCAAGAAGGAACATGGATGGTTTTTGGTCAGTAAAAGTCTGACACACTCTCCCGCTCCACCCACAGCGGCAGAAGGTCACATTAGATAATTTTCCATCCGCCAAAAAAAAAAGGTCTCGCCGCTATCTTTTTTACTACTTTTGTGTAGAAGCCATTCTAAGCCGCTGGTCCGTAATTTATGTACATTGTAGTTGAAGGCAAGTTTGAAATTCAGGCGTTATAGAGTGGTTTGAAACATTCTAACAGCAACAGGCCACACACCTTTCTCAGCCAATCCGCGCTGGATCCGCGTGTTAAGTCAAAAGTCAAAATACTTTTTATTTCATAAACTATTACATAGTACTTGAAAACGTCAAAATTATAAAAAAATAACAAAAACAAATAAAATATAATTATACTATACTATACACGAAGCTTAGATTCACTTGCAACCAAACAATTTAAAAAAACAACAAATATTTAAGTGTAACTGAATCTAAGTGCCAGTTCCGAGCCACCGCTCTGTAAGAAGAACTGGCAAGAAACTCACAGGCTATGCTCTTTTAAATTATCGATTGGTTAGTTACAATCTTCATTTGTACAGACAAATTTTGGCATTGTATAGCGTCACAGGACGCTATACAATGCAACATAATACAACATTAACAATATTCATGTTTTAAGTAATTCATATTAGAATAGCCTGTATGAAACGGCAGTTTAATCCCAAGCATTTCTATCAGCCATATAGTCTTTAATAGAATAGTATCCCTTTAAAGACAGCTTGCGTTTTATTGTTAATTTAAATTTATTTAGGCTTAATTGCTGTGTATTGCTTGGGATTTTATTATAGAATCGCACACATTGAAAAGATTTGTTAATTTTTTGGAGCCTAGTGGCAGGTGCAACTAGTTTATGCTTATTCCTTGTGTTTAGGTTATGTATATCGCTTTTCTTACTCAATTTATAAATATTTTTATGTACATATACTAGGTTTTCATAAACAAACTGACCCGCCACTGTCAAAATACCAATTTCTTTAAATTTATCCCTTAGTGAATGTCTACATGGTAGATTATAAATTGCTCGTATGGCCCTCTTCTGCAGTACAAAAATATTTTGAATATCTGCGGCACAACCCCACAGAAGAATACCATACGACATAACACTATGAAAATAGCAATGATAAACAAGCCTAGCTGTTTCAACGTCTGTTAATTGGCAAATTTTCTTTACCGCGTATGCTGCAGAGCTGAGTCTATTCGACAATTCACCAATATGTGGGCCCCACTGTAGCTTAGAATCTAATATAACACCCAAAAATTTGGTGGTATCCACAAGGGTCAACTCATCTTCCTTTATTTTAATAGTGGTGTTTACTTGTCTGACGTTAGGCGTCACGAATTTAATGCATTTCGTTTTAGCCCCAGTTGTGTTTGTTGGAGTATGAACGGAATTCCTCTCACTCGGTTCGTAAGAGGAGGTACTTGTATGATATAAAATAATTATGTTAAGTACTTGTACATTTAAACGACAATTTAAAAACATACTTCTAACCAAGCAAAAAAGTGGTATATCATCCGGTTACTCGGTATCGGATTTTGCTGTTTATGTGGGCTTGACGTTTATATCATATTTTGTGGACAGTTTTCTATCTCTATTCTAGATTATTTTGCTATGATCAATTCATGCTGATTATCTGTTGTTTTTATTTTATTTTTAGGAAAAACGCTTTACTTTACGCTAACCACAAAACTTTTATTTTATTTTCCACTTTTAGTCTGGTCTATGGATGAAAATCAGTGTTTGCTCGTTAGAGTAAAATTTCACTGAGCCATAACCATTTTGCACGGCTGCAGCGCACTTCCTTTAAATTTGATGTGCTGAATAAATTAATTTCTTTGTTTTAGTGTTACGTTAATGGAATGGGATAAGTTAATACAAAAAGACGCGTGGCACTCGGAGACTGCCGCGGTAAAGCTATTGCAAAGCATCTTTTATCAACTTATGCAATTATAATTATTTCTTTTTATGTAAATTTATGTGGATATAATATCATATATAATTTCTCTGTGTGGCATTAGTGTATTACCTAAACATAAAAAAAGGTAACGCCTATACAACCAATGCCACCTAAAAGGCGGGTTGCTGAACTAAAGAGACAAGCGTGATAATTCAAAAAGTCATTAAAAGTTCTGCTATTTATCGATAGGTGGAAAAACTATAAAGTATCACCCCTGTCCGGTCGGAGTGGGAGGTGTTAGGTTTTTTTTCGTTACGGAATTTCTGGATTCGGTCTCCACGCTCAAGGCTCGCGATAGAATCTATGCAATAGCTTAAAAAAATAAACATACTGAAAGAAAACTTGACTGTGGAACGACATAGCCACAAGTGTTTGTGACTTGCAAAGTATTGTCACGAATTTGCAACAGGTGTACGGATAGCAAAACAAATTGTTATTATTAATAATTTTTTTTACCTGACTATGGGCTTCATATGAAAGCTTAAAGTCGCTCAGCGTGCAATGGAGAGAGCTATGCTCGGAGTGTCCTTACGTGATAGAATCAGAAATAATTAAATTCGTTGTAGAACTGGAGTGACCGACATAGCGAGGCGAGTTTGCAAGCTGAAGTGCCAGTGGGCGGGGCACATAGCTTGAAGAACAGATGACTGTGGGGCGTTAAGGTCTCCTTAGGTCTTGCTAGGATCCCTATGCACTCTAACAATTACACAAATTATTTAGTTCCAAGATAAGTACCATTAAGAATCTGAGTATTGTATACTAAAAAACGGATAAGCATACATAAATCCTTTTTTTTTGTAAATACGTACTCAATATATATAGAAGTTTCACTACCAAGACCAGAACGAATTTTCATGTTTATGCACACAAAGTTTTTACTTAGTGGGAATCAAACCCACGGTGGAGTGCGGGTATACTCGCCACCACGCAATATCGGTTGTACTACCATAGTAGTAATAATCGGGACAAACATCATAGTCTTAAGTTTAAACATCTTAAGAAGTACGATAGCGCACTATGTTAAATTCTACATTATTTAATTATTTAATTTACTTTATTTAATTTCCAATTGGGCGCCAAAAGGACGCCAGTGGGGACTGGTCTGCTCACTCATATCTACTATGTTTATTCGTAATTATGCACGTATAACTCGCTCTATGTTAAATTCTACATTGCTTTATTCAATTTCGATCTCCTTTTACTGCAGCAATCACTTATACATATTGTCACTCCGTATTCCTGTACAGGAAGGCTTAGATAACATCCTTCCACTTGCTACGATTCTGGCACACATACTTCACTCATTAACCTTCTCATACACGCTCGTCGGTTTAGGATACTTTTGACATACCCTTTCTCCCAAACTATCTGGATTAAAATTATATTAACTTCATAACGGAACAGTTCCATCTTTCTATAAATAAGTATAAATACCCAATAATGAGGTATTTTATACAAAAATGTCGAAAACAAATTACCCTTAATAACTCAAAACTTGTCTAACAATACGCCTTAATCCGTATTGTGTCCGTAAAGTTAACGTAACTTTTGCCTTTCATAATTTAAATCTTAACTCATTTCAATAAGATTCACTTTAAATAGCAACCTTGAGATAAGATAACGTAAGATACAGCTTTACGTCATAACAATAAGGTTGAAATTAATTCTAAAAGTGGAACGAATGCATTTTGTTTGACGGAAAAAAAATTAAAAAAGGTATGTTTGCTCTTCCTGCTGACCGTACACAGTGAGTACACAAAATAAACTTTCTATTGTGCCGCGCCGTGTCGAATACTTTATCGATAATGGCCCGCGGGACATCGGTAGTGATGCGATTTTATCGATAAATGAAATTATTATTATATTATATTTTAATGATAATTTTATTTAATAATTTTTAAAAAATCCAATGTTTGTTTTCTAAATCGTTTATTTATAATTGCTATACATATATCTTTTTTTGCTTTGGTATAAAATTTTGTATGTTATAATAAATAAATAATAAATAAATATTCTCTTACAATCACACCAATTATTTAGTTCCAAGATAAGTATCATTAAGAACTTGTGTTATGGATACTAAATAACGGATAAACATACATAAATACATTTTTTTTGTAAATACATACTTAAGATACATATAATATAAGTACAAGATTTTTTGTTCTAATATTATGTTATGGTAGTATGTCATGGTAGTGAATATTAAGATTTTTTTAAGTTCATTTATTAAATGCAGCGTGTGAGCCAAATCTATGAGCCTAACTTTATACATAAACTGATTAAGGCTATTTTGGACATAATTAATTTTTACTTTATGGACAGACAACCGTCTTCAACAGCTGCCAGCCGTTTTAAGTATGTCATTTCCTACACCTAGGTGTCCTAAATATTTACCATAAGATCCTTAATTAAATAAACCTTTCTCGTGTCAACAAGTACTCAGAAACACACACTTTACAAGTCATCACCACCATCCTAGCATTTATCCCGGTGACTTCGAATTAAAATTGATTGAAATAAATTTATTCACATAAAATAGAGTAACATGTAGTGGTTTTATTATATAATAGAAAATCTATTTTGCCAAACGCAGGGCGTGTAAATGTCAATAAAAATAAGTGGAATTAAAAGTCATTGTAATAATCATAATAAATCAAATTGATGTCAAAATAACGAATAATATCAATTTTGATGTTAACATATTCTGCGAGTGAATAATAACATTTAGTTTGTAGCCATCACTGTAGTTTTATTTTAAATATGGGTAAACTAAGCTCTCTCATTGAGTTTGGTAACTTATTAAATATCTAAACACAATTTGGATAACAATTTCCTTTATAATATTGTGTGTGCGTATTTGGCATCATAGACTAATGCTAAGTCCCTATTGTTTGCTTTACAAGTATTATTTTAAAAGTGATTTCATCTATAACTGCTGAATGACCTCTAGCGAAAGTCCAGACGCAGGCCTACCCGAGTAGGAGCTGCGTTTTAGTGCCGCGGGTCTTACAGACCGGGGTGGACCTATACACTTAGCTTGAAGTTTACTTTAGAGTGTTTAATAACAGTGTTTATCTTAGATTTGTCCTAAGTAATAAAAAAAAGCTTTTACCCGCATCAACTGAGCATGACATTTTTAAATTGAAATTGATAAATTATGTAGACTACTAACCTAATTTTTTATAATAAGTTAAGACTAAGATTTTTTCAGATATAAAATTTATTCTTATTCTTCTTCTTATAAGTGTCCACGTGTGTATTTTAGGTGTCCACGGAAGACAGCGTCGTGACATCCTGTGATGTCCGACAGTGTGCTGAGAGGACACCGGTTCAGTATATAGTATACTAGCGACCCGCCCCAGCTTCGCACGGGTGGTATGCTAATATGAATAGTGACGTATAATACATAATTACAGAATGTCTCTATATAGGCCGCGAATACCTACCACCACCGCCGCAACCATAATTTTTCGTTTTAGCGTAAGTTTATTCGTTTGATATCTTGTAAAGTACTGATCGAAATTACATGATGTAAAAGACAAATTTAATCTATGTTTAATATCCAAGCTTACTAACATGTTTATTTAGATAAGAATTAATGTCATACATACTTAAAATGGCTTCGTTAATAAGCCATTATTTTTGAGTAAAAAGTAAAAGATAAAATTGGTTATTGTGGGGTATTCTTGAGAGATAGACATATACCATCGCGGACTTTTTTGAAGAATATTATAAGTTGTACAATATTGTAGTACATTATTTTAAATAATGACGACCGATATGGCGTGAAGGTCAGTATACCTGCACTTCACTCGAGAGGTCGTGGGTTCGATTCCCACACAGGACAAATCTTTGTGTGCATGAACATGAATATTTGTTCTGGTCTGGGTGTTCTCCTATGTATCTTAAGTATGTATTTACAAAAAAAAAAGTATTTATGTATGTTTATCCGTTATTTAGTATCCATAACACAAGTTCTTAATGATACTTATCTTGGAACTAAATAATTGGTGTAATTGTATAAAAAAAAAAAAAATCTCGTAGGGTTTGGCCAGCGTTTGCAATATAAGCGCAAAAAAGTGAGTTGAATTACGACATCACATCACAAATCTCACAAATTGACAGTGTTCCACTACTATATTATGCATGTATTATACATATAAACCTTCCTCTTGAATCACTCTATCTATTGGAAAAAACCGCATCAAAATCCGTTGCGTAGTTTTAAAGATTTAAGCGCACATAGGGACAGAAAAGACGACTTTGTTTTATACTATGTAGTGATGTTTTCATGTGTAAATTTAAACCTTTTTTTGTGTATTTGCATACATTTCTCTCCCTTTCTATCGGCTGAAATGAGCAAACTTTATTTATTTCATTTTCTTTTTAACAATAAGAAAGAAAGAAAGATTTGTTTATTAACTGCACAAATAAATAACAATTGTTGAGTTTCACAAAATTGAAATTGTGCAGTCAAAAGGCATTGCTTCAGAGGAATGCAGCTATAACAATGCAACATTATTATCGCTGCGCTGGTTTTCAAGCAACACCTCATGACGCAGTGGCATTAATAAAACCTAAACTAATAATAATAATAATAAATCAGGGAATTAAAAATATATTTCTTTATCGATAACTTTCTTATTCTCTCCACATCACTGCTGTATGGTGACCTCTAGCGAAAGTCCAGACGCAGGCCTACCCGAGTCGGAGCCGCGTTTTCCCACCGCGGGTCTCACAGACCGGGGTCGACGACCTAGAGAAATTGAAAGTGCAGAGGTACCGTTCGCAACGTCGCGTGCCAATTTGATTATGTCCCTCTTTTGTTTCTAATTAGTAATTAATGATGGAATCTAAGATGGCGGACTTTGACAAAAGAGTGCTAAGTTTTTACTACTGCCTATTATTTTTACCTAAGGCAGCTTTATTGTTTACATAATAATATATACTTAATTGCCTTGTGTTCAATTTGACATTTAGTAAATAATATTGTTCTGACATAACTTAATTACTTTTAGTATTTATTATATTTTCTGTACTATTATATACTACTATATTTATCTTATTTAAAACTTTTGAGCTTGAAGCATAATATTAGTTTATACCGTTTTTATTATTTGATGAATGAGTATTTAATGATGGAATTTAAGATGGCGGAATTTGACAAAAGAGTGCTAAGTTTTTACTACTGATACGAAATATATTTTATATTATACAAATACGAATTTAATTATTTATTTATTAGGAACAACAAACAATGTCACTATAAAGCTTACATATAAATCACACACTTACTCACAAAAGAAAAATAACATAATTAAACAAAAAATACATAAAAAATAACTATTCAATTAAAATAGATAAAATAAATTAAAAATTTATTTGATATAAATAGGGTTACATGTCATTTAAAAAATGTGGCAAAACAACATTGTGGCGAATCACCTATAATCCACAAAATGTGGATCTTATTATAACAATTTGAGCTCTGCATAAAGCTAAATAGCTACATTATTAAATAGCATGCAAACTTAAATCCTATAAAAAAGGTGACATTGATTGATCCTACTTCATAAAATTATTTATTTAATTAATTTTATTCATATCTAAAAAGTCATCAGACCTAAGGAGCCCAAGTCAACCTCACCTGCAAGCGGTGCACTTGCCGATCAACGGACGAGGCTCTGGCGAACATAACAGTGCCCGGTAAGCGGCAATAGGCTCCCACCTATTACTCGGGACCGACTATACAATTGGCGAAGTGTGGTAGTATAATATGCCTCTGCCTACCCCTTCGGAGAAACAGGCGTGTATGTATGTATGTTGCCTCAAAACCGTTCTAAATCTGTTATATGGCAGGCATTTAATTAAGTTGAAATGTTATTGAACACTCTGATACCCATCGCATAACCATTATTATTAAATTTGCAAGTTCTCGGTGCAGTATTTATAATAAATTATATCTTCTATGCAAATAAAAATTAAAACATACAATCATTTTCATTATTAGCTTAATTAAGAAGACACAAAAAGACGTAATTTATTGTATTTTGCATATTTTTAAGGAAAAGCTGATTAAAAATTCTACTTGTTCTAATACATAATAACTTTAAAATTTGTGCTTGAAATAGAGTAAATGATGATAGTATTATGAAAAAATTGTCTGGTTTCACTAATTCAATGCACCGTTATAAATTAGCACAATTAAATACGATTACTATCCAAAACTGTGTTGACCAAACCCACTTTTAAACGAAATATAGAAACTCATAGCGTCTCTCTCACTCCCATCAAAATTTTTAACGAAAGAAAAAGTTCACATTCTGTGGAAAAAAGTATAAAAGAGAATTCTTTTTTTAAATAAAATTATGTCATTCTCGTGGTCATTAAGAAAAAGTGAGAAAAATGCCGCGTCGTCGCGCTTTTGATTTGTATCTTATGTGGCGACCACTGTCACTGTAGAGTTGATCAAAGCTTATTTATTAGTACAGCTTATTGCAAGATATTATAATTACCTAACATGTGTATTAGTTTTATTCACTTAATTGCCATCACGTACAAAACTTATAAAATAAATTATTGTTACACGGAGGTTAGGTATATGATCTTGTAAACGTATCGCAAAAATTTAATACTAACCTCTTTAGCTTATAAAAATAAATTTCTAAATAACATAAAAAATATTAAATAAAAAAATAAATTATTTTCTATGAAATTAGAGGAATGTTACTACACTATTTATGAATATGTAAATGTAATGATATTATAAAATATTTACTTAATTATAACAGTCTATAATTTATTTCGTTTATATGTTTGTACACCTATTATGATGGATGATATGATCTATTATGATGCTAATAGATTAATTTATGAAACACCTTCATGTACTATATTTTGACAAATATTTACATACATACATAATATCACGCCTGTTTCCCGAAGGAGTAGGCAGTGGCATACTATACGCCAACCCTTCGCCATTTACATTGTTGGTCCCACGTAATAGGTTGCAAGCCTATTGCCGCTTTTCGGGCACTGTTATGTTCGCCTGAGCCTCATCCGTTGATCGGCAGGTGCACCACTTGCAGGTGAGGTTCGCTTGCGTCTCTCAGATCTTTGTAGGAGCCCTATACACCCAAATATATTATTTTTGTATGTAACAAATAAAACATAATTAAAATCTGATGCTACTGAAAACATATTTATTAGATTTATCGGCAAAGAAATAGTACATATTGATGTAACATGTTTAAATAGGAATTTCATTTTATTTTTTAGTGAAAGCAAATTTTTTTACAATTCTATTTTATCTTAATTATTATCCAAATAAGCTGACTTTTCCAATTATGTCTACTGCATCATATGCGAAAAACAGCTATGTCATGTCCATAAAAGTCTATAATATCATTATATATGAGTTTGACAATAACTTTAAGCTGATGCCATTAAACAATGGCTTGTATTTAACGTGTTATCAGAATTAATAAATTGCCAACCTAACCTAACCTTTTTGTGCATCAAAAATACTGATTGAGCACCTAATCACCTCATTAGGTGCTCACTCAGTATTTTTGATGATCAAAAAGTATTTTTTAGAGGTTCAGTTTATTATATTCCTTAAACAATATTGAAGTTTATTTAAAATCTCCAGTCAAATGTATTTGTGGTCAACTGATAAAAAGAAATGCTTCTCTATCCCTTTCTGACATACGTCCGTCTCTTACAATTTCTCATTTCACCGTTCACTTGTTTAGCGAGTTGCTGCGGTTTACTTCGACCGAGTTCTTTCCTTCCACGCTGCTCATTCGAACCTACTTTATTAACAGTGCGGTAAAGAAGTAATTTCTCCGGCGGAGAAAGTGCGATGGAACTTTTTCAAAGTGAACCCGTGTCGGTAATATGTATGTTTCTTATTTCACAGTGTAAAGTTGGTCACTCGGCTAGTGGGTTCTTTGCTGTGGGATCGCTAGCACGTCTTCAGTGCAACCGCAGACATCGTACGAAAATAACGTGCACAAAAAATGACGAGAAGACCATTCAAGTGTCGACATTAAAAGAACTTACTTTGAAAGGAAAAATGTGCAAGAAGTTTCGTTAGCGAGAATATTGAGGTTCTCTTTTTTGTTTTGAAAGTTGCAATTCGCGCGGGAAGCGAAACGTCAAAATGACAGTTCAAAAGTGTTCCGTTTTCGGGAGGCCGCAGTGTGGAGTGAAATTTTTGCTATTTTTGTTTGTGTTTTTGAATGTTTTGAACAATATTGCGAGTCATACCGAAAAAAACCACAGAGGTATGTACTAAATAATAAGTAATTTAATTAAATCTTTACTTCTGCTAACAATTTAAAGTTCCGTATACAGTGTTAACACAACAAAATATTTTGAAGAGACTGCTAAACAAGGGTACCATGTGCAACAAAACATACAAAATATGTAATTATTTATGTGTAAAATATAGTTCTATTAATGTTTAATTCCAAGATAAGTAGAGGCGAAGGTGGTAATGTGGCCCACTAAAAAGAAGTATACGAAACACGTTAAAGTCGTCATTATCAACTTACATATACACGTCTTTTTATAAAATAACGAAATAAAAACATAAAAATAAAAAAACATATGTTTTATATAAATAAAAAAATTTGGCAATTTGTGATCACAAGAGGGTTATATCGCAACCTGGGGGCCATATTATATGTATGAGCGTAATCACAACCTTACGGCAAAAATCACAGATATAATGTGGCGGGAGAAAAAACTAACCTTGACGATTTTCTTGCCCGTTCTTTTACGTTAAAAGCTCCCGCAGTGAATGCGCGCGCTATTTTTTAAGTTTTGACGTTCAAAAGACCTCTTTTGAGCCAAACTTGAATAAATGAATTTGAATTTTGTTTTTTTTTTTGAATTAATATTTGCCTTCAGAACCTGAACAGGCTGTATGAGACCATAAATTTAAACTCCTACACTGTATCCACTCTTCCCCACGTCTGTCGTTAGAATTACTAGTTTCACCAAAGATCTTCTTTAACTTAGCGTTATCCCGGTTGCTGCCTTACGGGTCCGGGGTCCGTTTCACAAAACATGCTGTTCGTATCTGCACTTTCCGGGGTCCTATCTGGATATTGACAGTCGTCATTCTCCGAATCTGTTTCTACGACTACATCACTTTCAGAGATACGTTTGCCGGGGCATCTGCAGAAAAAGATTTAAAAAAAAAAAAAATTATTTCTCCCCGGGTCTATAATACAAACAATGTAAAGGGGCCTTATTGCATGCCTCAAGGAATCTATAAACAAACCATATTAGAGATATTAATAATAAGTTATTCATAATTACCTTCAAAATCCGACAGAAAAACGTTTACCGAACACAATGTACTAATTACATTGGTAAGGTTCAGTATTTCCAGAAAAAAATAAGAAAATGCACAGTATATTTAAAAAGGTGTATACAGAGAGAGATCCTACCAAGATCTGAGGAGCCCAAGCTAACTTCACCTGCAAGTGGTGCACCTTCCGACCAACGGCCGAGGCTCTGGCGAACGTAACAGTTCCCGGAAAGCGGCAATATACCTAAATTGCAAAGTGTGGGCGTATAGTATAGTTCCCCTACGGGGAAACAGGCGTGACATAGTGTATGTATGTATGTTTAAATAAAGAAAAATTTATAGGCTGTGTACTACAATTTCCTTGCTTATTCTCTTATTTTTAAAAGAAGCTTTAATTTTCAAAAGTATTCTCAGTATCTGCAACGTGTAATTTTCTTACTTACAAAATGAAGCTCGTTCGATATAGGCCTCGAGGGTTATGGCGAATGCAGATTCCTTAACTCTCATTATCATAATTATTTATTAGCACTTGAAATTGGTACTTTTTTGTAAGATAAATAGATGTTGAGTAAAACGTAAATTTAAACACACACACACACACATATACACACAACTATATAACAAGTTCACAGATATGAGGTAGGAATAGAAAACATTTATAAAACTATCAGAAGTAAAACGATATAATTTAAATAATATAATGTACATATACTTTTTTTTTTTAATTAACAGAAATGAACGTGTACCAATATAATAATTAAATTATTAACTGACTAGCAATTGGAATACATCTTTTACTATACTGAGAAATTATTTAATAAATACCCTACCATAGACGCTCTACGTAATTATATGTAATATATTCTAATTGTGTAAATTTTAATTTATAAACATAGTTTATAGTAATTGATCCTTCAGTCAAACTGTTTTTGAACAGTTCTGTAGGACATTTAATAAACTTATATGTAATACAATGTACTTTGTTACTAAAAAAATATGAAGAGGCATAAGAGGTTTGAAACCCTACAGAAGGATATCTTTGGCTTCTTATTATAGTAATCACCACCGATACAGACCCGAATTCTATTATTGCATGGTTGCATGTGTCAGTGCTTAAAGCTGATACATACATACATACATTCACGCCTGTTCCCCCGAAGGGGTAGGCAGAGGCATATTATACGCCCACACAATTATATTGTTGGTTCCACGTAATAGGTGGCGAGCCTATTGCCGCTTTCCGGGTACTTTTATGTTCGCCAGAGCCTCGTGCGTTGATCGGCAGGTGCACCACTTGCAGGTGAGGTTGGCTTGGACTACTCAGATCTTATACACCCCACTGTATAGGACTCCTATCAAGATCTGAGAAGTATAGGCAGGAGCCCTATACAGCACTGAAATATGCTTGGTTGCATGTGTCAGTGCTTAAAGCTGATACTACTCAATTAATGGTTTAACTAGGCATTCTCACAAATCACACAATGTCAAGGTGAAGACATCATATCTAAAGTATAGAAAACAATCTTTTCACCTTCGTTTCCTTGAGACCAGAGCCAATTACACCAATCAGTTCCAAGATTAGTATCATTAAGAACTTGTGTTATAGATACTTCATAACGGATAAACATTAATAAATACTTTTTTTTGTAAATAAATACTTAAAATAGATAGGGAAACACCCAGACCAGAACAAATATTCATGTTCATGCACACAAATATTTGTCCTGTGTGGGAATCGAATTCACGATCTTGGAGCGGCGAACGGGTATACTCGCCACTACGCCATATCAGTTGGCCTCCCCAATAGATAACATTATGTTAGGGGAGGTATTTGCTCATAATCACCACGCTGGGCGGACGGAGTGGTGATCGTAGGTTACGCAGGATGACGCTGCTGCTCATCAGTCAGCAGCTTCGTCGACTCTGACGAGAGATACTAAGTAATAATAATAATTAATAATTTACTCTTTATAAACTATACTTGTACACCATGATATGCAATGGGCTGCCTTATTGCTTAAAGCAATTTCTTCCAGGCAACCTTAAATGGACAGAAAAATTAAGGACACTGAAGGGTACATCGTGATGTACAATAATAATTAAAAACGAAATAAATAAACACAAGACTAAAAATAAATTAGACTAACAAAGGATAAAAAAAAACAAGCCACAAATTTCAAAACTAATTACAAATAAAATATAATATAAACACAAACATAAATTATTAAAAAAAAATTAAAAAAATACATTTTAAAAAAAACTTATCATCATATTCTAGCATTATCAGAGCCCAGGGTCTGCTCACTGGTCTTATCAGATTTGGCTGAACACATATACATAAAATAAAATAAATAAATATGATTACGGTGTAAAGGGTTTCTACCAGGATCTGTGGAGCCCAAGCCAACCTCACCTGCAAGGGGTGCAACTGCCGATTAACGGACGAGGCTCTGGCGATCATAAAAGTGTCCGATAATAGTTTTGCCACCTATTACATGGGACTATATAATTGTCGAAGTGTGGGCGTATAATATGCCTCTGCCAATCCCTTCGGGGGAAACAGGTGTGAATGTATCTTTGTATGCTACTAGCATAGTGTTTCAAAGTAATTAAAAAAAAACGTAATTTATTGTATTTCGGATATAAAAGTTCCCGGTAAGCGGAAATAAGCTCGCCTCGTGGGACCAACTTTATAATTGGCGAAACGTGGGCGTATAATATGCCTCTGCCTACCCCTTCAGGTGGGTATAGACTACAACATTTTCTGGAGCATTTCTGTGTAATGTAACATTCTTACGAATGGTACAATGCAGGCAAAAGCTCAGTTTCCAAAGCATTTCCATGTAATGTAACGTTCCTGCGGATGCTTGGCGTTAAGTTACGGGTAAATGCGGACAGCGTGCGTCTTTCGTCCCTCTTCCTCCGCGTCACTCCCCAACCGCGCATCGCCCGCACTCGTGGCTCGACGAAATGTTACACCAATACGCTCGACGCAATGTTACACCAATATGCTCGTTGGTTTATAACAAAGAGGCGAGCGCGCTCGACGTTCAGTTCGTAAAAGGATGATACACTAGAACATATCATAGAGCGGCTTGTTGTTCTGTTACAACTAAATGTTGTAGTCTACACTCACCTTTAGGGGATACAGGCGTGATTATATGTATGTATGTATAATAATAAAACATGACGCTTTACGTCAATGCTTTTACTTTAAATGATGATTCCATTGCTGAGCCATGCAGTACCGTAAGCACAAGAGGCAGGTTTTGCTGTTTTATCTCCGTGCATTTTTAATATAAATTGCAACGGAGTTACCATTCTGCAGTAAATCTTTAGCCACATACGTTAAGACAATACAATGTTTGACAATTTGTTTTCTCATCGGTCACCACGCTCAAAGTGTAACTTGAATTAATATCAAAGAAATAAGAGACAAAGAAAAAAAAATTGTGCATAAATAAAATAAATAAATAATTATAATTGCATAAGTTGATAAAATGCTATGCAATGGCTTAATTTTTTTTAATTTACATTTTGTTTTGACGTTTTCAAGTGCTATGTAATAATTTATGAAATATAGAACTTTTTACTTTACTTTTACTTCAGCGTTTCAGCTATCACTCAGATGGTCAAATCAACTTTCTTTCGTGGCCTGGCAATCTGAACCGGACAAATGACGATAATCGTTGCGGTTGGACAAGAGTGCATTTAAGATACAGATCATTTTAACTTCACTGCGGTTTGGCGACGGAAAAGTACTAGGTTTTATCATAATTCGAACACTTTCGCTTTCGTCTCTGTTATGAGCAGCAGGACATTTGAATAAAAGACCTTAATTTTCACACAAAACAAAAAAATACAAAAATAACAGTAAGAGATATAAGAAATAAATTTTTGGGTGTTGGCAATGGGTGATAGCATCAGCATCAGCACACAGGGTGAACCCGCCGGTTTTTAGTCTGACTAAAAATAAAAGCAGTTTGCATGCCACCATAGACATGCTGTGCACTTTTTTTTTGCTACAGTAGGACTTTGTTTCAATATTAACACGTTGTAATGACCACACCTTGCTTGACGGTAAGCAGTTGATACATACATACATACTAACATAATACCACGCCTGTTTCCCCGAAGGGATAGGCAGAGGCATACTATACGCTCACATTTTGCCAGTAATATTATTTATTTATTCCACCATAAAACTTACAACTATCTTTACAGGCACCAAACCTAATACGATAGAGTAGCTGAGCTTACAATAAATCCTGACTAAAACTTTCACATCATTTTTATCTACCATCATTAAACTACTACATTATTATCTACTGCAGAAGCAATATGTTGCTTTTGCGAATTCGTTCAGTGAACATGCAAATAAATCCATCCGGTCGGACAGTGACAACGTAATAGGTGGCGAGCCTATTGCCGCTTACCGAGAACTTTTATATTCGCTAGAGCCTCGTCCGTTGATCGGCAGGCAGCCACTTGCTGGTAAGGTTGGCTTGGGCTCCTTTGATCTTGGTAGGAATCCTTTACACCTAGAAGCAGTTGATGCAGTCAATAAATTGCAAACATATAAGCGCACCCACTCAAGACACTGTGTTACGCCACCCTTAAATGTCTCGGGACTAGAGACTGGCTGACTAGGGCTGGAAAACATGCTCTAGTAGAGAATTCTTAAATGCCGAAAGGTCTTAATCAAATTTCTTGGTTCGTAGCTCTGTTGTCTGCACAGTATGAGGGTGGTTCCTAAGACCAGCCCGTGTAGTTCAAAGTTGCGTAATCAGAGATCAGCTATAACGCCGGGTTATTGAGAGAAATAGCAGTTCAGTGTCTAATCATAAAAAACAACGCATTTGGGTCTATTTTATGCGTAAGGGTTTTTATATAAAATAAGAATATTATTACAACATTTCACCAAAAATTAAATCAAACAGTATCACATATACAAAAATAAAACAAAACAAAAATATTAAAAAAAACACAATTATTAAAAAAACAAACAAAACAAAAATATTTAAAAAACAAATAAATAATAAACAAACAAATTGTCTAATTGTTTTCTATGGAAAATGCTATTTAGGACTGAATAAGCTTTCATAAAAATGTTGGAAATCCTTCAAAGAAGTAATTATCAATAATCTCTAGCAATCACACCAATTATTAGGTTCCAATATAAGTATCATTAAGAACTTTTGTAATTTATTTGAAAGAATTAAAACATACTTAAATACTGTAGAAGTACTATGCAAGCATAACCAGGCAAGAGTATGGCCATAAGAATCATAGAGCGACGAGAAAACCAGTAACAGAATACCGTAAGGACAGAATCGCATTTATAACTTTTTTGTACCAATTACCACTTAACTGTAGCCATAGGCTGGTACACGCTAAATAGTTGAGTGAAGAAGGCCGGCTGACGGCTGAGCGGCGATAGCCTAGATGCGAGACCTATATACTTCAAATTTAAAGGGTCACGGGATCAAACCCTGACACATATGACTTTTCGAAGTTATGTATGTAATTATAGCTTGCTCCGGGCATCGGAAAGCACGTTAGCAGTTGGTCCCAGCTATTATGAACATCTATTCCAGTCAATATTAGGAAGTCAGTACCTTCTAATAACTTGACAGATGACCTAACAAAATAATGTTTACCCCTGGATTGTGAAGGTAAAACAAGGTATTTAGTTCTGTGTTTTTTTTTGTAAGTGTTTTTTTTAAGTTTCTTTATATATTTATATTTTTTTGCGGAGTATTGAAGGCTTCAGACGGCAGTCACACCATATAGTCGCTGAAACTCAGCCAAACCTGGTAAGACCAGTAAGCAAACTCTAAGCTTAAAAGTCTAGGGCAACCGAAATAATGTAAGAATATGATATGATATGCAGAAGGTCGGCTGACGACTGCGTACAGTCATAAATTACGTAATTACCAGAGTTGGAATGTAGGTGAATGTTACACCTACATTACTGACATAGTTATGTGTTATGGTTTATACTGGTTTAGTTTTGATTTCGACCTTTTTTCAATTACTTTTTTATGTATACGCTGTATAGACAGGTTGTCTGTGGGTTAACGAAAGTTACAAGTATTAATTATCGAATGCTCTCAAGAAGTCCATGTGAGATCTCAGTATAGTCCCACATGAATGTTTGTTAAATATATACTAGGACTTCTTGGCGGGAAAGTAAAGCGTCATATCTGCAGTGTTGTTTTATTTTCTAAAATTTGTGATATTTTGAACGTTAATGTGTAATAACGGTGGATTATGAACCGTAAGAGTTTGTGAACGTAGATGATAAATAAAACAAAACAGTGCAACATGACTTTTTATCTCATTTATCATCTTTATCACCACTCATCCTCATTTACTATGTATGATGTATATGTTATTTATATACCTCTTAGTTGACACTGGCTAAATGTGTTAAAAGCACGAAGCCATTATTTAAAAGAAAAAAATACCGTGTCATGTTAAAACAGTCCCAGCTATACTAAGCTCGTCACCAGTAAGTGTCCTATTTTCAATAATGTCGCTATCCACAACACTATTTAAGCCGAAAGTAAATTAGTATAGTACATACTTATTAGTGACCTTGTAAAACACTTTATTAACAAGTTTTCTCTTCAAGTAAGCAGTCTGTTAATTTTAGTACTAAATACGACACTTAGCCAGCTTACATTAGTTTCAAAATGAGATATATTTATGTAAAGCGCTCTTAGCTTTGTGAGACTAGGTCAGTAAAGATCTATATGTCCACTCAGCCTTATAAAGTCCACTGCTGAACATTGGCCTCCCTAAGACATTGCATTATATTAGGGGTATTCTCCCATGTATATTAGAATAAAAAGTCAACCAGATCATTGTCGTGACCATCCCTTATTGTACAGGCTCAGTTCAGTTTCACAATACATACTTACTTGACTGTGATGGAAGGTTCCCTTAGTGCTACTTTATTGGTTACAGCTTCGGGGGACCTTTTCAGTATCTTCAAATTTACACTGTGTGTGTTTTGTAATAAAAATAATGTAGTCTTCTAGGCATAGCCTGTGAGTTTCTTGTCAGTTCTTCTCACAGAGCGGGGGCTCGAAACTGGCACTTAGATTCACTTACATCTAGTTTTTATTTATTTGCATGTAAGTGAATCTAAACTTCGTGATTTCAGGGTTCATATAAAAAAAAATTTCATGTATTTTTTGTTTTGACGATTTCAAGTGCTATGTAATACATAGTTTATGAAATAAAGAACTTTTTACTTTTTACATAATCACCACGCTGTGTAAGCGGGTTGGTGATCACAGTTCCAGCCAGCAGATGTCGCTGCTACCGTTATCCAGTAGGATTTCTCTTGGTCGACTGTTAAGTCTTATTCTAGACCAGTACCACACGTTACAACTTAACTCAGTACAGTAGTTAGTTTTTAATTTGATCTCTTTTGAGTAAGAGCTTATTTAGCTTAACATGGATAAATCATTACAGTGATTTGTTTTAATCGCGTTCAGAGTTTATAGCGCTAAAAACTAAATCCGATCTTCTACCCAATTTTTTTTTATTCACTGGCTCCTTCCAGATCTCTAAGCTGTGGCATGTCCAGGACATGTCAAATTTCTTGACCCATTTATTTCCACTTAAGCTCCTAACCACAGTGAATGGACGCTTGATAAGAATCCTAGTCAACCTCACCTGCAAGTGGTGCACCTGCTGAGCAACAGACGAGACTCTGGCAAACACGAGTTCCCGGTAAGCGGCTATAGGCTCGCCTCCTATTGTGTGAGACCAACAGTTGGCGCAAATGAAATGGGCGTATAACATGCCTCTGCCTAACAAAAAGGTTTGATATAATGAATGTATTTAAAAGCGATACATTGAAGTCTAAAAAAGTATTTTTTGTTTCATTTCTCATTTTTCGGACGACAAGCTTTTGCATTGTATAGTTTTACAGACAAATGAAGATTGTAATTAAAGTACCTAACCAATTGGTAAATTTAAAAGAGCCTGTAAGTTCCTTGCCAGTTTTTCTTACAGAGCGATGGCTCGGAACTGGCACTTAGATTCACTTACACTTAAATCTTTTTTGTTTTTTAATTGTTTTGTTGCATGTAAGTGAATCTAAGCTTCGTTATTTCAGTGTTCTCATATTTCGATTGTTTTTTATAATAAATATTTACGTATTCAAGTAGGTACTATGTCATAGTTTCTGTTATAAAAGTTTTTGAAGTTTTAAGATATGTATGTAGAGATTTATATATAGATACATTAATGTAGTAACTTACTAAACGTCTGTAGATAAACTATAACACATTACCTGTATGAAAGTGTGTGAATCACACCATTTATGGTCTCGGGTTCGCATCTCGGGCAGGTTACAACGGGAGGACCGGTCGCCGAATATACCGGTTAGCATATGACCCGGTTTTTAGTGCGTAGGGTAGGGCTGGCGAAATACCCTTGTGTTTATAGGAAATATCTTGTCAATGGATGTACAGTCCATAGGCAAATCTATCACGGTTTAAATTTGCCAAAGGACATCTTACTTACTCTAGTAATCATTAACTGATTAATAAATTAATAAAAAATAAAAACTTGTAGGTGAATTATAAAAATGAATATCAAATTAATAGTCTTAAACTGCCTGTCTTTTTTTTTGTTTTACGTCGGTAACAAAATGCGTTTACGCACTGCCTTACGGCCAAAGGGGGGCCGAGAAAGGAATGTGGGGCTCACCGCGGCAGACGAGACCGCCGGCAGTCCTATCCACTAAAAATCTTCCAACGACGCTCACCGCTTTTGAAAAAGGGGCGGGGGGCCAGTACCAGGGGATTTGTAGTTTCTGAAACCCCGCTTGCGGCCAACGTCCCTCAGATCAGAACTGGGAGGACCTCCTAAGAGAGGCGTAGTGTGACGCGCCCCCCCTACCTCTTTATGCGACCACTGGCGTAAGTGGTCGACTTCGCGGGGGGTTCTATAGTTATACGGTAGGTGCCCCTGCCCCCACCGTCTAAGACTCCAGGGTTTAATGTCCAAGCCCAAGCCAACCTCACTTGGTACACCTGCCGATCAACGGACAAGGCTCTGGCGACAAAAAGATCCCGGTAAGCGGCAATAGGCTCGCCACTTATTACGTTGGACCAACAATTTAACTGGCTAAATAATGTGCATCTGTCTACCTCTTCGGGAAAACAGGCGTGATATTATATATGTACGATACTCTGTAAAAGACTAGATTGTGCATCAAAAATACTGAATGATTACCTAATGTGGAAATTAGGTGCTCATTCAGTATTTTTGATGAACGATAAGGTTAGGTTAGGTTGAAAATTTAATTTGTTTTTTTTTATTTTTCATTTAAACAGTGCCTCAGCTATTTTTTTTTGTTTTATTATTTTCCAATTTTATGTTTTTTTTTCACGTTTCCGCAGAATATCAGCAACATATATTTTTTTGTAAATACATTCTTAATTTGCATAGGAAAACACTTAGACTAGAACAAATATTCATGTTCATGCACACAATGTCTTGCCCTATTATGTGGGAATCGAACCCACGACCTCTGGAGTGAAGTGCTGGTATTCTGACCTCCACGCCATATAGGGCGCCAATAAATTATGTATTTTTTGTTGTACCAAAAATATTTAAAAATCCTTTCCTTTAACAATATTCTTGTTTAACCCTCTGGCTAAAGTCATGAACTCACGATTTAGTGTTTACTAATCTTAGTAGTACACTACAGGTTTATTTGATAGCGTAATTGACAAATAATACAAAACACTTATATGTGTCTACGTTGCGCGACATTGCTTGCGCGATTCAACATAGTACAGTGTCATCTGTTGGCAGCCTTACAAACTAACGATACAATGTTCCCTGCATGACAACGAGTGTCTGGTTTACAAGTAAATACTTCATTTAACAATTATAACGCATGTTTTCCCCGAAGAGGTAGGCAGAGGCATTCTCAATGTCATTGATATGCTACGTTTTATTTAGTTTTTCACAGTTCAGCTATTTAAACGGACGGAGGGCAAGTATTCATGATCCACACATTCCTTGGTTATCTAATCTAGGAGTTCAGAGACTTATGAATCATATCATACTAATTGCTTTTTGACATTCTCGTCAACAGTAAAATATCGATCACTGTGTCTGTTTGTCATGTGATAACAAAACATTTGAAAATAATTTTTTTGCTGCGTACCATTGCGTTGAGTTTACTGACGTTTCCCTTAAGGTTACAGCATTTACTTGGAGGACTCAGCAGGACTCGTTTTTGCAATGACTCTATACTATAAGTCTCAGAAGTATTATGAGACTTTATAGTGGTTTTAGCACTTTAAGTCTTGATAGATGTAAAAATAACATACAACAGACGGACGATGCTCAGGCGAACAGAAAGCGGCATTAGGCTCGCCACCTATTACGTGAGTCCAAAAATATAATTGGCGAAACATGGGCGTATAAATAATAAATAAATAAATAAATAAACAATAAATTAATAAATGATAAAATAAATTAATAGTAAATGAATATTTCCTAACAATTACACCAATCATTTAGTTCTAAGATAAGTATAATTAAGAACTTGTGTTATGGATACTAAATAACGGATATACATACATGAATACTATATTTTAGAGTATGGAATTTTTTTTTTTTTTTTGTAATTAATATAACATAGGGAAACACCCATGTAGTATGTCTGTACGTATGTGTATGTGTGCATAGAAATCATACAGACTTAGCAAAAATATCCTTGCATAGTGTATTCGTACATACAATATGTGGGAATCGAACCTAAGATCTTTAAAGCAAAGAAATGATATGCCGACATCTGTACCATGTCGTACAACTTACAATACAATACATAACGAAAGCATAATCTGTCTCAACTTTCGACTGAAATATGAAAGTGACAGAACGAAACGATGAAACTATAGTGATCGATCTATTCGTTATAGATATGCTTTCTTTTCCGTTTATTCGATATGACGTAAGCTAAAACAGTTATAGTATCGGTGGGTATTACGTGTACAGTCAGTATGAAATATAACGTATAGTCCGTTTCGTATAAAATTATAAAAAAAAGTTAATTTACATCTCAAGTCTCACCTATCAATGTGAAAAACATTTGGATACGACACGATTTCTCATCTTAATTATTATCGCCAAACGCGCCGTTCTTGCTTTTAATAGTAAAGGTAAGGTCCATTTTTGCCGTGTGAGCCACCTCTAGCCCCTCTCATATCACGGGAAAAAGAGTCATCATCATCATCATCATCTCAGCCATATGATCACTGCTGAACATAGATCCGTTCCCACATTGAGCGATCCTGAGTCGCCTGCATCCTAGCTTCCCGCCGCCTTGACCAGATCATTGGTCCATCCCGTGGGAGGCCGTCCTCTATTACGTTTGCCGGTTCGCGGTCGCTATTGGAGAACCTTAACGCCTCATCGGTCGTCGTTCTTAGAGCTATGTGCCCATTGCCACTTCAGCCTGCCAACTCGCCTCGCTATTTCGGTCACTCCAGTCCTCCAACGGATATCCTCATTTCTGATTCGATCACGTAGGGACACTCCGAGCATAGCTATCTCCATTGCACGCTGAGCGATTTTGAGCTTTCGAATGAGGCCCATAGTCAGGCACCAAGTCTCAGTACAGTACTTCATCACTGGCAACACACATTGGTCAAACACACGTTTCGTCTTAAGACACTGAATATTTTTTGACGAGAAGATATAGAGCAGTTTCCCGAAAAGAGTCATTGAAGAGAAAATTTACGGGATGATGGGCAGCAGACTACTATGGCGAGTGTTCTGAGGTTTTTTTTGATCTCATCCCGCCCTCTCTTTTCTAAGATGCATTCTCATACTTTGCAGACTATTAGCACTCGAATCAAGAAATTCAGGAAGTCGTTTCATATGTTTCCTATTTCCTATGATCCCGGGTCTTTTAAGCAGGGCGTGAAACGGCATTTTAGCAGGCCGTCATGAGCGGGTGCGCTTTGTACCGTGCGGTATGAAGCGCTTTCATTTTTTTTGGGCTGCATCGACTGCGAACCATCAGGCAGGATGTATGTATTCCAAATAAAAAATGCCATTACACGCCGCGCTGGGATCATAGGAAATAGGAAACAAATGAGCCGGCGGCGAATTCTAGAGCTTAGTGGTCTTGCTCAGAAACGACTTCTCGAATTTCTATAGTAATTATATGAGTGACCCATCCAAGGACTGACCTCTATCTTTACTTCACTGATCATTTCGGCAGCAAGCCAGATCTACGAACGCTTGTGGTGTAAAAACCGGTAAACAATATAAAACACCGTAATTGTAATATTTTTCGTTATTGAATTCTATAACTTACACAAAAATACAATCGGATCATAAAAATATCTAACGTTTCCCATTGATTAGTACTGTGCTTCGTAAGGCACGTTAAGCCGTTGGTCCCGGATATCACTAAATGTGGTAGTCGTTAAGCCATTTAGAGAGAGCGAGACCTAATGGGCGGCTTGATAAATTCTAACAGCACGACGCCATACACCTACCTCCGCCAATCCGCACTGGGTCAGCGTGGTGGAGTATGACCCAATACCCTCGCACCATGGTATGTGAGAGGAGGCTCGTGCTCAGTAGTGGGACGTTAATGGGCTGGGATGATGATGATTACTGTACAGTCAGCGTAACCCAAAGATACACGTTTCTGTTGTAAAGAACTTAAGGGCATGTTTCGAGATATATGCCGCTTTGGGCGCTTTACTCTGTGTCGTTTAAATAAAGGTGTATAGGGCTCCTACCAAGATTTAAGGAGCCCAAGCCAACCTCATCTGCATGTGGTTTTGACGACCGATATGGCGTGGTGACGACTATATCCGCCTCCACTCCTGAGGTCGTGGTTTCGATTCCCATAGAGGAGAAATATATTGTGTGTATAAATATGAATATTTGTGACCCCACATGGGTCATTAGGAGGCTTGGTGTATGAATTAAGTATGTATTATAATGATGAAATTTGATGACCGATATGGCGTGGAGGCGAGTATACCCTGACTCCACTTCTAAAGCTGTGGCTTCGATTTCCCATAGGACCACTTTTGGTGTGCATAAACATGAATATTTATTCTGGTCTGGGTGTTTTGCTATGTATATTAAGTATGTATTTACAAAAAAAAAGTATTTATGTATGTTTATCCGTTATTTAGTATCCATAACACAAGTTCTTAATGATACTTATCTTAGAACTAAATAAATGGTGTAAGTGTCAGATATATTTATTTATTATTCATTATTATTAAGTGGTGCACCTGCTGATCATCGGAATATATAAGTTCCCGATAAGCGGCAATAGGCTCGCCATCTATAACGTGGGATCAACAACATAATAGGCGAAATGTGAGCATATAATGTACCTCTGCCTACCCCTTCGGGGAAAAAGGCGTGACTGTATGTATGTATTTGCTGGATAACTGCCTAGTATGATAATTACATAATGTAATTCAAAACGTCAGGAAAACAGTTGCTTGAAGGGTTAAATTTGAAATAACCGATCGCTAGAGCGTGTCACTGATTATGAATTGTAACGTTTTAATTAAGAACGAAGTAGCTGTTTAATGAATGCTGATCAGTGAATTGCAATAGAATGATACTATAGTAACTAAGATATACTAGACGAACGGGAACGATTACAGAAGTTAAGGTACGTTTCTAAAGGTCATATTTTGTATTGGTGGCCGTTTGAAAGAAAAAAAAAATACGTTTATTCATAAACATGTAAAAAAACAAGTATTTAGTTTACAACTGCTAGGGTTGGCTGGTAGAGATCTCTTCTAGAGATAAGTCCACCTTTGTACATGTTATTTTATATACTTCATGCAATATTTATAATTATTTTTGTGCAATAAAGGATTATTATTATTATTAAAAAAACTGAAGATATCTACATCTCTATATGATTATCAAAAGGTGTGCTCTCATGTGCACTCAGCATGTGCCGTAGCATCTAAGTGATGCCTCGACGCTGGTCTTCCGTAATAAAAGTCAAATCCATTCATTCAAGTTTGGACTAATATAGCTCTTATGGAAGTCAACTTAAAAACTAACGCGCCCATTTACTGCGGGCGGGCAAACATAGGGCGAGAAAATCGTCAAGGCTGGGTATATCTCCGTCACATACAAGAGAGTGTACTTTTTTTTATTTAAGTATGGATTTACTCAATTGGAGTATTCGCCAGTGCCAAGTCATCATCATATCCTAGCATTATTCCAGTTGCCCTAAACTTAAGCTTAGGGCCCAGGGTCTGCTCACTGATTCAACCAGATTTGACTGAATTTCAGTTATTACGTAGAGCGACTGCCGTCTGACCTCCGCAACCCAGAGAAAACATCATTCTTTGGTTAAACCAGCTGTCAGTCTGTTAGAAGGCACTGACTTCCTAATAACGACTGCCATAGATGTTCATGACAGCCGGGACCAATGGCTTAATGTGCTTTCCGAGGCACGGAGCAAACAATAATTACGCACATAATTGCGAAAAATCATAGGTTCTCCACCAGGGTTTGAACCCCTTTACTAATTTTATTTCATCGTCTCTAACCCTAACACTGGTTTGAGCAAGCTGCACATTAGGTAAGGTGAACCTGACACATTTAGTTTTATTTTGATTTAATAATAAATTATTAGCACTAAACCAGAGGACGATCTTAGAGAGCGCATTATTTACGTCGTCAAGTTCACGTTGTCTACGCTTAACTTCAAATATTAAAGACGTATCATCTGCAAATAAAACAATTACGTGATCGTCTTTTATGAGGTGGGGGAGATAATTAATATATACTAGAAAAAGAAATGGCCCTAGGATTGAACCCTGCGGTACCCCCTTTGTTACTACAGAACCGGGTGACTGCTTTCCATTAATAACTACTTTCTGGACCCTATCACTTAGGTAAGAAGTGACAAAACGCAAGGCGGTGTAACGAACACCATAATGATGAAGCTTCATTAGTAAAGTCTGATGCTGGACGCAATCAAATGCTTTGGATAAGCCTGGGATGAGTCATATAATGCTTACGGTGTGTACCGTAATCATATAATGCAATCACCCGCAATATATATGTAACCTATTGGGAAGGCCAATATTCAGCAGTGGTCTTTATGAGGCTGTAATGATGAATCGTTTAAAATTAAAAAAAAATATCCGAAACAATAGAGAAAACGGTATAAGTGAGTAGAATTGCGCTCCTGTAGTAGGAACATAACGCTGGCATTTCTATCACTGTTTCACTTTTGGCCTTTCACTTTTTGTCAAGTGGCACCGAGCGGCGCTCAAGGTCGCTTATTGTGGGCCGCGACTTGGATGGGTGACGAATTACTGTACTTTGTTGTTTTAAATTATTGTTTTCCTTTCTTTTATTATGAACTCTCTTGCTTAGAGTATTTGTCAGTGTTATTTGCTTACGCAGCATTTTCGTCTTTCAGTCAATGGCAAGTGAAGTACGTTATAGTTAGGGCCATCACCCAAGGCCGGGTATCTCGCGGACACTTTTTAAAAACCCCAGCCGGACCCTTCAAGATAAGACTATAAATTTGGGAAATCCCGGACGGTTGGCAGCTCTAGTTCTAGCTCTTAGTCCAGTAAAGTAGTCGCTACTACGTAAACTGTATGTTTTTTTGAAGTTTTGATATCAACACGGAGGTCTCGAAGTCCCATCCGTCGACTTTCACAGTTAAAACTGCTTAGTCACCACGGCACCACGTCTCGAGTTTATACAGGCACTACGTCTCGAGTTTATATTCACGATGGTATACTACTTTCCTACACTTGTTATTTATAATAATCCACATTATTAAAATAAAAACTTTTTGAATACCACGATGTGTCTTTTTACGCGTTGGCCCCCAAAACTATAAAACCATTGTTTGTTGATGTAGTTTTTATTGCCCGATTTTTTTATATAAGCTTTATTTTATCAAAAGAATGTGCGGATGCTAAGTGCCCTCAAATCAGAAGATATATAGCTCAATAAGTACATCCAGTAGATACATTAATAACAAGTGATGGTTATTTTATAATTTCACACAATGAGATTGTAAAATCGATCAAACCGACCCCATTATAAAGTGCCCCAACACTTTTTCTTTATCCCGAGAACCTCTGAATTCAAAATCAAAGGCGTCTCGCCACTGGGATATCGCTGCTTTTGTAGGTGAGTACAAATTATAGCCTTTAAACTCAGAGGGTCTCGGGTTCAAACCAATGACTTTTCGAAGTTATGTGCGTAATTATCGCTTGCTCTATGTCTCGGAAAGCACGTTAAGCCATTGGTCCTGGCTGTCATGAACATCTATGGCAGTCGTTATTAGGAAGTCAGTGCCTTTCAACAGACTGACAGCTGGTAAACTATAGAATAATGTTTCCCTCTGGGTTGCGGAGGTCAGACATAGAGTAGACATATACAGAGAGTAAATACATACATTATAGAAAATATTTATGTTTAAGCACAAAAATAATTAACCTATGTGGAAAAGGAACCTCGGGAAAAAGTGCGGGTATACGCGCCACCACGCCATATCGGTCGTTTAAGTAGGATATATCAAGCCGTTTACAAAGATGTTTGAAAGCCTATTTAAATTATCTTCTAGTTTGTGTACCCATCCGTGGTTTATAGGTCAATGTCGTACTAAGTTGGATGTGCTCTGTTGAACACAGCGTCTGAAGTTACTTTAACTTAATGCCTTAATACACACTTAAAGGTTATTAAGGGCCTTTTTAAAATGTAAAACTATAATTTATATGTACGTAATTTCATATAAAAAAAATTGAATCATGCCCCAGTATTGTAATTTTAATTAAAATGTTTAATGTGTAATTTGAATATTAATAAGTGTCATAATTAATATTCACCTTTATCCAATGTTCATAATCTCAGCCCATTAACGTCCCACTACTGAGCACGAGCCTCCTCTCACATATCAAGGTGTGAGGGTATTAGGTCATACTCCACCACGCTGACCCAGTGCGGATTGGCGGAGGCAGGTGTATGGTGTCTTGCTGTTAGAATTTTCAAGCCGCCCATTAGGCCTCTAACATGGCTTAACGACTATCACATTAGTGTTAACCGGGACCAACGGCTTAACGTGCCTTCCAAAGCACGGAAGCGCTCGATATTAAATGCTACACAAACGGTCACCCATCCAAGGACTGACCTCTGTAAGCTCTGCAAACACTTCTGCCCTATGCTAGAACTACTTAATCAATTATCTTGTCAGCTTCTTCTTTAAAAGAAGGTATCGTAACGACTACTGTCTACATTAAATTAAATTTATGCTTTATTTATTTATTTAGATCACCAAAATGACATATAGGTACTATTACAAATTAAACAATAAGAAAGTATAAAGTTCAAGTATTGTCACAATTACTGGAGATCACAACATGCAATAAAATTTTAAGAAAATAATAAATATTAATAACAATCAAAAAACACTAACCAAATGTATGTTTATGCAAACTTTGTAACAAAAATAGCAACTATTGCGGTCTTAAGATACGTCCGACTCTCTAATAATAGATAAAAACCTATGCAGACTCTGAGAATAGATATCTAGATTTTGTTCGACAGTACATTATAATGTGCTATAACATAAACGGTCACCCATTTATGACCTGACCTCAGAAAATGCATTTTAATTGTAGGATATCGAACTTTAGTTGCCTTTCAACAATTTTAACACATCTCTAAAACCAGCTTCCGCCTATAAATACATAGTTAAAGCACATTTTATAAGATAATTAACTAAATCAACTTATTTTTCGACCATTTAGTGCCGCTTTTATACAATGCAAAATGGTTTCACATTGCCAAACCCATTCAAGAATTGACCTGAGCGAACATTACCCCACCTTCGTTTTATAATCGTTTCCGATTTCATAAACTCGCGGCGCCATAAGCGCTTCTGCATATAAGTACACCATTAATGGGTGTATAGGGATCCTATCAAGGGGTGTATGTATAGGGATCCCTCCCAGACCTGAGGAGCCCAAGCCTACCTCACCTGCAAGTGGGGCACGTCCTCCTGTTAGAGGTGCAGTGGACTCGGATCTTCTTGTGCAACTATAGCGTGTGGCCCCGACGTCTTAGAGGGTCTGTGGTTAGACAGCAGGCAACCCTTTATATTTTAACATCGAAAAAAAAAATACGCATTACCTTCCGGTCAAAGGGGAACCGATAGGGGTTGTGGGACTCACCACCGGCAGACGCGACCGCAAAACAACAGCAGGGCACCCTGCCTCCGCCGCCTAAGACCCTCCTGGCACTGCTTGGCAGGTCCTTCTGACCTGCCCGCTGCGCTTTCCACATGTCTCTCTTGATTTCCCTTCCGGTAGTTAGTACTTGAGGCAGAGTCGCCAACCTTTTCCAACCTATACCAACCGGGAGGATATTTGTATGCTTGTGTCTTATTTGTATTTTTATGTCTTGTTTGTATGCTTATGTCTTATTTGTATGCTTATGTCTTATTTGTATGCTTATGTCTTACTGTAACTGTATATATGTATTGTGTTTTACCATTTATATAATGAATGTGTCATAGTAGTGCTCCCACAAACGGTATCTACGGAAGACCAGCGTCGAGGTGTTTTCGTGACACCTCGGCTTTATGCTGAGTGGATACCTTTTCTGTGACACTCTTCAAATTGTTACTTAAATATAATGTATCTGTTTTATTTTGATGTTGTCACAGAATAAATTCTTTTTCTTTCTTTCTTTCTTTCAAATATCGCTTCCGAACTCATAAACTCGCAGCGCCGTAAATGCTTCCGCATGCTCGTCGTAAAAGCACATTATAAACATTTAGATTCTAATGTCATCATATTTTCTCTTTCGTCGACTTTCACTGGGACCGATACGAGATGCTCTGTTTGTTAAGCACTTACTTGGCCTACGGTTAAGTGATTTGGGTAAACAAGAAGGTACCTGCAAACTGCCAAGAGTATAAAAATAAGATTATGATGTATACCAAAGTAAATTATGAAATCCTAGGGTGTATAGGTAGATACTATAGGTAGGTAAGCTCTAAAAAGCCCAAGTCAACCTCACTCGCAAGTGCACCTGCCGATCAACGGACGAGGCTCTGGAAAAAGCAATGTGAGCATTCCATATGCCTCTGCCTACCCCCTTTTTGGGGAAACATGAGTGGTTGTATATTATTATATCATACATAATGTTGTCACGCCTTATCCTCCTTAGTCCTCTGTGGGTATGCAGAGATCACATCATTCCACTTGATACGATACTGGCACCCTTTCTTTTTATTTTTGATTGAAAATTATCTAATGATCTTCTCCCGCTGTGGGTGGAGCAGGAGGGAGTGTCAGACTTTTATTGACTAAAAACCATCCATGTTCCTACGTGTGACTTAGTACAATGCACAGATTTTAACTAATATTTGTTGCTTGGTTATCTTTCCTAGATCTGTTTGCCAGTTGGCAAAGGCTTCCTCCAGCCTTTTCCATTCCTTTCTTTCTTGAGCCACTCTGTTCCATGTGACTCCTGCCACTTGTCTAACGTCATCGTTCCACCTTTTCTGTGGTCGACCTCTCTTTCTTTTGCCTTCCCTTGGGTACCACCATGCCACCCTTTTGCTCCATTTGTCGTGTCCTCTTACTAGGACTAGCAGTAATCATTACTCTTATAATAACTATTACTGCTACTACCAAAGCACGTAAGGGGCTATATATTCAAATGCTTGCTGATTAGCTTGATTTATGAAATTACATAACACTGGCAAGTAATCTAATCGAGAGAATTTACGCGATAAATAAAATAATTTTGCTATTTCTGTCGTATACATTTTAAACCAACTCAAAGATTCACACTTAAAACAACTATTCAAACAATTTATAAACATCACAAAAGCACCGAAAGGTACCAACGTAGAGAATTTCTAATTTCTCATACTGTTCATACGGACAATAAATAAAGTGTGCCGTGAGAAGATGGGCATCGTAAAAAGTTGTAAGAATAAATATTGTAGTACTGGTATGTACCTAGTCAATATAAAAAGAAAAATACATACATACATACAATCACGCCGGTTTCCCCGAAAGGGAAGGCAGAGGCATATTATTTGACGACCCATATGGCGTGGAGGCGAGTATACCCGCTCTCCGCTCCAAGGTCGTGGGTTCGATTCCCACACAGGACAAATATTTGTGTGCATGAACATGAATATTTGTTCTGGTCTGGGTGTTTCCCTATGTATATTAAGTATTTATTTACAAAAAAAAAATAGTAAATATGTATGTTTATCCGTTATTTAGTATCCATAACACAAGTTCTTAATGATACTAATCTTGGAACTAAATAATTGGTGTAATTGTTAGAAAATATTTATTTATTTATTTATATTATACGCCCATTTTCGCACATTAATTTGTTGGTCTCACATAATAGGCGAGCCTATAGCCGCCTACCGGAAACTTTTATGTTCGCCAGAGCCTAGTCCGTTGGTCGGCAGGTGTACCATTTGCAGGTGAGGTTGGCTAGGGCTCGTCAGATCCTGGTAGGAAAAAGAAAAATAATAGTTCGATATTGACAAGCTAACTGAAAGCAGCTATAAAAGTATCAGTTACTATCATAAAAACTTATTTTTGAAATTAGATTTGAAATCAATTTAAAAAGTCTCAAGCCTTTTAATGACTGACAAATCGCAAGCGATAATTACGCACTCTACTACAATTATTTTTTGTAGATGTGTGCGTATTTATCGCTTGTTCCATGTCTCAGAAAGCACGTTGAGTCGATGGTACCAGCTGTCATGAACATCTATGCATTTAATTATAAGGAAGTCAGTGCCTTCTAATAAAATTAAAGATTGTAATGAAAGTACCTAACCAATTGATAATTTAAAAGGGCATAGCCTGTGAGTTTGTTGCCACTTCTTTTTATAGAGCGGTGGCTCGGAACTGGCACTTAAATGCCTTATTTTTTTTTGTATTTTAATTAATTTGTTGCTTGTTAGTAAATATTAGTTTCGTGATTTCAGTGTAATTCAATGAAATAAGAGATATTGAGATTAGAGTTTTTGGAGTTTTGATGATTTATACATAGAATGATGTTTCCCTCTGGGTTGCGGAGGTCAGACGGCAGTCGTTCCGTGTAATAACCGAAATTCAAGAAAGTTTGTACTAATGAGCAGACCCTGAGCCCTAAGCGTAAGTGTAGGGCACAACCGGAATATTGCAAATTGGGCATCTTTATTAACATGTGTTAAAAAAGGTGATAATCTATGTACATTACTTTTTGACGACCGATATGGCGTGGTGGCGAATATACCCGCATTCCGCTCCAAGATCGTGGGTTCGATTCCCACACAGGACAAATCAGTGTATGCATGAAACTGAATATTTGTTCTGGTCTGGGTGTTTTCCAATGTATAATAATAATGTATTTACAAAAAATAAATGATTTATATATGTTTATCCGTTATTTAGAATTCATAACACAAGTTCTTAATTATACCTATCTTGAAACTACATAAAATATTTTTATTCCGCTATTCCCACGGGAACAGGGACCACGCAGGTGACACCGCGGGTTGCTGCTAGTCTTATATACCTACATGATCTTAGTATACATCTGTTTATTTAGGTGTCGTGTCGACGCCCCGCTTACATTGTTTGCAACTATACTAACAAGTTTTTATAAATTTTCTCACAACCTACTTTTTTTTTAAATTCTAAACAAAGTGTCGAGTAGTGCCTAGATATTGTCAACGAAACAATTGTAAAGTTATCATCATTATAAACGTCTCAGCCCATTAACGTGTCACTACCTACTGAGCACCGACCTCCTCTCACGAACCAAAGGTGAGAGGAAACCAGGTCCAGATCCTCCACCATGCGGACCCAGTGCGGATGGGCACAAAGTTTATGGCATTATAATTATACTTGAGAGCAATTATAGTCTCCAAATAATCTCTATATGATGATTTAAATGATACATAGTCATACACTTACGTTTGTTTCCCCGAAGGGGTATGCAGAGGCATATAATACGCCCATACTTCACCATTTATATATTTGTCCCACGTAAGGTGGCGATAGGTGGTAATAGGCGGCGAGCCTATTGCCGCTTACCGGGCACTGTTATGTTCGCCAGAGCCTCGTCCGTTGATCGGCAGGTGCACCACTTGCAGGTGAGGTTGGCTAAGGCTCCATAGGTCTTGGTAGAATCCCTATACACCTATATTTAAATGATGTGCAGTTTGTAATGAAAATTGTAATGCTTTTGAAATTATATCATTCTTTATGTCAGCCTTATAAAGTCCACTGCAGAACATTGGCCTTCTCAATAGATTATATTATAATGGGGCTATTTGCCTATAATCACCACGCTGGGCAGGCGGGTTTGTGATTGCAGTTCCAGCCCGTACGCAGGATGATGCTGCTGCATATCATACAATAGGATTTCTCTTCGTCGACTTTTACGACTCCCCGTGAGATGAGAGGGGGTGGCACTATTCTAGGCTGGCAACACACGGCACGGTTGTCGAATATATTCTAAACTAAGTAATAAACCGGATGATGGGCAGCAGCGTCATCCTGCGTACTGGCTGGAACTGCGATCACCAACCCGTCTGCCCAGCGTGGTGATTATGGGCAAATACCCCCAAATGGAAAATGGCACACACGCGTATACGGCCCCCAGTCCCCGGCGGCCCCGCTATTCCAGATTACGGTAGCGGTCTTGGTAACGGCGGGGCAGGGGGTGCTAAGAATCACCGGCAGAGATCCGGCTACCACCCAAAACGACGACTTCTGCACCTGGCAACTTATAACACGCGCACACTGAGGACCGACGAGAAGATTGACGAGCTGGAGGAGGAAATAGAGCGGTTGCACTGGGACATTATCGGGTTATCCGAAGTCCGTAGACAGGGAGAGGATACGGTAATCCTTAAGTCCGGCAACTTGCTCTACCACCGGGAGGGCGATCGCCTGTCCCAAGGTGGTGTCGGTTTTATCGTCCGGAAGTCTATCCGTAACAACGTCGTGTCTATTCGGAGTGTGTCGACCAGGGTAGCGTACCTAATACTCAGAATCACCAAACGGTATTCGTTGAAGGTAATTCAGGTTTACGCACCGACCTCGGCACACCCTGACGAGGACGTGGAGATATTGTATGATGACATTTCTGCCGCCATTCATACTTCACCGACTCACTACACGGTTGTTATGGGAGACTTTAACGCAAGGCTAGGCCAACGAAGCGGTGACGAGCAGAAAGTGGGGCAATTTGGAATAGGGCGAAGGAACCATAGGGGACAGCGGTTGGCTGACTTCATGGAAAAGGAGGGCCTCTTTATGATGAACTCCTTCTTCAAGAAGCCACCACACAGGAAATGGACCTGGCTGAGCCCCGATGGTTTCACGAGGAATGAGATAGACTTCATCATGACCACTAAGCGACAAATATTCAATGATGTCTCTGTGATCGCCAGGGTGAAAACCGGTAGCGATCACCGAATGGTAAGGGGCACATTGAATATTAATATAAAGCTTGAAAGGTCCCGTTTGATGAGGTCTACGCTCCGACCCTCAGCTGCCCATATTCAAAACCCCGAGAACTTTCAGCTCGAGCTTCAAAATCGCTTCGCAGGTCTGGAGAACTGCGTAACCGTTGACGATATAAGCGGCGGGCTGGTTGAGACTGTCCACGTTGTCGGGTCCAAACATTATAAGACCCGACAAACTAAAACCAATAAACTGTCGACTCAAACTCTTAATCTCATGGAAGCGCGACGAGACATGCGATTGCAGTCTTCAGCGGAAGCGTCTTCTTACCGGCTCATCAATAGACAGATCTCGAAATCCTTGCGACTCGATATTCGCAAATTCAATACAAATTGTATTGAAGATGCAATAGAGAGGAACAGGGGTTCAAAAGTGTTCGCACGGGATCTGTCTATTGGTCAGAGTCAGTTGACACAGCTGAAGACCAACGAAGGCAGTCTAGTCACGTCGAGACCTGAGATTATGAGGGAGATCGAAAGGTTTTATGGACAGTTGTATACCAGTACGCAAGATCCTGCTACTTGTTTGGCTAAAGACCCTAGAGCCAAACTAACTCGACATACCACCGAAGACATCCCGGACGTCAGCCTGTACGAGATTAGGATGGCCCTGAAACAACTAAAAAACAACAAGGCACCGGGGGAAGACGGGATGACAGCAGAGCTTCTGAGAGCGGGTGGTACACCAGTACTTAAGGTACTCCAGAAGCTCTTTAATACCGTCATTCTCGAGGGACGTACGCCACAGGCGTGGTCCAGTGGTGTGGTTGTCCTTTTCTTCAAGAAAGGTGACAAATCCCTTTTGAAGAATTATAGGCCAATCACGCTACTGAGCCACGTCTATAAGTTGTTTTCACGGGTCATCACGAACCGTCTCGGTCAAAGGTTTGACGACTTCCAGCCTCCCGAACAAGCCGGTTTCCGAAAAGGCTTTTCAACCATAGACCACATTCACACGCTGCGGCAGGTTATACAGAAGACCGAGGAGTATAACCAGCCACTTTGCTTAGCGTTTGTGGACTATGAGAAAGCCTTTGATTCGATCGAGAGCTGGGCAGTGTTTCAGTCCCTGCAGCGATGCCGCATTGATCATCGGTATATCGAAGTTCTGAGGAGTTTATACAGAAACGCCACCATGTCCGTACGAGTACTGGACCAGTGCACGAATCCTATCCTCTTGCAGAAAGGCGTGAGACAGGGTGATGTCATTTCACCGAAACTGTTCACTGCTGCTCTGGAGGATGTTTTCAAGCTACTGGACTGGGAAAACTACGGCATCAACATTAATGGCGAGTATATGACTCACCTTCGATTTGCCGACGACATAGTGGTCATAGCGGAGTCGCTTGTGGATCTGGGCACAATGCTCGGAGACCTCGACAGAGCTTCCCGAAGGGTAGGTCTTAAAATGAACATGGATAAGACCAAAATCATGTCAAATATCCATGTTGTGCCTACCCCAGTAATAGTGGGAAGCTCGGCCCTCGAAGTTGTCGACGAGTACGTATACCTGGGACAAAAAGTCCAATTAGGTAAGTCCAACTTCGAGAAAGAGGTCAATCGTCGAATCCAGCTCGGTTGGGCTGCGTTCGGGAAACTACGCAAAATCTTCTCGTCCAAAGTACCTCAGTGTCTCAAGACGAAAGTCTTCGACCAGTGTGTGTTGCCAGCGATGACGTATGGGACTGAAACGTGGTGCCTGACTATGGGCCTCATAAGGAAGCTCAAAGTCGCTCAGCGTGCAATGGAGAGAGCTATGCTCGGAGTGTCCCTACGTGATAGAATCAGAAATGAGGAAATCCGTAGGAGAACCAGAGTGACCGACATAGCGAAGCGCGTTTGCAGGCTGAAGTGGCAATGGGCGGGGCACATAGCTCGAAGAACCGACGACCGATGGGGCGTTAAGGTTCTTGAATGGCGACCACGAATCAGCAAACGTAGTAGAGGGCGGCCCCCAACGCGATGGACCGACGATCTGGTCAGGGCGGCGGGGAGCCGGTGGATGCAGGCGGCAAAGAATCGATCTACGTGGAAAGCAATTGGGGAGGCCTATGTTCAGCAGTGGACTTCGAATGGCTGAAATGATGAAGTAATAAACTATTTATTAAGGGTATAATAAATTTATTACATATGAAATAGCCAACGTATTGCATTGAGAAATTACGAAAATCATTTCACCAGAAGAGTATTAATAAGACTCTTCTCGATAATTACACAATTATACATTTTCCGGTAAGTGGCAATAGGCTCGCCACCTATCATGTGGTCAACAATATAACTGGCGAAATGTGGGCGTGTAATATGCTTCTGCCTAACCGGATTGCGTACGTCATAAAATAACTGAATTTCAACCAAACTTGGTTGGAACAGTGAGTAGACCCTGGTTTTAAGCGGGGAGGAGAGGCTGTGCTGGGGCCAGAGTAGGAGTCTACGGGTCAGCTGGGAAAGATGTACTTCCCGGGCAGCAGGCTACCACTAATCTCCAGGCCCTCTATGCGCGTCCAGCACTCTCATGAAGCGCGCATTAACTTCACGCGCGAGCCGCTCCTCCACCTGATCGAGGTCAACATGCGCAGGCCTATCCACTCTCCGCACCTCCTCACGGAAAGAGGAGACCTTTATTTTTATCGTCGGTACAAAATGCTGTTCACGCACTGCCTCCCGGCCAATGGGGGGATCAAAAGGGGAGTGTGGGGCTCACTTCGGCAGAAGCGACCACCGCATTCATACCTACTAAAAAACTTCCGTCGACGCCCACCGCTGTTGAAAAAGGGGCGGGGGGCCAGTGCCAAGGTTTATAGCTTCTGACACCCCGCCCGCGGCCAACATCCCCCAGATCAGAACTGGAAGGACCTCCTAAGAGAGGCGCAGTGTGTCGCGCCCCCCCTACCTCCTTGTGGAGAGAGGAGACCTCCCTTAACAATACTGCTTGCTGCGACAGACGGCGGGCGTTTTCCTGCCTCAGAGCCTTAGCGCTGAGGCGAGGAAGTTTTAAGCTTCGGGCACCACAATTAATGACAGGTTGATTAACGTTGTTGTATTCATAATTAATTGCTTTTCAATACATCTCAGAAAAATTAATGGATGCACCGATAATACGGTCCCCTTTGACATATTATTATGCATGCGAGTGCTCTAGCCGTGAGAGTGCGCCGCGGTATGCGTTTCTACCACGCTCTGATTACCATGTGTATCGGTCTCTTGCTTCCGCACGCTTCCGTATAGTATCGATTTTTACAGAGCACTGACCGATTATTTATATTTATTAATTTATAAATTATGTCATCATAAAAAAACGAAAATATTTAAGACGCTGTGGCGTGGCCGGTACTTTAATATTGCCTTTAAGTAATTATCAAGGCTTAAAACCATCTACTTCTATGATCTACTTGTGATAAAACGTTAAATTAAAGGCTACTATACCTATTAAAGTATAGGAGCATGGGTGCATCAGAGGGATCCTACCAAGACCTAAAGAGCCCAAGCCAACCTCACCTGTAAGTGGTGCACCTGCCGATCAACGGACGAGGGTCTGGCGAACATAACAGTGCCCGGTAAGCGGCAATAGGCTCGCCGCCTATTACCTGGTACCAACTATATAATTGGCAAAGTGTGGGCGTGTAATATGCTTTAGAAGCCAATCAACAACAATTACAACAAGCTGTAATACCTATTAAAAATCGTCTGACAATGCCCGCCGCTTGTTGACAGAAAGGGGTGGGGGGCTAGTAGCTGGGTTTCAGCGCCCGCGGCCAACTTACCCCAGGACAGAACCGGATGGACCTCTTCAGTGAGGCTCGGTGGACGCACCCCTCATATCTTCGTATGCGGCCATAGCATGTATGGGCGACTTCTCGGAGGGTCTATGGTTAAACAGCAGGGATCCGCTGCTGCCGCCGCCTAAGGCGCTCTACCGGTCTATTTAAGTTTCCCTACCCGGTAGTCAGTACCAAGGGCACCCAGAGTCTCAGGTCCCAGGTCTCTGGTTGTTACCTTTTCCCCAGTGGCCCCTCCGTCCTACCGGCACGTCAGAGTGGAGACCAGTCCGGTGGGGATGAGGGATTTAAGGTACCTTCCAAACGCGATACAACAGATCACCCATCTTAACACTGCACGTTTTTTTATCATCGATTGTTTCCAACTACCGCGATTACTTAAATGTAAGTAAGCGTAAAGTCTTAACGCCATGTCACATAGCATATTGATAACGATCTTCGCGCTGTCTCACTTTCTTTTTTGTCATAAAAGTTAGTATGACATCATGACTTTTGTATGACAGTGTATAAGTAATGTATGAGTCACTTCTGAACTGTAGCGTGTTGAAATTTGACAAACGTAATATTGACAATAGTTATTGAACGGCGGAGAAAGTTTAAGGAAACCAAATTTATTGTCATATTATGCGGTATTTTTTTAAAAATAATGACTTTGTGTCTTTAGCACATTTAGCCAGTGTAAAGTTATAGGTATATAATAAATAATGTTTATTTCATAGTAAATAAGAATGAATGGTGATGAAGATGATTAAAAGTAAATGAGACGCCCTCCCCCTAAGCCCCCTGAGTCCTCAGTAAAGATGTGGGACTTTACTGAAATCGTACCTGGTTATTGAGAGTATTTGAAAAGTGTTGTTGGAGTGTTTTTTTCATTTACCAACACTTATGTACGTTCACAAACACTTAAAGATTATACATAAATGTTCAAAATATCACAAAATTTAGAAAATCAAACAAATGTGTTCACTTTCCCGCCAAGCAGTCCATGCGGCATTTTTGTGAATCATTTTAAGTTTCTGAGTGACGTTATCGAAAATACTAGACTTTCTTGAGAAAGGCATAATTTTAGTGGTTTTTTATAGAGTTTACTTATTGTGCGGTATTTTTGTGAATCATTCATAGTGTTATAGAGTATGTTTAGAATTGTGACTAACGTTATTCTAAAAGCTATTTTGTTCTGAGAATAGCGTTTTGTGATTTTTATAGAGTCAGCTCATTTGCTTTAACCGATATTTTATCGTCGAGCCGCCATCGGCTATATCAATGGTCGGGTGGCGGGAAGCCAGTGGATCAATGTAAGGGACTATTGAGGGGGCCTATGTTTAGCAATGGACTTGATATGAAGTGACGAAGTGATGAGTGTGTATACGAAATAAATAAATATCTCAGGTTCAATTTAGATTCCTAATACTCTTCTTTAAATGTAATAAAAGTAAATTATACTTGACTGAAATAATTTATTGATTCAGGCGTTACTTTGTGGAAATCCATTGTAAGCAAGTGATGGATTAAAAATATCACACACTAAACACGTGTCGTGTTGAATAGTTTCTCGATTTTTCGAGAAATTTTAATAGCGCGGGAATTGTTACAAAGACATTTCTAATCCATCACTTGTATACTTGACTGGTTCATACATTCCCCACAACCATAAATTGAGTTATAAATAATGTACTTTTAATGTTAGAAATTAACATAACACCAAATTAACACGTTATCGGGTGTCTCATTAACATAAATAGGAATTATTTTTATTAACCAACCTTTTTATTAACCAATTATCCCTTCAAATTAACGTTATAACATTACACCTTAACGTTATAACCTGATATCAGTCATCGCTTGACCCAAATACTTTTTATTCTTTTTACTTTTAGGGTAGTAACATATGCGTTGAGCAGCTAAATGCTCGATGCATTTAAGTATTATCGGTTGAGTGTGATATGTTAAAGGTCTTATTACATACATACATACTTACATACATACATTCACGCCTGTATGCATATTATACGTTTACACTTCGCCAATACATAGTTGGTCCCATGTAATAGGTGGCAAGCCTACTGCCGCTTATCGGGCACTGTTATGTTCGCCGCAGGTGCACTACTTGCAGGTGAGGTTGGCCTGGTTTCCATAGGTCTTGATAGGATTCCTATACACCGGTCTTATTACAAAACGATATCTAAAGTAAGTCCAGGTTTAAAACTAGTGCTGTCACTTTCATTTGATAAAATAAAGACAGTGATAGCACTATTTCAAATAAGACTACACAGTTTCAAATAAGCCCCTGAGTCTGGCGTTAGGCGTTTTATTATCCGTCAGATATGTACCGATCCTTACAACATACCTACTATTTTGGTATGCGTTCGCATTTTCGAAAGTTAAGGTGCGTTTAGAGTTCAAACTACAGTAGCGTGTTTGTTATTCGGCATACGCACTAACCGGCATAGTTAGAGTATCCTGTTTAATAATGGATTGGGACCAAATCTGTGACAACTTGATTTATACAATTACTATACTAGGCGTAGAAAACTAATGTTTTTGACAATTACACCAATTATGTAATCATCAGTATAAGTAAGAACTGATACTTATTTATATATAAGTAAGTATATATATTATTGAAGCGCTCGTAGCTCCGCGGTGCTCGGTGGTCGGAAACGATCACCGAAGTAAAGCAGAGTTTACAGAGGTCAGTCCTTAGATGAGTGACTGTTTGTGTGGCATTTGATATGGAGCGCTTCCGTGCTTCGGAAGGTACGTTAAGCCGTTGGTCCCGGTTATCACTATATGTGGTAGTCGTTAAGCTATGTTAGAGGCCTAAATGGGCGGCTTGAAAAATTCTAACAGCAGGACGCCATACACCTGCCTCCGCCAATCCGCACTGGGTCCGCGTGGTGGAGTATGACCCAATACCCTCGCACCTTGATATGTGAGAGGAGGCTCGTGCTCAGTAGTGGGACGTAATGGGCTGAGATGATGATGATATATTTATAAATAAGTATCAGTGAGAACTTGTGTTATGGTTGTACTAAGTAATAATCACGGTAAGCAAGTTTACGTCGGTAACATAATGCATTTACGCACTGCCTTCCGGCCAAAGGGGAACCGAAAGTGAGGTGTGGGACTCACCACCGGCAGAAGCGAATGCCAGCAGTAATACCCACTAAAAATCTTCCAACGACGCCCGCTTGTTGAGAAAGAGACGGGGGCCAGTATCTGGGTTGCAGCTTCTGACACCCCGCCTGCGGCCAATGTCCCCCGGACCAAAACCGGGAGGACCTCCTCAGAGAGCCGCAGTGGACGCGCCCCTCCTACTTCCCCGTGCGGCCATAGCGGCCGACTTTGCGGGGGGTCTATAGTTAGACGGTTTGCCCTTTGCCTCCGCCGCCTAAGACCCCCCTGGAGCTGCTCTATGGACCCTCCTAGCCCGCTCGGAGAGAGCAGGTCCCTCTCCCTCGCCCGCTCCGCAGCCTCCTTCTGCAACATCACCACTTCGCAGAAGGAGGGTCGGATATCCTTACCTGAAGATATGCTGTGTAACGGCGAAACACGTGTCATGTTTTGTTCCTCGATTTTTAGAAAATTTTAGTTGCGCGGGAATTGTCATAAGGATGTTTTTAATACATCACTAGCTTAAGTCGAATTTAACAAGCGTCCTCTTTAAAGTTAAATGAAGATTGTAATTCTAGTACCAAACTAATGGACATATTTAAAAGAGCATAGCCTGTGAGTTTCTTGCCAGTTCTTCTTACAGAGCGGTGGCTCGGAACTGGCACTTAGATTCACTTACACTTAATTATTTTTTGTTTTTAAATTGTTTTGTTGCATGTAAGTGAATCTAAGCTTCGTGATTTAGTGTAATATTATTTCGATTGTATTTTTTTTTTCATTTGTAATCATGACGTTTTCAAGTACTATGTATAATAGTTTATGAAATAAATAATTTTTTTACTTTACTTTACTTTAATAGAGTGAGCAAGTGATGAATCAAAAAATTTCTTTGTGACAATTTCCGCGCTACTATAATTTCCCGAAAAAGCGAGAAATTATCACTCGGTTCAGCGAATCAATAAATTATTGAATAGAGTGAATTGGAAGCGCTCTATTAAATTGCACTGTCCGAAAAGAGCGACTACTTTAATACTTTAAATTATATTTTTATGTCAACATCTTTGTAATCTGTAGTTAATCTTTGTAATGTTTATCTGCACTTGGTCTGCAATAAAAGATTAGATTTGATCCTGCCAACCTTTAGGAACTCAATCCCACCTCACCTGTAAATGGTGCGCACCGGCCGATCAACAGACGAGGCTCAAGCAACATAGTTCCCGGTAAGCGGCAATATGCTTGCCACATATTACGTGGTACAAAAAATAATATTTGACAAATAAATAAATAAAATAAAATAAATATTTCTGACACTTACACCAATTATTTAGTTCCAAGATAAGTATCATTAAGAACTTGTGTTATGGATACTAAATAACGGATAAATACTAAATACTTTTTGTTTTTTGTAAATACATACTTAATATACATAGGAAAGCACCCAGACCAGAACAAATATTCACATTTATACACAAAAATATTGGTCCTGTGTGGGAATCGAACCTCGACTCAGGAGTGGAGTGCGGGTATACTCGCCACCACGCCATATCGGTCGTCAAAATGTAGGTGTATTATTTGTTTGGCTATCCCTTCGGAAAAACAGGCGTGATCGTATCGATGGTAGCAATTAACAAAGTCGAAAGTGAAAAATCGTCTCTTTTAACAATATCATCATAAGATTCATAAGTGATAAGCATGAAGCGCTCGTAGCTCTGCGATGCTAGGTGGTCGGAAACGATCACCGAAGTAAAGCAGAGTTTACAGAGGTCAGTCCTTGGATGGGTGACCGTTTGTGTGGCATTTGATATCGAGCGCTTCCGTGCTTCGGAAGGCACGTTAAGTCGTTGGTCTCGGCTATCACTAAATGTGGTAGTCGTTAAGCCATGTTAGAGGCCTAATGGGCGGCTTGATAAATTCTAACAGCAGGACGCCATACACCGCCCTGGGTCCGCGTGGTGGAGTATGACCCAATTCCCTCGCACGGTATGTGAGAGGAGGCTCGTGCTCAGTAGTGGGACGTTAATGGTCTGAGATGATGATAAGTGATAAGTCGCTACTTTTTACTTACGACATTTTTAAAAGTAACGGGTTTTCACTTACGACTTTGTTAATTGCTACGATTGTATGTATGTATGTATTCTCAGCCACGTCTCTACGCCCAGCTTTTTGCTCTTGACTTTGAATACGTTCCGTTCATTCATTCGAGTTTCTAGGTCACGAGCCGTCAGCTGGGTCATTACCTAACCGAGGTCTTTATTCAGTAATCAAATCACGCTGTTATGTCTGTCTATCACTTTCTAATAGCTTTACTTAGACAGGGACGGAAACAGGTGAACGTGAAGTTGTGACCTACTAGCGAAATGGTGGAGAGGTCAGTATGCCTGCACCGTGCTACTGAGTCGATTCGCACGCAGGACAAATCTTTGTGTGCATGAACATGAAAATTTATTCTGGGCTGGGTGTTTCCTATTTATATTTTGTATATATTTACAAAAACAAAGTATAAACATACATACATACATTCACGCCTGTTTCCCCGAAGGGGTAGGCAGAGACATATTACACGCCCACACTTCGCCAACTATATAGTTGGTCCCACGTAATAGGTGGCGAGCCTATTGCCGCTTACCGGGCACTGTTATGTTCGCCAGAGCCTCGTCCGTTGATTGGCAGGTGCACCACTTGCAGGTGAGATTGGCGTGGGCTCCTTGGGTTTTGATAGGATCCCTATACACCCCTAATACAGAAGTACTTGAAATCGTTAGATGAAATTCATCATGTCAGCCTTATAAAGTCCACTGCTGAACATTGGCCTCCCCAATAGATTACATTATATTGGTGGTGTTTTCCCATAATCACCACGCCAGATCAAACGCATTTTCAATTTGTATGTATATTCAAATATCTAATCAATTAAATTTAACTAGTGATTGAATTATCGGCCCTAAAAGAAATATTAGTATTATTATACTATTTATTATATTACTTAACCATAGCGGTATTTAGCTTAATGTCATTATAATTATAGGCGAAGACAGCGTGCAATTAAAACATTATAAACAAAAAATCCTAATTAAACTTATAGTTTAAAAACACAAAAACAAAATAAATTACACATTTCTAGTTAATAAACTAACGTTAAATGATAAGGGACTCAAGCTCTCCCTGGTGGAGTACCTATAGCTTTTTAAAATTATGTGCGTAATTATCGCTTGCTCCGTGCCTCGAAAAGCACGTTAAGCCGTTGGTCCCGGCTGTCATAAACATCTATGGCAGTCGTTATTAGGAAGTCAGAGCCTTCTAACATACTGACAGCTGGTTTAACCAAAGAATAATGTTTCCCTCTGGGGTTGCGGATGTCAGACGGCAGTCGCTCCACGTGAAAACTGAAATTCAGTCAAATCTGGTTAAACCAGTGAGCAGACCCTGGGCCCTATGCTTAAGTCTAGGGCAACCGGGATAATGCTAGGGTATGATGATTTCTTTAATAATAAACTAACTTTCCAGTACTATAGGCTATATTATAGTACCCTAACTTTCTAAGTTTAAGTAAGTACTTTTACTTGGAAACTTTTTGTACTACCTTTAACATTATTTACATTCCAACAAAGTCAATGATTGATTTTATTCTAGTCAAAGAAAACATCTTATAATTATATTAAGAAAAGAAATTCTAACAAAGTATTATAGTTAATATTATTCTAGGTAAAAATATCGTCTTATATTAACATGTATTAAGAAAAGAAAAAGTACAAAAAACCAACTTCCATAAACTTTAGGCTGTTTACCCTTACTTTCCAAATTTTAATAAGTACCATTTACCTATTTAAATATTGGAATCTAAGGATTTGTAGCTAAATCGTCACTTTCTAAACTAACATTCCTTTATAAGGGAGTCGAACCTATGACCTTATGAAAGCGGGAATTGTACACCGGCACTCTTTAGGTCTGTCATGCATCTCAAGGCAGGGGTCAGACGTGAAAGTAGCCTCTGGATAAGGTTTAAATAATTCCTTTTTAGAAACTTCGAATTAAATCTATTAGTATTATTTATTTGTTGTGTTGTTGTATTTTCAAATTTTACGTATTTATAAATAATTTGTAATATGATAAAAATAAAAACACAGGAAGCAGCAAATATCACGTCAATCCTTCAAAATTTGTGTCTAAATGGTGAGCGCCATCTTTTATTGAGTTCACACAAAAAATAGTCACATAGTAAAGGATATAGTGTTTATATATCTATCTATACTATATATTATATTATCATAAAGAGGAGAGAAAATATTTGTACGTTGAGTAGGCTCTACTGGATCGATTAGAAAAAATATTTTAATATTAATAAAATAAATTTTAAAAAATACTATATTTTTCACACACAAAACCGACACAGTTAAAACTTGGTACGAGACGTCTGGGCGGGAAAGTGAAGCGACTTGTCTGCAGTTTTGTTTTATATTTAAAAATTTGTGATATTTTGGACATAAATGTTAAATAACGGTGGATTATTTACCGTTAAGTGTTTGTAAACGTACATAAGTGTTGGTAAATGAAACAAAACAGTGGAACATCATCTATCAAGAACTCTATGTGAGATCTCAATATTGACCCACATCTTTAATGAGGACTTAAGAGGTTTAAGTGGGGGGGGGGGGGGGCACCACAGTTGTCATTTATCATAGATCGAAACTACGTTTCTCGGGGCGACAGTCTGGGCGGCGGCGTTCTTATAGCGGTACGTCGTGAATTCTCAGTGCGTTCTTCAAACATCATAACCATGCCTGGTGCTGCGGCGGAGGCAATTGAGGTTATTTTGGAATATAGTAGTAATTGTAATTCTAAGTTGTTGCATATTTTTTGTGGCTATTTTCCACATTGTTCATTGCAGTTTGATTGCCTGTGCAGTTTCTTTGAGGCACTGTCTGATGTTATTGTCGAAAGTTCTGATGACGGTCAACTGGTGGTCGGTGATTTTAACATTTCAACTGCGCAATGGAATCGCACTGGGGGTGCTGTTACTCTATCAGATGGTAGTAGTTTTGCCCTGGGTAGTTTAGAGTACGCTTTACAAAACTTTTTGTCATTTAATGATTTGAAACAGTACAATTATATCAGAAACCAAAATAACAGGTTGTTGGATCTGGTAATCAGTAGTTGTGAATGTGAGGTAACACATAGCAAGGAACCTTTAATAGACGAGGATGGTCACCATCCAGCACTAAATATTCAAATGAAATCATCAATACCCAATACTTTGCGACCCGTGTCGCGAACTGTTCGTCTCTTTAGGGTAGCTGATTATGAAATTATAAATAGTGAACTCGCTTCTATCGACTGGCACGACCTGCTGGAAGTCTGTGATATAGATTTGGCTGTTGGATTATTTTATGATAAATTGAACTCTATTATCACTAAACATGTTCCAACAAAAGTGATAAAAAGTGGGCTCAGATACCCTTCCTGGTTCTCTGCGCCTCTTATTAAAATCATAAAGGAGAAACTTAAGTTTCATAAAAAATGGAAAGTGTATGGTAGCCGCAAGGATTTTGACACGTTTAGTCTGTTGCGGGAACGACAGAAAAGAGTTCAACGAGAATGTTATGACAGGTATATTTGTAATGCTGAAAATATGATAAAAATTAACAGTAAATTTTTTTGGTCATTTGTTAAATCAAAAAAATCATCCTCCGATATACCTGATACTTTATATTTTAACAATAATTTTTCAAGCGATGGGGAAAGAATTTGTTCTTTGTTTAATGATTTTTTTAGCTCTTCTTTTGAGGACCGTTTGAACATAACCCAACACTCATCACAAGTTAAAGAACCAGTGATCGAATCAGGTGCGACTTCTTTGGGAAGCATTAATCTTAGTGTATCATTAATTCAAAAATACTTAAAGAGACTCGACATTTCAAAGGGTAGCGGACCAGATGATGTTCCCCCGGTGTTTCTAAAATTATGTCATAAATTGGCTGTCCCACTGTACCTATTGTTCATACTTTCTTTGGAATCGGGAAAAATGCCTTTGATTTGGAAGCAAAGCCACATTGTTCCTGTGCATAAAACAGGAGACAAGCATAATATTGAAAATTACAGGCCCATATCCAAAATTAGTGCTATTCCTAAGTTATTCGAAAAAATTGTATACGATTGCATGTTTCCTTTGCTGAGACACATAATTGTGAATGAACAACACGGTTTTATCGATAGGCGTTCCACTGAAACTAATTTGTGTGAATTTGTGCACAGAGTAGCTACAGCTATGGATAAGGGTTGTCAGGTTGACGTCGTGTATACTGACTACTCCAAGGCATTTGACAAGATTCCACACTCTATTTTAATACGAAAACTTGGTGAAGTCGGTATACACGGTGACCTGCTGCGCTGGATGGAGTCCTATCTCAGGGATCGTAGTCAGGCCGTAACTGTTAAGGGTTATTGTTCAACGTTCATTCCGGTCACCTCAGGAGTGCCGCAGGGTTCACACCTGGGTCCTCTGCTGTTTAATCTGTTTATTAATGACGTAGTCACAACTCTTAAGCATTCCAATGTACTAATATATGCTGACGATATGAAGATATTTAAAACTGTTTCTACTCGTCTTGACTGTTCCATGCTTCAGAATGATCTTGACAACCTTTATGATTACTGTCGCAGGAATTGTCTTCATCTTAATTCAAAAAAATGTAATGTAATAACATTTACCCGTAAATCAAAGGTCGTTAGATTTAACTATCAGCTGAGCGACATTAATATTAAGAGAGTAACTGAGATAAGAGATCTTGGGGTGATTGTTGATAGTAAACTGACGTTTGAGGCGCATATCAATAGTATCTCGGCCAGAGCATATCGCATGCTTGGTTTTATAATTAGAATAGGCAGAGATTTTAAGCATGGCTCTACTTTGGTGCTTCTCTTTAATTCCTTCGTCCGCTCCATTTTGGAATATGCGTCAACGGTCTGGAATCCGCAGTATGCTGTGCGCATAAACTCAATAGAACGAATAAATTATAAGTTTATTAAACATCTAAATTACAAAGCACATAAGCTGCCTAACGTAATTATTCCTAGTGTTCCTTCTTTAGAGGATCGTCGTATTGAGAGAGATCAAGTTTTCCTTTACAAGGTTGTGAAAAGTCTAGTCGACACTCCATTTCTTTTGGAGAGAATTGGTCTGAGGTGCCCCCGGTCAAGTTCGCGTCTTAAATATTTATTTAGTCTACCCTCTACGAGAACTAAGTATACTGGCAATACGTTTTTGTTCAGATCTTGTAATGAATATAATATAAAGTTCACGTCAATTGATATGTTTAATCTTTCTCTTTATCAGTGGAAAAATTGTATTCACGAGTTAGTAATTAATATTGGTAAATAGTTAAGGGGGTTATTTAGTAAACATCTTCTTTTTTTTTTGTTAAACGATTTGTGTCTGTTACTTGTGTGTGTTATGTAATGGTGGAAACTTTATTGATATATGTATTGTATTCTAAGATAAGCATAGATAAGTAATAATACATTGTATGTTTCCCAAATAATAAATAAATAAATAAAATATTTATCACCACTTATTCCCAGTTCATACGATTTTTATATTATTAATATTTTTAGGCATACTATATGTAAACTTATGTGTAAAAATTGTTTACTGATTTGAATTCTGTTTTTTGTTTATGTGTATTTATGTCTGAATAAATTTTATTTCATTTCATTTCATCTCTTACTTGATACTGGCTAAATGTGCTAAACGCACGAAGCCATTATTTAAAACAAAAAAAACGTTGATACTTCAAAATGACTTGTGGAAAAATGACTCCAGTTTACTCTCTAATTTAACGAAAACGAAACTTCGTTATACCTATCTCTTTCACTCTCTAGGTATATCGTAATCGAGTGAAGGGATGGGTATAACGAAGTTTCGTTTTGAACTAGAGTAGGCCCTCAGGTCCCACACGTGAATCGACAAGGGAGTTCTACGTGTGTTGTACTACTTAGTATATCTTTTAAAAGTGGTTACAAAGATTGCTTAACATTCTTAATTAACATGTTATAAATTAAAGTTTGGTGTATGATTGTACGTGTGTGCGCGTGCGTGTATGTTCGCGAAAGTAATAGCAACATAATATAATAAATTAATAAATGCAAATAATTTAAATCTATCTAAAAATATACATAAATATCACGCCCTTATCCCCTTAGGGATATGCAGAAGCATATTATAAACCCACATTTCGCCAATTATATTGTTTGTCCCACGGAATAGGTGGCAAGCCTGTTGCCGCTTACCGGGAACTTTTATGAATAGAATAGAATAGAATACTTTATTTGCATTTACTTTGATTGAGGTACATTACAGTTCTTGTACAATAAAATAAAGCTCCTCTCATTCAGCCAACAACGGTGGCATGCAAATTATAATTAAATTACACATCAATTTTTAAAAGAAAACTATACTTATAAATCATTAAAATGTCAAAAATGGGAAAAAGCAACTAGACATAATCAAATTTTAAATGTGAAAATTGCGAATTAGCAACTAAACATTATTGATGACTAAAAATGGATTCCCACAAGTCATTCATAAGTACAATGTTTGCCTTTCGATGTTCGACAGGTGCACCACTTGCAGGTGAGGTAAAGTACTAATAGACTTGCAGAGTACACCAAATAGATCGTCTCTTTTATTGGCAAATCCTCGTCGGGTATTGTGCGAAGAGTTTACAAATCTGCGAATTATGCAGACAAGAACGGCCTTCTCTCCTATTGTAAATTTAAATTCGTCCTCCAAACTAGAATCTGTCTTGAACAGTTACTTATGCTAAAGATCTATTTGATGCGAAACTTGGGTTTCTTAGTATGGCATTGAAAAGAAAGCTCAAGGTCGTTGAATGAATTGCACTTATATTGTTTAATTAACTTAGAAAGTGCAATTCGAACACATTGGCATTTTAAAGAACACAGGCACAATCACACCTAGTATACGAATAAATACATACATAATATAAGGATCAAGCGAAGCGCTCGTAGCTCTGCGGTGTTCGGTGGTTGGAAACGATCACCAAAGTACAGCAGCGTTTACAGAGGTCAGTCCTTGGATGGGTGACCGTTTGTGTGGCATTTGATATCGAGCGCTTCCGTGCTTCGGAAGGCACGTTAAGCCGTTGGTCCCGGTTATCACTAAATGTGGTAGTCGTTAAGCCATGTTAGAGGCCTCATGGGCGGCTTGAAAAATTCTAACAGCAGGACGCCATACACCGTGCTCCGCCAATCCGCACTGGGTCAGCGTGGTGGAGTATGACCCAATACCCTCACACCTTGATTTGTGTGAGGAGGCTCGTGCTCAGTAGTGAGACGTTAATGGGCTGTGATGATGATGATGATAAGGATCAATATCTTAGGAGGAGAAGCAGGATAATCAACTTATGTTTCGACCATTTAGTGCTCTTATACAATGGAAAATTGTTTCACATTGCCAAACCCATCCAAGAATTGACCTGAGCGAACATTACCCATCTTCGTTCTATAATCGTTTTCGATTTCATAAACTCGCAGAGCCATAAGCGCTTCTGCACATAAGTACACCATGAATGGGTGTATAGGGATCCTATCAAGGGGTGTATAGGGATCCTACCAAGACCTGAGGAGCCCAAGCCAACCTCATCTGCAAGCGGTGCACCTGCTGATCAAAGGACGAGGCTCTGGCGATCATTATAGACCCCGGGAAACGGCAATAGACTCACCACCTAATGGCGGACCTTGGACCAAAAATAAAATTTACGATATGTGGACGTATAATTTGCCTTTGCCTAGGGATAAAATAGTGAAATCTCTTAACAAATACTTAATACTTTCATGATCACGGGAATACAAAGATCCCAGGTGTCTTTATGAATGACTTGAAAACATAAATATTGTTAAGGTTATGTTATATTGCATTGTATAGCTTCACAGACAAATGAAGATTGTAATTCTAGTACCAAACTAATGGACATATTTAAAAGAGCATAGCCTGTAAGTTTCTTGCCAGTTCTTCTTACAGAGCGGTGGCTCGGAACTGGCACTTAGTTTCACTTACACTTAATTATTTTTTGTTTTTAAATTGAATTAAATTTTTGTGCACCAATTGCAGGTGAGGTTGGCTTGGGCTCCTTAGGTCTTGGTAGGATCCCTGTGTGAATTACATATAATGAGCAGAAATTACCAGAGATAACTATCAACAAAATGTCTTTAGGAAAATGACAAATTGGAAAGTATAGAAACTGTAAAATTTCCCCATTAAGCTAAATATATATTTAAACATGTCACGTAAGCACTTTCCAATGAGATTCAAGTTTCACTGAGCAGTAAGTCTGCTAAGCTTTGGGCCGTTTCTGGGACGCGCAGAATTGGAATGCGAAATTAGTTTACAATTTGTGTAATCTCTTTTTAGCGATTTGCCAACTCGGAATTAACACGATTCAAGTTAACTCGAGTTGAAATTCAGGTAACTCGAAAGGTAATGATCTAGAATAGTGCAACCCCCTCTCATATCACGGGAAGTCGTAAAAGTCGACAAAGAGGATGATAGGCAGCGTGATCCTGCATACTGGCTAGAACTGCGATCACCAACCAGCCTGCCCAGCGTGGTGATTAAAGGCAACTAAGAACTAAGAGGGACCTGAGGAGGGCGCAGCGGGCGAACCAGGAGGGTCTTAGACAGCGGGGGCAGGGGGCCCCTGCTGTCTAACCATGGACCCTCCGAGAAGTCGGCCACACACTCTATGGTCGCACAAGGAGGTAGAAGGGGCGCCTTCACTGGGTCTCTCTGAGTATTACTGCTGGCGTTCGTGTCTGCCGGTGGTGAGTCCCACACACCTCTCTCGGTCCCCATTTGTGCGTAAACGCATTTCGTTACCGACGTAAATAAACAAAAAAAAAGTTGTTGGAAGGCCCCCCCATACAACCAAATTAATATTAAAATTAAAACGATCGCTTACAGTTAAGACTTCGATAAATAGCTATAGATATAGCTAATGCCTACCATGCAACCGATGCATAGCGAAAGCGTGCTAATAGTTTTAGATTTAACTTTATAGTATGTGTATGCCTGACTTTTTTAACTATCTCAGGAGGAATTCACATTAGCGTTTTCCATATATCAGTTTCACATTTTCTTTTATAACTATTAATTCGTTATATTAATTGTATTATATTACCGAATGATGTAGCGAGACGAGATAGTCTGTGCATTCCTTATTTGTTTTAATTTAATTTATATCTTAAGGTATTTTAATAGCTCTACAAACGGAATTTCTACCTTTCGTTAATTCGAATTAGAAGCGTGTATTGGTCTCATTAAGCTGTTATGCTAGATCTTATACTAATGAAGCCATGTTACTCTTTTAGGCATTGCCTATATTAACATGTAATATAAAGTAATTATTCTATCAGAAATTTATTTTATATTTGTTTTAGCAAGTATTCTTTCAACTGTTTAAGGCAGCCCATCTTTTATCATAAATCAAACATCGTGAAACTTATTACCATTTTAGAGGTTTTTAAGTATACTCAATTCTATTAGCTTCTAAAACATTATTTTCTTCCTTTTCAGAATCAAGAAAGATCTTCGGAGGCTACAGAATAACACCATCACACTGCAAAGCATCGCGGGCTTCAAAATACAACCGAGGAAACACAATATGCATGTTCAACCACGAATGTGTTCAAAGAGGTGGCGAAGTTGTTGGAACTTGTATGGATGGGTTCCTATTCGGAGCTTGTTGTCAGCTCAAATCAGACAGCCAATCACATATACCTAAAGGCCCTGGAGTTGTAATGACTAGCTACTTAGATTATCCAGACCCTGAAGCAGAGAGTGATGACTATGATTCAGATCAACTTAGCTTACTCCACAACAGCTATAAACCTATCGTTACACCTGGATATCGACCTGGAGCTGGACAAGCCACAGTTACACCTGACGTCAAAACCACACAGGAAGTTGAAACTGAAATAATATCAGATGGTTTAAGCCAAATAACCAATTCTTTACTCAATTCCCCACCAAAAGATGATAGTGTTAACGAGAAACCAATTAAACCTGGTAGTATCTATTCTCATAGTTCTATAGATCATAATGTAGCTGATACGATACTATTTAATGAAAATGGTTCTATAGCTGATAATGTGGTCAGGCCATCGGACTTCAATGTACAAATTTCGTCAATGCAAACGAAACCGACATTCAATCCAATTTCATCGACACCAACAACCACACCGAAGACAGTTTCAACACATCATCCAGTATTCACAAAACCAATTTTCAGACCAAAACCAACGAACAAGGGGACAACTAAACGTCCCTCAACTGAAAGTTATGTCATGGTATCGACTGTTACTAAAGAATCTCAAAAAATAACTGAATTATCATCTATAGACTCTATTATACAAATGCTTAATGAAAGCACGCCTAGTTTAAAAGAAGAAGTTACTTCACCTGCTTCGTTAGATGTAATGGAAACGAAATCATCACCTCCGCCAACTGGAACGATATCTCCTGTCTCATATAGCAGTGGTTATCCTGATTATTACATATCTACAGGACATTATGTTACTGTAAAACCAACCCCAAGACCTAGTAGCTCTTCATATCCGTCTAAATTGCCATCATTTTCTACAAAGAGGCCAGCATCAACATCCCCATATATGAAAGTTGAAAAAACGACGAAGAAACCATACTATTCTTCTCCTTTCCCTAGTCAATCTACTAGTCAATTGATAGATGCTTTTAACAGATATCCGACAGATCCTAACAATTTTGGAAGCTCATTGACTACATTCAGTTACATAAGCTCTACTTCACCCCCTCCTACAACAACCACAAGAAAACCACCGTCTACAAGTTACGTCACAGGGTCAAAGCCATTAAGAAGACCTGTTACTCCTGCATCCGAAATTTCATCCAGTTATGACGTCGCACCGGATACTTTCGCAAGCGTAACACCAACAGTTATAGTTCTGAACGGTTTCCAAACTTCCAAACCCGAATCGTCAACTCATAACGAATTGCAGTTCGTCGAGATATCTCAAGAGCCTTTCAAGAAACCAGTTAATCAGATAACAGTGAACAACCACATACAATCAACGAACAATATTTACATGGGCAAACCACCGATTCACGATCGACCAGCGTCTCCTACTGTAGTTATTACACCTAAACCGCCTCCAATGACTACTCCTTACCCATTAAAAGCTACAGTAAGACCAGTATCTGTATCTACTATTATAGTAAGCTCAGAAGCATATAACGACTATTCGCCAACAACGATAAGGCCAGAATTACAGATGTCACCGGATGATTTAATAAGTTTCCCACCTGTAAGGAACCCAATGCTAAATGCAACTGGTTCAAATCCAGCTGTTTACAATACAAGCATCGCTCTATCCGACAACGAACACGATTTGTTCCAAGAAATGGAGTTCACAACACCAACTTGGCACGAAGATGAAAAGTTGAATGAGAAAATGAATTTGTTTGTCAATAAAATCGTTGGTAGCCTCCAAGGGACTTTCCAAGAGTTACATGACATAGTAATTCTAGATAAAAAACCGAATACAGTACCTGTACGAGCGACTACAGCGAAACCTCTGAAAAAACCAGCCACAACCAAAAAACCATTATTCACGACTAAAAAACCGCTAAGAGCAACGACGACAACTAAAAAACCTACAATAAAAACTACAAAAAAACCGACTAGACTGACTACCGTTTACAGGAGGCCGACAACGACTACGCCTTTACCTACAACGACAACCAAAAAACCGGTAAGAAAAATTACAAATTCTCAATCGCGACTCTAAACTCCAGCTCATCCAGTATTGTGTAAATTGCGTTATTCTATCAATCCACTTATTTATTAACATAGAACAAAAAGTAAGCGTATCAGTTAAGTAATTTATGAAATAGAAACTAAATATAGAATTTAATGGTATATAATGCTTTGAGTTCCTCGACTAGTAATATTAATGTATGAAATAAATTAGCTTTAACAGTAACAGCAAATTTTTATTTACTTTTGGACGTAACTACCAAATCACCCAATGAGACTTTAGCGAACAGAAATCGAACAGACAAATTAAATGATCTTATCTATATATTGAAAAAGATAAAGCTATAAGATGATTGTGTTAAAATAAGTACTACTCGTATATGCTTTTACGAATAAAATGCATTGTCAAAGAAACTCCACAATTGCTGACCAAAGAAATTTAAACAAAACAATTATAATTAAAAGTCATCTGTTGATTGAAGCACAATAATACTAAAAACGAGAAAACATTTTTACATCCGCTTATTATCTTGAACCTATAAATCGAAACCATCAACCATCCTCATAATATTGAGAAATTAAAACCAAATCCTTTTCTACATGATCATAAAAAAGTTAGGGGAACCGTTTACCATTTCCGTTTCAGTAGAGGATTTCATCCGCTAACTATCATGGACATATAATCAAAATCTTATAATGTTGAGAAGGAAACACCACATAATATCTATTTCCGTATAAACCTCATGATCATCAAAATTTTAAAGATACCATTAAAAGAATCAACAAAATCATAGCCATCCGCTTACAATCTTGGATCAATAACCAAAACCTTATCGAAGAGAACCAAGAAAATATTTCACCATATGACCCTATTGATCACCAAAATCTTAGAAAATCCATTTCTATAATCATTAAAATCATAATCATTACAATAAGAGGTCATACTTTTTCACCTGAAGCTACAATCGATACATTATAATCTTGAGAAAGAGAGTCATTTTCTGCATGAACATACATCTATCGTCGAAATCTTAGACCTTATAGAAGATCAAAAGCCCGTACGTCTTTCCCTTGCCATCGCTGATTTCAGGTGACTACCACTAAGAAGGCCAAACCCACGAAAGTGACCACTACCACAGCGGCCACCACAGTGACCACTGAAGTTGCTGATGATGAGGTTACTACAGAATCCATTGTTTACGAACAAGTGGATTACAATGACAAAAACTGTGAGTAATATTTTTACCTAATCATATAAAAATTAACATTCTGTACAGTGAAACTTTTCGAGTTTGACATGGAAAGTGGTAAGTGCAAATCTTGAACTACCAAGAAAACCATTACGACGTTGCCAACTCTTTAGGCACGAAAACAGTGTCACGATTTTCAAAACGTCTCATGCTGCCCATCATCTTATATATTTTTAATAATTCCTCTGAAATTGTGTCTAATTTCACTGGAAGCTTTAAATGTGTTTCCAGTATCCTGTATCAATGTACCTTGTATCGTATCAGGTTTTTTAAGTATAAACTATGGTAATACTTCAGCCATATATTGCGTCTTTTCATCTACATTTGTATCTTGCAAAGTCCAACCTTTTACAGTGTTTTATGAGAGATCTAATTTGATAGCAGTCCCTTAAAAACTGTTTAGTAATCATCGAAAATGTTATACTCTAAATTGTATTGTGTGACAACCTGAAATAAATTGCTGATTAAAATCAAATTAAGTCAAACAATTTCATTGAACTTTTCCAGTGTGTGGAGTGCGTCCATTATCAAAGTCCGGTAGAATTGTTGGTGGCAAGAACGCCCGTTTTGGCGAATGGCCTTGGCAGGTGCTGGTCCGGGAATCCACATGGCTCGGCCTTTTCACCAAAAACAAGTGCGGTGGAGTACTCATCACTAGCAGATTTGTGACCACTGCAGCACATTGTCAACCTGGGTGAGTGTTTTTAAGTTGAAGTTAAGAATTTAATTAGAGAGATGATTTTGCATCGGTTTGCGACAGTAGCGATGTGCTCCCGTCTAAAGAGAAGACCTTTCGAAGATAGAAGCGCCAGGGGCAGCTATTGATTTCCAAGAAGAACTATGACATAAATCTTCTGTAGATCACAGTGTTAATTCGGAATAATCCCGCTAGCGCCGCTAGTACGGAGACACAACTTAGCCTCTTAATGGGTGCGTGGGTTCGATTCCCACACAGGTGACACAGGACAAATCCGTTGTGCGAAAACATATGTTTGTTACGGTCTGGGTGTTTTCTGTGTATGTTGAGTATCTATTCAATTTTTTTTATGTGTATTTCGTGTCGTTTTAGAATTGTAAGAAAGTATTAGGTCGGGGAAAAAGTCTTTTCGCATAACGTAGGTATAAACTTATTATAAAAATTTTTTGACTGTACTATTTGTGTCTGGCTGGTTTTGGTAACATTAAAAAGATTCCATTATAAAGAACAGAAAAAAATAAAAAAAAGTTGTTTCCCGCTATTTTTCATTTGTTTTTCTCTCCGTTAAAATGAGTGAATCTAATGAAGAAATTCGATACATTTTAAAATTTTATTATAAAAAAGGCAAAAATGCAACTCAAGCAGTGAAAAAAATTTGTGATGTTTATGGACCTGATGCAGTGTCAGTAAGAGTAGCACAAATTTGGTTCAAACGTTTTCAGTCCGGAAATTTTGATGTTAAAGATGCACCTCGCTCTGGTCGCCCTGTTACGAATAAAATGGACGCAATTTTTGAAAGAGTGCAGCAAGATCGGCATATTAGTAGTTACGATGTAGCTGAAGAACTGGGAATTGACCACAAAACAGTTTTGACCCATTTGAAGAAAGCTGGTTATACAAAAAAGCTCGATATTTGGGTGCCACACGAGCTCACTCAAAGAAACTTAATGAACCGTGTACTCATTTGCGATTCATTATTGAGACGTAATGAAACCGAGCCGTTTTTGAAGAGATTGATAACTGGCGATGAAAAGTGGATCACGTACGACAAGAACGTGCGAAAAAGGTCGTGGTCGAAAGTTGGCCAGGCTTCACAGACTGTGGCCAAACCTGGCCTAACACGAAATAAGGTGATGCTATGTGTATGGTGGGATTGGAAGGGCATTGTTTATTATGAGCTTTTACCGCCCGGCAAAACCATCGATTCTGATCTTCACTGCCAGCAACTGATGAGATTAAAGGAAGCAGTCGAGAGAAAACGGCCGGAATTGATCAACAGGAAGGGTGTGGTCTTTCATCACGATAACGCTAGACCACACACATCTTTAGCCACTCAGCAAAAATTAAGAGAGTTCGACTGGGAGGTCCTAGTGCATCCACCATATAGCCCTGACCTTGCGCCTTCAGATTTTCACCTGTTTCGGTCTCTGCAGAATTCTTTAGGTTCTGTAAGGTTGACCTCAAGAGAGGACTGCCAAAACTATTTGTCCCGTTTTTTTGATCAGAAGTCCCAAAGTTTCTACAGTAACGGGATAATGTCTCTGCCCACAAAATGGCAGAAAGTTATTCAACAAAACGGTACATATATATTGTAAATAAATGTAAATAAACTTTGAAAAAAATGTCTTGACTTTTCATACAAAAATACGAAAAGACTTTTTCCCCAACCTATTATAATATGCAAATATTTTTAAAAAAATCTATATATTTATAAGTTTTTATTTTGGATTCAGACTAAAAACCAGTGACGTGTCCTCCCTGTGTGCCTGGCATATGCTGAGGCTGACACCTATTGCCAACGCTTAACACTATTCTTTTTTTTAAATGTGAATTGTGTATTTTTGTTATGTGTGGCAAACAAACATAGATACTCATTTTATTTTTTAAGTGGCACAACTTTATATCGTCTAATTTAGACACATAGGCGTTTTAATCAAAAAGCAACATCAACATAGGAAACCGGATCAATAGCTTATTAAACGCTCGAGGGCTAAACATGTGTAAGTCGGATTGCTGAGGTAAAGCAAGAGGGACTGACCCTTGGATCAATGACCATTTGTGTGGCGCTTAATATTAATTGCTTCCTTACTTCGAGAAGCACGTTAGTTCACGGTCAGCACGGTCTTCAATTTATGTGTCGCTTAGCCGTTTTTGCGTGGCTTCCAATTTCCTCACAGCCTCACAGCAAGACGTACTCATCGACCTACTCTGATATTATAATAAGCACTGGGCCTATATTCTGAATCCATCTTAACTTACCTTGGTTTGTGTGAGGCCCTTGCTCAGTAGGGGGGCAGTAATGGCCTGAGGTAAAGTTGATGATCCGATTCAAATTCCAAGTCATTTATTCAAGTTTGGCTCAAAAGAGCTCTTATGAACGTCAAAACTTAAAAACTAGCGCGCCCATTCACTGCGGGCGGGAGCTTGATCGTAAAAAAACGGGCAAGAAAACCGTCAAGGTTAGTTTTTTCTCCCGCCAGTTACAAAAAAATGTACTTAGTAGTCAAACAATTTGACAAGTCTACAAAAACCTGTGGTCTGCAGTCACAAGATTTAAAATAAAAGAAGAAAATAACTTTTTTTAATGTTATACGAGCATGATTACGAATAAACAAACAATTTCGATAACAAGCCTAAATTTGATTCATATTAAACATGATAAAACCAAAAGATTCTATTTTCAGATTTTAAGAATTACGCACGACACTTTTAAAAGTATTTTTGTAACATAATTCTTTCTACCTTTCCAGGTTCCTGGCATCTTTAGTAGCAGTGTTCGGTGAGAACGACATATCGGGAGACAAAGAACCAAGAAGACCAGTATCCAGGAACGTAAGACGAGTGATTGTCCACCGCCAGTACGATGCAGCCACCTTCGAAAACGATCTGGCTTTACTGGAACTGGAGTCGCCGATTAAGTTCGATGCTCATATAGGTTAGTTTGACTCATATTCAATAATTTATTGATTCAGGCGTTACTTTGCGGAAATCCATTGTAAGCATGTGATGGATTAAAAATATCTTTGCAACAATTCCCGCGCAACTATAATTTCTAGAAAAATCGAGAAGAATTCAACACGACTCGTGCTTCGCCCTTACACAGGGCATCTTCAGGTAAGATAGGAGCCTCAGAACAACGATGTCTTCACGACTAACGCTGAAACGAGAGCCAGCGAGAGTGCTCTCGTTTCTGCGTTGGTCGATTAGGTATCGTGGATTGGGCTCAGTAGCAATTGGGAAGAGTTAAAACATATCGGAGACATATTAACAGCTTTATACGTCAATAAGACAGAGGCAGACGCGACCGCCAGGAGTTCTACCCACTAAAAAACTTTCGACAACGCCCACCGCTTGTTAAAAAGTAGCGGGGGTTAGAGCCTGGGTTTCAGCGTCTATCAACCCGATATAGAGTATGTTGCCGATTTCTGAGACGATTTATAGTTAGACAGCAGTGGACCTCTGCCCTCACCTACAAAGACCCTCCTTACGCTGCTTGACTGGCCCTCCTGCCCCGCCCGCTGCGCCCTCCACTGATCCCTCTTAGTTTCCATAGTGTCTTCTCCGCGGCGCTATCATGTGTTATTCAGCCCCCCCACCACGTCAATTTAGAGACCACTTGGAAGGGAGGGGGGAGACGCATATCATGTTTTAACCTCAGAATGTCTGGGTTGCGGCTGTAACACGGGTGTTGCTCTGTGTAATAATTGAAATTCAGCCAAATATTTCGTTATTTGACTAGTAAGCAGACCCTGAAGGCTAACTTAGGTCTAGGACACGACCTGAACAATTCTTGGATGATAAATGTATACTCTACATGCAAACATACATTCATGCCTGTCCCCTGAGGGGTAGGCAGAGACATATTATACGCCCGCACTTTGCCAATTTTAAAGTTGGTCCCACGTTATAGGTGGCGAGCCTATTGCCGGTTACACTAGTCAAAACGATAAACAATTTTATTAGTAAGCTAGGATTGTTCTTGTATGCAGTATTTTTTCTTTTTTGGAAAATTATTAAATGTTATCATTATATTTATCCGAGCTTGTTTCGTAATTAAACCTATTTTCACTGCAGAAAGGGCAGGTCAAAAGTACCCTAAACCCACGGGCGTGTATGAGGAGGTTAATGAGTGTGAGTGAAGCTAAAAGTGTGTGCCAAGATCGTAGCTACACCCTTACTTTTCAGGAATAGCAAAAAACTTATTAACTTTTTTTCTAATGTATGTTCTTAGTAATTAGTATTTTTTAAGGTATTTTACCTATAATTAAAAAAAATGAGGTTGTTTATATCGATAAAATTCCAAAAGATTGACGTAATAAAAAGAAAATGCATATTTTTTCATACGCCCCTCTGGCTTGAAGCCCGCGATGTATGTCTGTATGTATGTTCTCAAAATCCATGAAATAAGCCAGCAAAGCATGCTAGCAAAGCAAAGCAAAACAACAATAATAACAATGAACACAAGCACAGCATTTATGTAAGGGCTCAAAGAACTCAGAGGAAAAGGTACGAGGTACTCCTGTGTACCAACTTCTATGGACGAAGGTGTAACAAGTACTTGGTTCCTACCAATAGACTTAGAAACTAACTCAGAATCAATAAAATCATTTAGGTTTAAAATAACAAAGCTATTTCTTGATAGTTTACGTAGTGATATATATAGTTGATGATGGATGATGTGTACATATTATTTTCGAAATTTGTTTTATAGTGAAGAAGTGTATATACATTGTAAAAGTATAATGTGACTGTTTTTTGGGACCTACAACTGCCAACAATCTGTTTTACTGTTTGGCAGATGTTAAGTATTTGTGGTCATGATTTAAATATTCTTTCTTTATTTTAAATAATGGCTTCGTGCGTCTAGCACATTTAGCCAGTGTCAAGTAAGTGATATATTAATATTATATAATTCATAGTAAATGAGAATGAGTGGTGATAAAGATGATAAATAGTAAATGAGATACCCTCCCCTAAGCCCCTTGAGTCCTCAGTAATCATGTGGGACTATACTGAGATCTCACATGTACTTCTTGAGAGAATTTGAAAAGTTTTGTTGCACTGTTTTATTTCATTTACCAACACTCATGTACGTTCACAAACACTTAACGGTTAATAATCCACCGTTATTAAACATTAATGTTACAAATATCACAAATTTTAGAAAACAAAACTGCAGACATGATATTTAAATAAATACTTTTTTCTTTTTTAAAAAAACACTCTAACAAGTTTTTTTTTTTTAATTTGCAGTGCCTATTTGCATGCCGGGTGATGAGGCAGAGTACACAGGCAGGATGGCAACAGTGACTGGTTGGGGAAGACTCAAGTACGGAGGTGGTGTACCGGCTGTTCTGCAAGAAGTACAGGTAACCAAAATGCTGTTACAAAACGACGGTCCCTAGGTATAAAAGAACATTTGTCTAAAACTAACGTTTACAGAAGAGTAAAATGAAAATTGAAATCGCTCTAGAAAAAAGAAAATTTGTAAATATAACATACATATTTAAATTTAATGAATATAAAACAATTAGCCACTAAATTAGTTTATCTTTTGGAGCCACTAGGCTCCAAAAGATAAACAAATCTTTTAAAGGTCAATGTGTGCGATTCTACAATAAAATCTCAAGCCACACAAAGCAATTGAGCCTAAATAAATTTAAATTAACAATAAAACACAGGCTGTCTTCAAAGGGATACTATTCTATTAAAGACTATATGGCAGATAAAAATGCTTGGGATTAAACTGCCGTTTCATACAGGCTATTCTAATATGAATGACTTGAAAACATAAATATTGTTAAGGTTATGTTATATTGCATTGTATAGCTTCACAGACAAATAAAGATTGTAATTCTAGTACCAAACTAATGGACACATTTAAAAGAGCATAGCCTGTGAGTTTCTTGCCTGTTCTTCTTACAGAGCGGTGGCTCGGAACTGGCACTTAGATTACACTTAATTATTTTTTGTTTTTAAATTGTTTTGTTGCAAGTGTAATATTATTTCGATTGTTTTTTTTCATTTGTAATCATGACGTTTTCAAGTACTATGTACCTATAATAGTTTATGAAATAAATATTTTTTTTACTTTAAAAAAAAAAAATTTTATAATTACAGTTTATGCATTCTAGTGAAAAAAATATTAAATAGCTCTCTCCATACTAGTCTCCATACTTTGATTCCGCTAAACATCTCAATAATCGAAGAACCCGCCGAGCTAGTTTCCTTGTGTTGCCCAAAGTAAGAACGAATTATCGTAAAAAAATTATCACCTTTGAACATTAAAAATGTAAGCTGCAAATGAAAACTCTCACAACTTATTATTGACGACCGATATGGCGGTCGTGGGTTCGATTCCCACACAGGACAAATCTTTGTGTGCATGAACATGAATATTTGTTATGGTCTGGGTATTTTCCTATGTATATTAAGTATGTATTTACAAAAAAAAAAGTATTTAAGTAATGTTTATCCGTTCTATAGTATCCATAACACAAGTTCTTAGTGATACTTATCTTGGAACTAAATAATTGGTGTGATTGTAAGAGAATATTTATTTTATTTTATTTTTATACTTACTCTTAACTATTAAATTGAATACATTGGATGGGCGAGCGCAATCTTTAAGTGACGACGATGTAATTAATAATTTGTATGTTAATTTCAGTTCTCATTCAAGTGACTGTATATGTGTTTTAGAGAATAAATATATGTAACCATTATATATAATATCCAGCTCTAACAAATAAATCATAATTCCAGGTGCCAGTAATAGAGAACAACGCATGCCAGGAGATGTTCCAGACTGCAGGACATTCCAAGAAGATTTTGAGCTCATTTATCTGCGCAGGATATGCGAACGGACAAAAGGATTCTTGTGAGGTAAGGTTCTTAAACTCTTGAAGCGCTTGTACGCGGTACGATTGGAAACGATCATCGAAGTAAAGCAAAGTTTTACAGAGGTCAGTCCTTGGATGGGTGACCGTTTGTGTGGTATTTGATATCGAGCGCTTCCGTGCTTCAGATTGCACGTTAGGAGGTTGGCCCCAGTTAATCACGCCTGTTTCCCTGAAGGGGTAGGCAGTATATTATACGCCCACATTTCACCAACTATAAAGTTGGGCCCACGTAATAGGTGGCGAGCCTACTGCCTGTTACCGGGAATGTTTATGTTCGCCAGAGCCTCGTCCGTTGATCGGCAGGTGCACCACTTGCAGGTGAGGTTGATTTGACTCCTAAAATATGTAGAAACTCTTTTAAATGTTATTGAAGGGTTATTTCAAAAACGATGTATCAGAAATGAATGTTATGTGACAGGAAATAGAAAAAAAATACTTTAATGTGACCAAGCAACGTGATCATGATTTTTTTAAAGTAGACATTATGTTTTAGGAATTACACTATGGATATTACGAATAAAAAATTCAATGTTATTAGAATTTTGTAGTAAGAAAAAACTAACAAAAACCTATAAAATGTTAGTTATTTCGGTTTTAATAATATTTCTTCAATAATTATTATATTTATTGCAAAAAGTGGTGGAGTATGAGTATGGCCCATTATCCTCTAATCTTGTTTAGTAAGCTCAGTAGTGTGGCCTTAATAGTCACCGGTGATTATGAAGTGTTTATTTGTTTATTCATATATTTATTAATTCATATGTTTATTTATTCATTCATATATTTGTTTATTCATTTATATATTATTTTTTTATTCATATATTTGTTTATTCATTCATATATTTATTTATTCAGTTATATATTTAAAGGTGTATAGCGATCCTACCAAGACATAAGGAGCCCAAGCCAACCTCACCTGCAAGTGGTGCACCTGCCGATCAACGGACGAGGCTCTGGCGTACATAACAGTGCCCGGTAAGCGACAATAGGCTCGCCACCTATTACGTGGGCCCTTCTATATAATTGGCAAAGTGTGGGCGTAAAATAGGCCTCTGCCTATCCTTTCGGGAAAATAGGAATGAATGTACGTATGTATGTATATTTTTTTTAATTCATTTATTAATTCCAGGGCGACAGTGGAGGCCCACTGGTCCTTCAAAGAGACGACGGCAGATGGCAGTTGGTAGGAACTGTCTCCCACGGCATCAAGTGTGCCGCGCCGTTCCTTCCAGGCGTCTATATGAGGACCACCTTCTACAAACCTTGGCTGAAGAGCATCACAGGAGTACATTGAAGTGGAACTAATTCTGAGGCTAGGTACTTATTTGTTCTTGGCAGTGATTAATCAAAAAGCTTGAGACTAAAATTATATAATATTTGAGATGTTTTTGGCCAAGGATTTACTTGCGTTTTAAAAAAACTAAAACATTTAACAAAAACAAATATACTTTTTGTAAGAACTTTAAAAAGACATTTGCTAAAAGCCAAGACTTTATTTTATTAAATCTGTCATGACTGTCTTATCCATACAAATCTTTCATATAATTTTATCGCAAATTATAAATTGGCAGAGAATAAATTAAATTACATTTGGCAATATTTCAAATAAAAATAAATATTCCGAAGTCTTGTTGGTGAGTGTCAGTAATGTGATTCTATAGTGCATCAAATAAATATCAATACTATGGATCACACAATATACAATTTTGTAAACTCTGTTAGTTACAAAAAAAACATAAGATAAACTTTAGTCTCTCTGGTGTTGGAAATCAGAATTTAAATAATTTTTAGTTTTTTTTTTCATTTGAGAAATAATAATTGGGAAAAGCGTCAAATTAACCCCAAACTGATTAAAACTCAGCGTTACCAATAAATTGAAATAATTAGTTATTTTTCTAAAAAAAAGTTCTTTGATATTTTTTTTCAAAAAAAAACACTTTGGGATAGAAAGCTTTTATCCAAAATATAAATTGTAATATATTTTTTTTGATTTTGTTTATTAGATTTTTCGTCACCTAATAATTTTCAAGCTAAAAGTGTTTAAAATTCATTGTCATGTTTAAATATAAATTTATTGAAAAAAGTTTTCAACTTCGATAATTTGGTCAGATGTTTTTTTTTATAAAAAAGCAATTGTACAGTTTTATAAAAAAAAAACATGTTATGTTAAAAAGTCCATTGTAAGAATATTTCCATATTTTGTTGTACATTTTCTATCTGTTCTGTACAATTTTTCAATACGAATAACTGAAATGCTCTCTAAATTTCTACATAATACTTTAAAAAAAATTCTTTCAATTAAAATAATTATAAATTCTCGTAAGTATTAAAACAAATTGTTTCTTAAAAAAAAAGAGTTACATTTAAATTTAAAAGAGTTAAATTTAAAAAAACTATGGAAAAAATATGTTGCATTTACCTAATTGTAATAAAATAGTATTAAGACTGAGTCTAGAAAAATTCTTAATGTTATAGAATAAATTCTTTGCGTGTAAATTATTTTTAGATATAAGAAACTAATTTATTTATAAAAATTAATCTATGCTTTTTTTCCTTTTAAATAATGGCTTCGTGCGTTTAGCACATTTAGCCAGTGTCAAAAACGGGATATATTAATACCATAAAAATCATAGTAAATGTGAATGAATGGTTATAAAGATGATTGTTCATTCAACAGTAAACGAGATTTTTTTACTACTTAATAGGTGACGATTACCGTCACCTATTAAGTAGCGTGATTAAATAGAAGTCCCAAATAAAATATAAAAAATAGACTTTATTACTCACTAGCGCCCCTAGCGGTGAAATTAAGTACGATATATTTTATGTAATAAACATGTAAAAAAGAACAGTATAAAAATGTTAAAAATCTTACTGTAATATTGCATTTTGTAAAGCTGTAATTAATATTTTTTAGCTTTCAACTTTTAGTACATTAATAAAATGAATTATATTTTTATGTGTAGTGTAAATGAGATGCTCAATCTAAGATAATAGGTAATTAAGTAGAAAAATGTTATTGACTGTTATGCATTTATCGAATAAATTTAGAAATTAAATAAGGGTTTTATTTTCATTTTATGTGTTAGGGATCCTACTAAGATCTAAGGAGCCGAAGCCAACCTCACCTACAAGTGGTGCACCTCCCGATCAACGGACAAGGCTCTGGCGAACATAACAGTGCCCGGTAAGCGGCAATAGGCTCGCCACCTATTACGTGGGACTAACTTTATAATTGGCGAAGCGTGGGCGTATAATATGCCTCAGCCTACCCCTTCGGGAAAACAGGCGTGAATACATGTATGTATGTGGTACAAATTCAACGTTGCCAGGAAGCTTAGCTTCGCGGTGCTAGCTGATCTTAAACGATGTCCACAGTAAAGCTGATTTTATAAAAGTCAGTTCATAGTCAGTTCACAGTTCATCAGTTGTGTGGCATTTTATATCGAGCGCTTCCGTGCTTTGGAAGGCACGTTAATAAAATGAATTAAACCGTATTATGCCGTTAATTATGCCGTTGGGACCGTGGTTTTATTTGAGGATCTGTTTATAAATAACTGCTGAACTTGAACTTGATTTAAAAAAAATCTACCTACTTGTCTCATATATAAAAAAATATTTTAAGGAGTAAAATAAAATCACATTGCATTTTCCAAGCTTTATTTTCTACAGTATTAATAGTTATAATCGACAGAAAAAATATTCAATACATACATTAGCACTAGAGCTATTTTGTGTTTTATACATGTTTTTTTATTACACGAAAATTATCTACGTTTAAACATTTTTTCATTATGTTTGTGTGTAATATTTTTCTAAACTATTCAACAGTAACTACTTATACTACAAATGTATTAATAGTATTGTTTTAGTACAATTTCAAAATACATAATTTTTATTTCATAATATTTATTGAACCAACACAGCAGTTTTTTAGCGGAAATAACTACCTATATTCTAATAAAATATCCATTAATACTAAAATTAATAATATATTAAAATCTTTTTATTATTTTTTATTTCTTTTAACATTACATATTTATACATTGTCCATATCCGTAAGCCATATATTTTTGATTACTTTTTTCTTAAAAACAAATCACATAATAACAAAATATTAACCATATTTTTTAAAGTAAGTTTTAACATGTATTTAGATTATAATTTTTATCTAATTTAATTTAGGTGAAACGCAGCAAAAAATAATACTTACAGCAATATTATTTAATAAAAAATACGATTTTACTGCCTTAAAAACTTATTTATTACAAATCAATTAATACTATGTCTTGTGCATATTTCATAATTAATATTATAAAAAAAAGGTATTCACAAACAAAAAAAACCTAATATGTATAACTCCTTCCTTTGGCATATTATTATTTTTACATGATTTTTTTTTTTATTGTCAACGCAAATATTTATTTTATATATTACTTAGAGTCACCTCTAATCATCTGAAATCGTTGACGCTTTTATATATTTGAAATGATAAAATTTCAAGTATTACGTGCATTAAGTATTATATTATTAATGATGAATTAAAATTTAGTTTTTTTTCAGCTAGACTCATATTTATCCTGCAAATTTAATCTTCATTGTCTAAATAAAAGATAATTAATTAAATATATATGATACACAGTAAAATTTTAACACAACTTATTAGTTACTGAAAGTGTAGGTACTAAATTAAATGATGCTAAATATATTACATAAAATCTTAAAAGTAATTTAAAATACCATATAAATAAACTACAAAATAAAGAACATATTACTTGTACAATATTTATAATTTTTTTAAATAGTATTCTCGGATTTTGTATACGCTTATATAAACGAGTAATAGTGCTATAAAGTAAAGAAAAATTAAATTAATGTGCATTGTTCCTATTAAACAAGAATTTGATAAATAAACACATTCCAAAGATGAGTTACTAGTTGATACAGAAATTCGAACCTCGCTTGCTTTAAGCTGATCATGAGGGCTCAACGTGATAATAAACAAATTACTGTTAATAAACTTAATAAAAACGATTCGATAACTCCACAATGATTCAACGATACCACAATCTGATGAGTTGAACTCAGTATTCATAATAAACGATCGGATTGAATAAATCAATGAATATTTAAAACATTGTCAAAAACAAAAATTGGAAATTCACTTCCCAATTTTCCCTTTGTAATGCAGACATTTTTTGCAAATGGCGTCAGCGCGAGCTCTAATTGTAGTTGTAGCTATAGCGCGATCAGATTCAGGCTTAGCATCCTCGCTATCATAGGAAACTTCGCTAAACTGCTGTATCAACTTCCTAATATAAATACCAGGCCCTCTAATAGTTAATTTAGCATTAGAATCATCTATTTTAGCTTCTTTTTTCTCTTCAATGTTATTAATATGTAACTCATTCAACATTTGGAGTCCATCTTGAAAATTCTCGAAAGCCTGACTTATTTTATCGCCTATGTTAAGTTTTTCTTCAATTTCGCTTAAATCGACTACCTTTTTGTCGTTTTTAATAATAGTATTCGATCCAGTTGGTGTGATTACGATGTCGTTATTTTTTGTGTCAACGGTTATTTTTGCGTCGCCTATTGCTATGCCAGCTAGGTCCATGTCAAGTGATTTCGAACGGCATTGCCTAGATGGCGTTGCGGGCACAAGCAGTTGGTTGGAATCGCTGATGTAGTTCTTGATTGCGCCGCTAGATGTCACTGGTGAGGAAGACAGCGACGATCTATCACCGGGACTGGATCCTGGAGTTCAATTAACTTTATAGAAGAGAAATACATAAATATTGTTAGATTTCCTCAATTTATTTTTGGACATATATATTTATTGTTGGTTAAGCCCACGAAGAGCTGGCTAGGCGTCGTTAGGGATAACATGCGTAACAAATGGTTATCCGAAAAAGTGTAGGCCGAAAAGCAGGGTATCAGATCACGGGCCCGTAAGGTCGCAACCGGAATAAAGTTTACATGATGTTGATGATATTAGATCTCTTGAATCTTACTTTAGATATAATTAGATACTTGTATAATCAATCACATATTAAAAAACAGAGTAAAACCCTTGCAATTGGAGGACGTAGGATCAATTTTTATTTCCGACATACAGTAACGTTATGCTTTTCTAAATAAACCTCAGTATAAGTTTAATACAGGTTAAATAACTTGAAACATGTTAATGACCCATCACCGAATAACCATATTTAGGGTTTTACCTTTAATCCTGAGCCACGACAACCCCAGTAACGTTGTTCTGAACTAAAACCAAAAATTTCAAACTATCAGTTATTGTTCAGACCGTTGACTTTGCTTTGCGCATGCTTGCCCGAAAGTAAATAAATTTTATGGTATGTTTAACATTTGTCAATGTTCCTATCGAGGCCATTCACCCTTTTCTAACTACAACTAATTTTCTCATTAACAATTAAAAAAATAGACAAAATACATGAGGCCTTAAGTTAAAGGAAACTGTAGTCTATAAATCAGTATTGCAGGGAAACAAACATGTCGCATGCTTGAGTATGGTTTAATTATCTCTTTCCTTGATATATAATATGTCCTACTTCTGAAAACGGTGCTCCTCTCATGAATCTTATGCTCATTCTCAGCTCATTAGAGCAGATTAGAGAAGATGTAAAAGAAGGTTAAGAGCTGAAAGAAAACATGCGTTACAACAGATATCTAACTCTGTCTTACCTTGGTTCGAAAGAAAACGAGTTCGAATTTCTTCGATTCTTCTGAGCCCGTGCTCAGAAGTGGAACATTAATGGGGCCCATATGCTGATAGGCCTTCCTATGCACGCTATTATCCTTATAAGAACTATGTTTTTTTATAGAAACCCACCATTTCAACATTTCCTTTTCGTCTATGCAGACCAGTTTGCTCTTGCTCAGTCCTTATAAAATCCACTGCTGAACTTTAGCCTCCCCAGTAGATTACATTCTATGAGGGGTCATCATATCAGCCTTATGAGTCCACTGCTGAACGTTGCCTTCCCAATAGATCACATTCTATTCGGGATACCCAAGATCACCACGATAGGTAGGCGGGTTGATGATCGTAGTTCAAGCCAGTACGCAAGATGACGGTGCTGCCCATCATACGGTAGGATTTCTCTTTGTCGACTCTTACGACTCCCCGTGAGATGAGAGGGAAAATATATATAAATAAATAAATATATTTATTACCTTATTATTGGTTGTTAAGTAGCACGATAGTCTTTAAGTAATATAAATAATGCTACATAGAATAAGTAAAATGTTGCAAAAAAATTAATTGACTCCATTGTTATTTTTTAAGGAATTTTGTCAAATAAGCACTAACACGTATTTATTGTGGATACCTAAGACACAAGTAATTAAGTTTACTTAGTTTAGGTAGATACCACTTTAATTAAATGCATTACTAACCCAATTTATGTTCGTAAAATATTGTAATTAGGCTAGTTATCATACATAAATAAATTATTATTATTATTATTACCAAAGATAATGTAAGAAAATCTTAAGAAATATTATGTGTGTTCTATTGATCTCATTAATATTCTACGCACATTTTCAGTATGACCTATAGTGTAATATAATTACTCGTACGCACAATAAAATTTTTTTTTTTTTGTAATTCTACTATTCTAGGCCGGTACTACACGGTGCCAGGACGATAACGTGCCAGGATGACGTTGAGAGGACGGTTAAAAGTTATTTTCTTAGAGACCCACCATTAAAAGCGTCGTCCTTCTTGTCCACGCAGACTTTCTGGCTCTTGACGTACTCAGAAGTAGGACATTCATGGATAATAGTAAGGTTATAAGAGCTGTATTCTTTAGAGACTTACTATTAGAAGCGTCTTCTTCCCCATTTACGCAGACCAGCTGGCTCTCGGCGTTCCCAGTCAAAAGACGTAAATAGCCCAAGATAGTAATAACAGAAAGGTTAGGAGCTACGTGTTCTATAGAAACCCACCAGTAGAAGCATCCTCCTTCTCATCCACGCAGCCCAATTGGCTCTCCATCATCATGCCCTGCACCATGTCCATGCAGGAGTCCAGAGAGAACTTCTTGCCACACATCTTGATGCCGCGGATGCGACGGCGCATTTCTGTTAGTAAGCATAGAAGAGTCACCACAACCATGAAATATATACTTACATACATATATACAATCACGCCTGTTTCCCCGAAGGGGTAGGCAGAGGCATATTATACGCCCACATTTCGACAGTTATATTGATGGTCCCACGTAATAGGTGGCGAGCCTATTGCCGCTTATCGGGTACTGTTATGTTCGCCAGAGCCTCGTCCGTCGATCAGCAGGTGCACCACTTGCAGGTGAGGTTGGCTTAAACTTTTCAGATCTTGGTAGGAGCCCTATACACCTATATACTTCTATTATGTATATATACTGCAGGAAAGAGAGAGAGAGCAGAATCAGATAGGATAATAATATATATGTTAAGCAGGCCGTCATGAAGGGCATTTGTGATATGTTAGTATTGAAAAGGCACCACAACCATTAAAATATGAAGGTAGTAAAAAGAATTACACTGGCAAATCCCCTTTTATAGAGAAAGTCCATAATCGTAAAAGATTAATTTAAAACAAGCGCTCGTAGCTCCGCGGTGCTCAGGGGTCGGAAACGATCACCAAAGTACAGCAGAGTTTACAGAGGTCAGTCCTTGGATGGGTGACCGTTTGTGTGGCATTTGATATCGAGCGCTTCCGTGCTTCGGAAGGCACGTTAAGCCGTTGGTCCCGGTTATCACTAAATGTGGTAGTCGTTACGCCATGTTAGAGGCCTCATGGGCGGCTTGATAAATTCTAACAGCAGGACGCCATACACCTGCCTCCGCCAATCCGCGTGGTGGAGTATGACCCAATACCCTCACACCTTGATATATGAGAGGGGGCTCGTGCTCAGTAGTGGGACGTTAATAGGCTGAGGTGATGATGATGAAACAAACCTAGTATAGTTAGCGTCATATAGTTGATAGCACCTACACATCGCGCCTGTTTACCCGAAAGCATATTACGAGGGCTGCACTAAAAGTATCGGGAATCGAATATTTCCACTGTTCCTGTCATATTCAAATCTGTTTATTTGGTTCTAAATATAGAATACCGTTTATTTATTTAAAAAAAGAAAAAAAACAATTCTTCGCTATTCCACTCTGGTTTCTCGTGGTGGAGTATCTTTGTTCGTGAAAGGAGGCCTGTTCTGTTAATGGCAGCAATAATGATAGACCCAAAACTCACCAGGGCTGTCCTTGGGTTCCATTTTGAGTTGGGCGAAAGTCTGCGCGCAGGAAGTCAGCACCTGCTCGTAATCGCAGATGGCGGCGTGGGTGCCGTTGACGATCTTCGGGCTCATCGGGCTATTGGCCAGGAGGAGGCTGGTGCCGAAGGTAGCGTTCAGTTCACGGGTTTCTGTAAAAATTAAAGTACGTGTAATTCGCGGTGAAATTGTGAACATTTTGCCCATGTCTGCAACAAAGAGACATTTAAATACTTGTATTTAGATTGGACATTAATAATAATAATTTACTCTCTATTGTACACCATAGAGATTAAATTATTATGTTCACTTGCAAAAATCTAAATCTTTTATTTGTTTAATTACGCTCTTATGAACGTCAGCTTTAGAACTTGTATATTTAAAGTTTGTTTACCTTTGAGAGAGATCCTTGGCTTCTTAGGAACAGCTATGTTACCATTGTCGGTGCCGAACACCTCCACCAGTATCTCTGATGCGACTGTCTTGATCTCGTTCCAATCATCTAAAAGTAACAGAGTACAAAATTATACAATAAAATATGTTTCCGTTGTTTGGTATCTATAACACAAGTTCTTAATGATACTTATCTTGGGACTAAATAATTGGAGTAATTGCTAGAATTAATTTGATATTTAAAACCAGAAAGGATGCGGTTATTAAGACGAGTCACATAAATCCTTCTTACCAAGAATATCCTGATTGGTGGTTCTGGGAGAAGTGACAGTGAATCTGATGACGTAGACTCCTTTGAAGCAGGCTGGTACTGCGTGGATGTAGCCTCGAGCGTTCAAGCGTTTTAGCAAGCGTTCCGTCAGCAAATTGTCGCCTTTCAAGCGGAATGCGGCCATGCCTGTGAAAATCATATTATTTTTACATAATTTTATTAAAAATATCAAAATTCAATATCATTTATGTCATAAACTACATAGTACTTGTTAACGACAAAATTAAATATAAATATTAAATAACATTAAAATTAAATAACATATAAAATTAAAGACATACAAATATGGACGGTGATGGTATATTCCTTGAGAAGCATTATAGGATATCGTTAGCTTTTAACCTGTGTGACAGTCCTATGTTTCCGTGTAGACAGGAAATAAAAGAGTTCAATCATGGCTGGATTGGATACCCGGGACTTGAAAAATAAAAACTGAACTTTCTTATATGTTTTTCAGAAGCCATTAAGAATCCATTGTTGGATTCTCCAAAATTTTGCACTCAATTTTGTGATTAGTGTAGGGATTCTACCTAGACCTAAAGAATCCGAGCCAACCTCACCTGTACAGTGGTGCACCTTTTTTTGATTTACGTCGGTAACAAAATGCATTTACGCACTGTCTCCCGGCCAAAGGGGGACCGAAAGAGGTGTGTGGGACTCACCACCGGCAGACACGACCGCCAGCAGTAACACCCACAAAAAATCTTCCGACGACGCCCGCCGCTTGTTGAGAAAAAGGCAGGGGGGCAGTACCTGGGTTGCAGCTCTGACACCCCGCCCGCGGCCAACGTCCCCCGGACCAAAACCGGGAGGACCTCCTTAGAGAGACGCAGTGGAAGCGCCCCTCCTACCTCCTTGTGCGACGATAGCGTGTGTGGCCGACTTCTCGGAGAATCCATGGTTAAGCGCTGCTTGACGGGCCCTCCTGGCCCACCCGCTGCGCCCTCCACAGGTCCCTCTTAGTTTCTCCCCCCATAGTCAGTACTAAGGGCACCCAGAGTCGCCAATCTCTGGGTGTTACCTAGTTCCCGGTAACTGGCAATAGGCTCCCAACCTATTACGTGGGACTAGCAATAGAACTGTCTCAATTTGAGCGTATAAAATGCCTCTGCCTACCCTGCCAGGCATAATTATATGTATACATATATTATGTATTATATTATATTATGTATATATATATTATTATGTAATTTTCTAATCCAATGTATATTAAGGTTGTTGACAATATTATGAAAGATCATTATTATTGAAGTATTTTCTTTGATTTCTCTTCACGATAAACCTGAGCTGCCACCTGCTGGCTGAGATGTTCACAACTCTTCTTTTTTAAAACACAAGCGTTTTTATTTGACTATTTATTATTATTTATTTATTTATTATTTATTCAGTAAGTACAGGTTATAACAACTTCTTTATAACATAGTCCCACAAAACCGTGAGTACGGTTCAACTGCGGGGTCTGATTCTCCGTACATTTTTCGTTTATATATTAATTAATTTTTAGTTGTGACACAGCCAATAGATTAACAAAATTACGTAGCTAAAGTAAAAAAATATATTAAATCTAAATAGTATTGTTTTATTTTTATTATTAATAATTAACAGGCAGGCAGTTTGAAAACTGATTGCGCCTGTATCCAACTAATCTGCATCTAGTTCCTCTTAACCGGTTTTCACTTAAATTTAGACTTACTATCTATAAAGGTAATTAAATGACTAAATTTGTATGTCTTAAGTTCATGACTTACCCAAGTTCCTTGGCTGGGGAATCTCAAATCTCTGATCAGCAAGCACAAGGGCTTCAAACTTCTGCGCCAAACGTACGCTCTGAAATTATAGATTTTAATTTCATTTTTAACAACTTTATCGAACAAATGAAAAAAAATGTGCAAAGGGCGAACTTAATGCTATAAAGCATTCTCTACCAGTAAATCTTTGGGTTAGCAGAAAAGTATGAGGCAGTACGAACAAGTAAACATAATAAACTTACATAGAATTAAATATGTGTTATTAATAAACTACATAAACCTACACACAAAACTAATGGGGTGAAAAGGGATCCTACGTAGACCTAAAGAGCCCAAGCCAATCTCACCTGCAGGTGGTGCACCTGCCGATCAACGGACAAGGCTCTGGCGAACATAACAGTTCCGAAGCGGAAATAGGCACGCCACCTATAACGTGGGACTAACTATATAAATGGCAAAGTGTGGGCATATAATATGCCTCTGCCTATTCTTTTGAGGAAATAGGCGTGAATGTATATATATAAAAATGTGTACACAAATAGTAATTTTTGACATTGCAAACCGGATACATGGCATTCTGGCATTTAAATATATTAAACTCTTTTGTGTGTGTTTTTGTAATATATCCTAATTATAATAATGCTCATGCCCTGCTGGTAGTTTATTTTGGACAACATGTCTTTATGATAACATAGTTTTTGTAAGTAACCTAAGGGTTAAAAAAAACAGTCAAAATCTTTTATTCAAGTTTGGCTGTAGACTTCATGGCGGGAAAGAGAAGCGTAATGTCTGCAGTTTTGTTTTGTTTTCTAATACTTGTGATATTTCGAACGATAATGTGTAAAAACGGTGGATTACTAACCGTTAAGTGTTTGTGAACGTACATGAGTGTTGGTAAATAAAACAAAACAGTGCAACATCACTTTTCAAATTCTTTCAAATTCCATTTGAGATCTCAGTATAGTCCCACATCTTTACTGAGGACTCAAGGGGCTTAGGAGGGTCTCATTTATCATCTGTATCACAACTCATTCTTATTTACTATGAATTATGTATCTTAATATATTTTACTTGACATTGGCTGTATGTTAAACGCACAAAGCCATTATTTAAAAGAAAAAAAAGTCTGGCCTTTGGAGCTTTTTGCTCTTATGTAGGTATATTATCCTATGTATATTAAGTATGTATTTACAAAAAAAAAAAAAAGTATTTAAGTATGTTTATCCGTTCTTTAGTATCCATAACACAAGTTCTTAGTGATACTTATCTTGGAACTAATGAGTTGGTGTGATTGTAAGAGAATATTTATTTATTTATGGAGGTCAACTAAACAAGAAATGCGCCCATGCACTGCGAGCGGAGCTTGGTCGTAGAGAAAACAGGTAAGAAACTCTTCAATGGTTATTTTTAATATAAGCAAAAGGATGTATAGTGTTCATAATTTTAAGCCTTTTCAGGAAGTACATCGTAAGCGCCAAATATCCCAAGAAACAGTTTTCATAGTAACCGAAAAAATGTGTGTGATTTTAGAATACTTAGTCAAATTTTAGCATTAGCATTAATAGGAAGGTGTCAATATAACGTTTAGTGAAAATTTCTAATTGATGGTTTAAGTATTCTGAGATTTATTTAAAAACACATTCTTCTATAAAATATGCAAAATGGCGGCTACTGTCTATTTCCTGAATAGGCTCGATTTGTTACATCATCATCATCATTTCAGCCATCTGAAGTCCACTGCTGAACATAGGCCTCCCCAATTGCTTTCCACGTACATCGCATCCTTTGCCGCCTGCATCCACCGGCTACCCGCTGCCCTGACCAGATCATCGGTCCATTGCTTGGGGGGCCCGTCTACTACGCTTGCTGATTCGTGGTCACCATTCAAGAACCTTAACACCCCATCGGTCGTCGGTTCTTCGAGTGATTTGTTTACTAAAAACTAATTTGTTACCTCGCGCACATGTTTCTGAAGACCAACCACGCCGTAATTTCGCAAGACGAACCATAGCTTCAGGGCTCTGAACCGACGGCTGAGTGGTATCTGCCAGTGCTGAAACACGACGCAAATAGGAGTTTTCAAAACATTCACAGAGAACAGTGGAAAGACTTTTCACCAGTTGCGGATTATAGTTTGACCGCATACGCTGTACAGATGACCGAGTCGTCAGGGAAGACTTTGAAAGACCAAGTCACAGGCTTCAGTTATGACGAAGTGGCACATTATTCCCTTGCACATAAAACGATAATCTCAGCCCATTATAGCTCTGTTCAATTCCATTTTATACACAAAGAACATAAAGAGGTCAATCTTTTACAACCATCCACGGTACAGCGCTTACAGTCGAGCACAAGTTAATTTATCATAGATCTAGATTAGAATTAGTTACTTATAATATTGAAAACTGACTATTACAGAGAATTCGGATTAGTTATTGGGTAACTTTCGACCAACTGTTTAACACAATAATTAATTTAATTTATTTTATAAATGATTTGAATTCAATTAAGTGACTTACAATAAAGCATTCAATATGTCATTCAAGTAAGATAAGATAATTGAAATCCCATCACCAACTGTAAAATAACCCAAGTTATTTTATAACAATTTGAATTTGAATTATTTATCATATCCTAGCATTATCCCGGTTGCCTTAAGCTTAGGGCCCAGGGTCTTGCTCACTGGTTTAACCAGATTTGACTGAATTTCAGTTATTGTTGAATTTATAAGTATATGGAATATTAATGATTGACTTAGCATATTGCAAGCTTCAGCATTTATTTAAATTAGATTTTTTGGTTGGTCGTTATCAAAATTTGTTATTATAACATAAAAACATGCATTGTTAGAAACATTCCTACATAACAAAAGCTAGATTTTCCAAAACCATTTCATTTTAGCCACCACCGAATGTTGTTTTTAGTCTTACTAAAAGTTCCTTTTTATCAGAATTCTCCAATTGTATCTTATTTCCGCATCCTGGTGACATTTTGTTGTAACCGTGAAGATTTGTGTCATCAGCATACAAATCATCGCCAGAATCATCACTGTTGTTTCCGTTAACTTCAATTCCGTTAACTTCAACTCCGTTAACTTCAATTCCGTTAATTTCAACTCCGTTAACTTCTATTCCGTTAACTTCAACTCCGTTAACTTCAATTCCGTTAACTTCAATTCCGTTGTCTCCGTTAAGTTTGATTTCGTTATTTCCGTTGACTAATTTGTTTCTGTTTGCTGTTTTTTCTGGTAACTGCTTGATGGTCGCTCCGTGTTTTTTGACATTTGCCTTTTCGCTGCCAAGCTAGATTGTTTTACAGTAATAAAATAGCATTTAAAAGTCGGAATCGATAAAAACACTTTATTAAATAGTGTTCTGAAAATGTAATATTGACTATTTCCTTAACATTTTCTAGACTAATAAATATATACACTTATCATTTCGAAATAACTAAACTTTTCCAAATATTAGACACTCTAAATATAATGTCAGACTCACGTTATAATAATTAAAATAAAGGGCACAAAAATGTGTACGTAAAACAATATTCGTAATTGCACAAAACTCAAAAAACTAAAAAATAAATCATGTAAAAGTAAAAAAAGATTGACAAAAAAGTTAAAAGTTAGACTTACCATATAATCAATGGCTTTTCCTGAAAAAAATAAATATAAATGTTAGAGAAATAACGTGGGGGACGGACTTCTTGGCGGGAAAGTGAAGCGTCACCTCATGTACGTTCACAAACACTTAACGGTTAATAATCCACCGTTATTACACATTAATGTTAGAAATATCACAAATTTTGGAAAATAAAACAAAACTGCAGACATGACGCTTCACTTTCCCGCCAAGAAGTCAACATTTATCTATTACCATGGATGTCAGTTTTTTTTTTAGTGTGACTGGAAACGACATGGTTTCGTAAATTTATTAACGACTGCATTACTAACCTGAGTTTTCGTGACGCAGATAGATTGGGTTAACGTTAAATGTCCTATGAAGAGCAGTACTGTCCTTGACCCTGTAATTGAAAATTCTTTTATTCAGCAAGAATATTTTTTCAGTGCAAATAAACATGTGTAACACAGAAAATAAGAAACGATTCAATTTGCACATGAAAAAAACAACATGAAAACATATTATAAGGTAAAGGCACCTCCGCGGTGCTTTAAACACAATTTTTTTCTAAAAATTTTTTGACAAAATATACGTTCTTTTTTATTTTAACCTAAAGCAAAACTCACATAACTATGAATCTATCTCAAAACACTATTTAGCAAATCGTGTTACTCGCGAGCATAAGGTCCGAAATGTATGAAGAGAGCGTTCGAGTCAGCTGCTAGCGTAAAACTAAATATAAATAAATATTTTCTGACAATTACACCAATTATTTAGTTCTAAGATACGTAACATAAAGAACTTGTGTTATGGATACTAAACAACGGATAAACATACTTATATAATTTATTTTTGTAAATACATTCTTAAAATACATAGAAAAACACCAATGGCCAAAACTAGCTGATTTATTTATAACGTACACAAACAAATTCACTTTTTAACTTATAGAAACATGAACAGACATATTATCAATAGATTTAAGTATCTTAGAGATAAAAAATCTTGTAATTTGTATGATAACACCAATAATATAAGTACATCGGCATAAGGTGCCATTATTAGAACCCCTCGGATTAGAGAGCCTTTACCTTCATCATTCATCATTTCAGCCATTTGAAGTCCACTACTGAACAAGGGTCTCCCCAATTGCTTTCCACGTAGATCGATTCTTTGCCGCCTGCATCCACCGGCTCCCCGCCGCCCTGACCAGATCATCGGTTCATCGCGTTGGGGGCCACCCTCTACTACGTTTGCTGATTCGTGGTCGCCTTTACCTTACTATGTACTGAAACTGTGTCTCCTCGGCATACTATCTGACTCCACAGGATGTCACGACGATGATTTAAGTATTTCCAAAGGAAAAGCAAGCTCAATAGAGCTCTTATGAAATTCAACTCACAAATACAAATATTTATTAAAAAAATGCTTATATTGTAGATATACAAATTATTTAAATCAAGCGTAAAATAAGCAATATGTGGCATGAGGCAGTGATTACTATTAACCCCACACTAGGCACTGCCTGTCCTGTGGCGGTCAAGTGTACGTTAACAAATGTTTAGCGGGTGCCAGCAGTAATAAAAATTACAAAACAAAGTAAAATAATTCGTACATAAAATATTGAATTAATTTATTTGCAAAATTAAAATAAAAAAGAAAGAAATGTTAAAAATATATATAAAAACATACAGAAATTACAAAAAATATATTTTTATATTCTTTACTTTATATCCTCCCTGAAGGACTCTGTGAATTTATAACTTAAAAACTAGCGCGCCCATTCACTGCGGGCGGAGCTTGAACGTAGAGAAAATAGGTAAGCAACTCGTCAAATGTTGTCTTCCGATTTCTAAGAATATTCTCATCATATCCTAGCATTATCCCGGTTGCCCTAGACTTAAGCTTAGGGCCCAGGGTCTGCTCACTGGTTCAACCAGATTTGACTAAATTTCCGTTATTACGTGGAGCGACTGCCGTCTGTACTCCGCAACCCAGAGGGAAACATTATTCTATGGTTAAACCAGTTGTCAGTCTGTTAGAAGGCACTGACTTCCTAATAACGACTGCCATAGATGTTCATGACAGCCGGGACCAACGGCTTAACGTGCTTTCCGAGGCACGGAGCAAGCGATAATTACGCACATAACTTCGAAAAGTCATTGGTGCGCCACCAGGGTTTGAACCCGAGACCTCTGAATTTAAAGGCAATTTCTAAAAATATTCTATATAATAGAATTGAACTCAATTATTTCAACTAAAAGTCAAATGAATAGCAATTGTTCTTGATACTTCACATCTCAGCCCATTAACGTCCCACTACTGAGCACGAGCCTCCTCTCACATATCAAGGTGCGAGGGTATTGGGTCATACTCCACCACGCTGACCCAGTGCGGATTGGCGGAGGCATGTGTATGGCGTCCTGCTGTTAGAATTTATCAAGCCGCCCATCCAAGGACTGACCTCTGTAAACTCTGCTGTACTTTGGTGATCGTTTCCGACCACCGAACACCGCAGAGCTACGAGCGCTTCCGCAGAGCTACGAGCGCTTCGATACGCGAGCGCGTTGATACTTATCAAAATTTAAATTACAATACAATACACATTAGAATTGAAAATAAATTGTACTTAATATGAAATGTCGAATGCAATCGAAGTAAAGTTTTATAATTTTAACAATTTGTTTATTACTCAGTACATGAACCAAAGAACCATGGTTATCAAATACTGACAGTCAAACTTATATCCTATATTTACCACATGGCAGTGCAGTCGAAGTTCACCATCAGCCATTTGGAAGGGTTGAAGGCGAAGGAGTCAGCTCTCTCCACGCCCTCCAGCCAATGCCTGAAAAGTTACAGAGATTATCATCATCATCATCATTATCTCAGCTATCTGACGTCCACTGCAAAATAGATCTTCCCCAATAGATTTCCTTATTGAGCGATCCTGCGTTGCCTGCATCCATCGGCTTCCCGCCGCCTTGACCATATCATCGGTACATCGCGTGGGACCTCTACTACGTTTACCGTTTCCTACGTTTACCGGTTCGCGGTCGCCATTGAAGAACCTTAACGCCCCATCGGTGACATTAAATTGATCATTGCAGGATTATTACAATTGTGATACAGGATTGATCGTAACTCCGCGGTTTTAGGTAACGATCATTGAAATATAGCATAGTTTACAGGGACTTCTTGCATGGGTGATCGTTTGTGTGGGATTTCATATAGTGGGAAGTGCTTCAATGTGTATAGGGAACCTACTAAGATCTGAGGAGCCCAAGCCAACCTCACCTACAAGCGGCCCATAATCACGCTGGGCAGGCGGGTTTGTGACCACAGTTCAAGCCAGTACGCTGGATGACTTCGTCTATTATTACGACTCCCCGTGAGATTTTAGGCCGGTACATGATGAAATATAGAAATAGAAAATTCACCCTGTCAAAAACAAACAGGTCATTAAGATCTGAGGAAAAAATACTGCTCTCCTCACTGATGGAATACCCCGTGGAGATTGAGATTGAATCGCCTCAAAGACTAGATAATTTTCTAATAATCTAAAACCAGCATATGCAGACTTACCGAAACTCAGGGCAGATGAAAGCAGTTCCAGCGTATGCTGCGTCCACGTGGAGCCAGGCAGAGTGTCTGTCGCACACCTCGCCTATCTCCCGCAGGTTGTCGAAGGCGACTGAACCAGTAGTGCCCAGAGTAGCGCAGACCTGGAAAATTGAACTCGAGTTTAGTTTAGAAATAGCTAGCAGCCTCCTGCGGCTTCGTCCGCGTTGTTAACAGGTACTTTTATCAAGTTCTCGTGGGATAACGAAAAGAAAGAAATAAATAAATTCAATGTACACTTCCAAAAATATTTAATATTATTTTATAAAATATAGGACTGAGTACTGAGTTAATCCGTATTATTTAAGCTATTGTCAGTGAAAGTCCCGTCTATAATGGTTAAGCCGTTTCAGAGATTAGACGAAACAGACAGACAAGAGTTATAAATTTTTTTTTTATATATGTACCGTGTATATGTAGATGACAAATTGAAGTAATGCATCAGATTACAAAATGGGATGGCAAATTGTGTATGTATGGGAAACGTTTTGGATTATATATCATACAATGCAACTTCTTATGATACCTGGGGGTGGGGATTATGTATAATTGCGCAAGGTAACATAACAAACCCACCCCAATTTGCTACGGAATCCACTTGCTTTCAGTGACCTTACAAAAAAAAAATCACAATACTTAACAATTTGTCAAAAAAACGACGCATTCTTTGACGACCGATATGGCGTGGAGGTCAGTATATCTGCACTCCGCTCCTGAGGACGTGGGTTTGATTCCCACACAGAGCAAATCTTTGTGTGTTTGAATATTTGTTCTGGTCTGGGTGTTTCCTATGTAAATTAAATATGTTTACACACAAAGTTCTTAATGATACTTATCTTGGAATTAATTTTTTTATTTATTTGATGTACTAATAATATTTGCCTAAGGTAAGTTGAAAATGAGGTTTTTCTCTAGCGGATATTAGGGCGATGAGTAAATTTTACATAGAAGTTCAAAATCGCGACATTAATGACGCCGCTTTGACACGTAGCGTTCTGATTAACTGACATCCTGCAACTACGTTAACGATATAACATAGACGCTAGTTGCTGTATACTGGAAGTGGCTTGTAAAATAAATTGTATGATAGGCTCGGGCACAACGATAAGCCGTATGCTACCGGCCGAGAAATCCTACCGGATGATGGGCAGCAGCTTCAAGGATTTTAGAGTGATTGATTGATCATCCTGGGTACTGTCTCTGCGATCACGAACCCGCCTGCCCAGCGTGATGATTATGGGCAAATACCTCTCAATAGAATGTAATCTATTGGGGAGGCTAAAGTTTAGCGGACTTCAAATGGCTGATATGATGATGACAACGATAAGGGGTCATCCATAAATTACATCACACGAATTCCATAATTTTTGCTTATTTTTCCACTTCGTCCGTGTCACAGCTGATCACACTTGTGGGACTCCCTCCTCCTTAGTGTAATGTCACATATTTTGCAATTGTACAGCAAGAAATAATTACATCACAACAGCAGTTCCAAAATTTTCATAGGACCTCGGTTTTGAAAAGTGTCGTAACGAAATTTAGGATCCCTCCCATCCCCTTGTCACACCATGTAACACTTCGTCAACCCCCTCCTACCCTCTTAACGTGTGATGACATTTATGGATAGCTCCTAAGGCGTCAAGAACCATATCAGCCTCATAAAGTCCACTCCAGAACATTGGCTTCCCCAAAAAGAATTGTATAATTTTATTATTTTCCAAAGTCGAGGTTTGGATTTCCATTCACAAAAACTATTTGTGTGCATGGACTGTAATGTTTATTTGATAGAAAAAATATGCAATCGGGTGTATAGAATCAAGACCTGAGGAGCCCACGCCAACCTCACCTGCAAGTGGTGCACCTGCCGATCAGCGGACGAGGCTCTGGTGAACACAACAGTGCCCGGTAAGCGGCAATAGGCTCGCCATCTATTATGTGGGATCAACTATATAGTTGGCGAAGTGTGGGCGTATACTCGTAATATGCCTTTGCCTACCCCTTCGGGGAAACAGGCGTGTTTGTATGTATGTATGATTTCATTTTACATTAAACTAAAAAAAAGTTAAATTTAAAAAGAAAAGAGGCCAAAAGACATACGCATACAAACTGCGAAACAATAAAATCTTCTTTACTACAGAAACGTAAAAACTAGATAAATATACGCGGTAAAACGCAAGTCACATCCAGTTTGACTAAATCCGTGCCATCTCGTGCATATTGAGAGTAAACACGTACTTAAGTATGTGTTATTGAATTATTTCGAACCTCGGATCGCAGCTCGGCACGGTAGTCCTCTAGTAAGCCTAATCTTAAAGTTATTAATTTACTCAGAAATTAGGTTTGAAGTAACAAAATGTTATACTTTTTTTAACGGCTGTATAGGGATCCCACTCCTTAGTAACAGTCCAAGCCAACCCGACCTGCAAGTGGTGCACCTGCCGATCAACAGACTAGGCTCTGGCGAACATAACAGTGCCCTGTAAGCGGCAATAGACTCGCCACCTATTACGCGGGACCATATAATTGGCGAAGTGTGGGCGTATAATATGCCTCTGCCTACCCCTTCGGTGAAACAGGCGTGTATGTATGTAAATACGATTTTTATTAATACATTCAAATATAATATTATATTTTTCGCGGTTTTGACGCACTCTCTCTAAACTAAATGATCCCAGAAACTCCTGAAAGCCCTAATTCATCAGCTCCCGCAAACTTGAATCAGCATATTTTTATCCATATTTTTTGTGACACTTTTCAACGCAAACCGATTGTAAAAATGTTTGAATAAAGCTCTAAGGAACGTTAATATAAAAACTAACGCGCCCATTCACTGCTGGCAGCAGTTTGAAAAATAAGACAAACGAAAAAATATTTCAAACAAAAGCTTGAATTATAAAAATACCTAATACGTAAAAAAGAACTAGAACGCTGAAAAGTCGCAATCTATGGAATTGTCTCAACTCTCCCGCTTCAACTGAAATAATTGGACCATACAATCTAGTTGACAAGACTAATCTGCCAGCAAATTGGTCCCAATGGGACTACAAGACTTTAAAACTGAAAACAACTAATGCCGGACTAATGAACAATATAATAAATTGAAAACGTTCATATACCGCCTCTTTGTCAGTGGGGGATTATTTTCAAAATGGCCGTCTGTTCTAGAGATGATTTTAAATTATTCGCGGTAAAATGAACGTTGTTTATTTCAAATTGTTTATGATTCTCGTGGGGAATGAAGGGGTTTTGGCGAAAAAGCAGAATAAGACACATTAAGGTGCTATTTAATTTTCTAAGACTGATGTTAATTCAAGTTTTTATGGATGTGGATCTTTAGAAGTATATTATTGTTGTATAGGGCCCCTACTAAAATCTGATGTGCCCAAGCCAACCTCACTTAAAAGTCCTGCCGATCAGCGGCCGAGGCTCTGGTGAACATACAAGTTCCCGAAAAGCGGCAATAGGCTCGCCGTCTATTACGTGGGACCTATCTGCCAACACCTTCGGGGAAACAGGCGTGAATGTATCTATGTATGTTAGTTGACTTACCCAAAACGGCACCAATCCCTTGGTCTTGTCGCTGAGTATTGCCTCTTCAAGCTTGTCTCCTCGCATGCTCTGGTTGGCATCAGACTCGATGTACCGCATCCTTACCAAACCTGCGCGAGGAACAATTCAATAGAAAATACTAAAACTACCTTAAACTTAAACTGCAAACTTCAAAAACATTTTATTCCATAAACTATTACATAGTACCTGAAAACGTCATTTATTACAAAGGTAAAAAACAATCAAAATATAATTATACTGAAATCACGAAGCTTAGATTCACGTACCTACATGCAACCAAAAAATATTTAAGTGTAAGTGAATCTATGTGCCAGTTCCGAGCCACCGCTCTGTAAGAAGAACTAGCAAGAAACTCACAGGCTTATGCTCTTTTAAGTTATCAATGAGTTAGTTAAAATCTTCATTTGTCTGTGACGCTATACAATGCAATATAATATAACATTAACAATATTCATGTTTTAAGTCATTCATATTAGAATAGCCTGTATGAAACGGCAGTTTAATCCCAAGCATTTTTATCTGCCATGTAGTCTTTGGCTGAACATTAGCCTCCTCAATACGTTACATTCTATTGGAGATATCCCCCAATTATCACCCCGCCCAATAATAACTCCGCTGGCAGGCGTTGCTGATCGCAGTTCGATCCAGTACGCAAGATGACGCTGCTGCCCATCATGCGATAAGATTTCTCTTATTCGACTCCCAGTGAGATGAGAGGGGTGGCTATTCTAGGCTGGTACCAGACCAACTACCCAATAAAAGAGTTTAAAAACAAACGCGTTGAACATTTTAATGCACATTTTTCACATAAAATTTACCCTCATATTATTATGATTGTTTCGAATAATCGATGCCATAAAAATAGAAGTGGGTAGACTAAAAAGACAAGCGGTTCGTATTATGAAGGATGCTGGGGGTACATCCTCTCTAGAGAACCCGCTACGTAGGGACAATCATGCAATAAGATTTCTCTTCGTCGACTCCCAGTGAGATGAGAGGGGCGCCACTATTCTAAGCTGGTACCAGACCAACTACCCAATAAAAGAGTTTAAAAACTAACGCGTTGAACATTTCGAGGGTTCCGTGCTCAAACCCGATAAGTGACAACATCAGATACATAATTTCTGCCGCTTTTTCTTGTGATATTATCAAATAAGTCGATTTCAGAAGAGAAGACTGAAAACTGAGGACTTCATAATCCAATAAGTAAACCTTTTAACTTTCATTTTTTTTAATTAACCGATAAATTCTTTTAAGTACTGCTTTAAGCCCAAAAACGCAAATTTTGTCACTTATCGGGTTTGAGCACGGAACCCTCGATTTTAATGCACATTTTTCACATAAAATTTACCCTCATATTATTATGATTGTTTCTAATGATCGGTGCCATAAAAATAGAAGTTGATAGACTAAAAAGACAAGCGGTTCGTATTATTAAGGATGCTGGGGGTACATCCTCTCTAGAGAACCTGCTACGTAGGGACATTGCTTCTCTCTCTCTCTATAGTCGGTCCCTCATGTCTGAGGATCGTGGTTAGCATCGGAGTAACATCTGGAGCGGATGATCTGCTTCCACCGGTTCCGGTCCAGCGCGTCTTTCACGACCGCGTAGAATTTGGAGGACGATGAGTCTTTCACTTGATCGTTCCATCTGGTTGGTGCACGACCACGCGATCGTTTGCCTTCTTTGTTTCCAACGACAATCAGTTTTTCCAGGCTTTCATCGCCTATGCGCGCTATGTGGCCAAAGTACGAAAGAATACGTTGTTGGCATATGGTCGACATTGCTTCTATCGGTGTCTTATATCGAGATTACTATAAAAAGTGTTCTCAAGAACTTTTGATCTAATCCCTTTTCCTTTCCTATCCTGAACTCAAATCGTTGGTCCTAGGAACCACCCTAATATTGTGCAAACTATGATCAATCGAATTAAGAAATATGGTGAGTAGTTTCTCCTCATACTGTGCAGACTATGATCAATCGAATTAAGAAATATGGTGAGTAGTTTCTCCTCATACTGTGCAGACTATGATCAATCGAATTAAGAAATATGGTGAGTAGTTTCTCCTCATACTGTGCAAACTATGATCAATCGAATTAAGAAATATGGTGAGTAGTTTCTCCTCATACTGTGCAGACTATGATCAATCGAATTAAGAAATATGGTGAGTAGTTTCTCCTCATACTGTGCAGACTATGATCAATCGAATTAAGAAATATGGTGAGTCGTTTCTCCTCATACTGTGCAAACTATGATCAATCGAATTAAGAAATATGGTGAGTCGTTTCTCCTCATACTGTGCAAACTATGATCAATCGAATTAAGAAATATGGTGAGTCGTTTCTCCTCATACTGTGCAGACTATGATCAATCGAATTAAGAAATATGGTGAGTCGTTTCTCCTCATACTGTGCAGACTATGATCAATCGAATCAAGAAATATGGTGAGTCGTGTCTCCTCATACTGTGCAGACTATGATCAATCGAATCAAGAAATATGGTGAATCGTTTCTCCTCATACTGTGCAAACTATGATCAATCGAATCAAGAAATATGGTGAGTCGTTTCTCCTCATACTGTGCAAACTATGATCAATCGAATCAAGAAATATGGTGAGTCGTTTCTCTGTAAGACCATTCGGCCTTGGATCTTTCTATCGGTTCATGTGTTTCCCAGCTCCTATAGTCAGCTGGAAGTCAACTATTGAACATAGGCCTCCCCCAAAAATTTCCAGTGTGTCCGATTGTAGACGGCCTACACTAGTTCCTGCGACCTTTATCAGGTTGTCCGTCCATCTTGCAGGAAGACTAGGGACGCCACGCTTGTCGTCGAAGAATCTCCATTCCAGAACATTCTTGCCCCAAAAGCCGTCAGTTTTATAAGCTTAGAAGTAGTTGAAATAACTCACCAATCAACCCAGCTTTCTCCACAGAAGAATGAGCTTGGTCGGAGCAGTAGCAGATCAGATGACCCAGTAGTTCTGAAGACTGGAGGTCAGGGTTGAGCTCGGCAAGCTCGACGAGGGCTTTTGTTCGAGCTGCTAGGAGGCTGACCAGGGTGGCCTCGCTTGCAGTCGTCTGTGGACAGACACGGAGTTAGACAAGGGTGTAATTAATCAAAATTTAAATTCAAAATTATTTATTCAAGTTTGGCTCAATAGAGTTCTTATGAAGGTCAAACTTAAAATTTAACGCGCCCATTCATTGCGGGCGGGAGCTTGATCGTAAAAATTTGGTTTATTCTCCCGCCAGTTACAAATGTACTTAAACTCAAATTATAGTTAGCAAAAAAAAGAAACTTTTAAGAAATAAAATATATATTTATGAGGCTCTCACTCCTTAGCAAGATGAGCTGAAAGAGGTTAATCACCACATCCCATTAATTTTCCAACCTCTAAGCTAATTCACTCTGTTGATCTGATTTTTTGAATTATTAAAAAACAGCTCTTAATTAAGTGTCAGACTACCCTGACACTATAGTCACCTGTATGACGCCACCACCGGGACTGTCATTCTTCTCGTTGAGGAAGCTTTCAGGTAGACCGAGCAGCTTGCCGAGCCAGTTCATGGCAATGGTTTCCAGCTCGGTGCCAGCAGGTGATGAAGCCTGGAAAGAGGTATACATAAGCTCCTTCCTCCTTAAAGCGCTTTGGAAGGAGGTTAAGGTTCGGCTGTCATGGACATCTACGGTAATTGTTATTAGGAAGTCAATGCCTTCCAATGTCCTGACAGTAAGGTTAACAATAGTTTCCCTGTGGTGAGCAGAGGTCAGACCAATTGATAATTTAAATAGCCTGTGAGCTTCTAGCTAGTTCTTATTACAGAGCGGTGGCTATGCTCTTTTAAATAACCAATTAGTTAGGTACTCAATTCACAATCTTCATTTGTCTGTGACGCTATACAATGCAATATAACATTAACACATTAATGTTCTAAGTCAATCATATTAGAATAGTCTGTATTGAACAGCAGTTTAATCAAAGGCATTTTATTTACCATTTTGTCTTTCTTTTTAATTTATCTATCATACAATGCACTTTATAAATAAATAAATAATAATCACTTGAATAAAGTGAAAAAAAACGTTAAAATTTTTAAATAATCATTGAAGCCTGATTGACTCTGAACTAACTGTGGTCTAAAGTAGCTACTGTTATTGGGAAATAAGTAAACCAAAACCACGTACTTAAAATTATAATAAAATACTTGCTTGCGCGATGTAATCACGTACACCGCTATCTATTGATTACATTGCTAACATTGTATGGAGACTTATATGCTCCGATAACTCAAACGCTTGCGCGATGTAAATACGTACAGTGACATCTAGTTTCAACCATTTTATTGAAGTGGTCACAGTCAGACTTACCCAAGTAAAACACAGAACGTTCAGCGAGCTTGATAGCATCTCTCCCATGATAGACGGGTATGACGTCAGAGCCGGAAAGTAGGCGTGCATGTGTGGACTCTGCCAGTGCACCAACTGAGACAAAAAACACATATTATAACACAAATACATGGTTATAAGATGTAATGTTTATATATTACATTACCTTACATTACCTTTATAGATAGTAAGTCTAAATTTAAGAGAAAACTAAAACAATACTATTTAGATTTAATATATTTTTTTTGTTAACGAATTGGCTTTCTCAGAACTAAAAATTAATTATATAGTTAAAATTAAATATATATAGACGATAAATATACGGAGAATCAGACCCCGCAGTTAAACCGTACTCACGGTTTTGTGGGACTATGTTATAAATAAGTTGTTATAACCTGTACTTACTGAATAAATAAATAATAATAATAATAATTCCATTTTGCCGTGTGGTATAGGCTTAGAATAGTGTCACCCCCTATCATCGCAAGAGTCGAAGAGAAATCCTACCGGATGATGGGCAGCAGCGTCGTCCTGCGTACTGGCTGGAACTGCTATTACCAACCCCCTGCCCAGCATGCTGATTATGGGAACATATTCCTAATAAGTGTTATGTATTAGCGGTTATTGTATTAGACCAATAGATAGATAGATAGACAAAAAGTTTATTTCCTTTAAATAATAATATAAATAAATATTTCTCACACTTACACCAATTATTTAGTTCCAAGATAAGTATCATTAAGAACTTGTGTTATGGATACTAAATAACGGATAATCATACATAAATACTTTTTTTCTGTAAATACATACTTAATATATATAGAAAAACACCCAGACCAGAACAAATATTCATAGTTTTACACACAAATATTTGTCCTGTGTGGGAATCGAACCCACGACCTCAGGAGTGGAATGCGGGTATACTCGCCACCACGCCATATCGGTCGTCGTAAATAAGGCAAGTTACATAATAACATATCCCACAAAACCGTTTGACTGGTTTGTCTGTGGGTCACAGTCTGTTTAATACTAATTACATATTATACTAAAAAATAAATTACAATTTTGCACATACACCAACATAGTGTTTTTTTAAATATGCTTTGTACTTGTTTTTGTTTGTTTCTATTCTAATGGAAATTTTCAGCAGCTTAGGCTTGCTTGATCGTTAATTACTATTGTGAGAATGCTATGTGCAAGGCTATATGTTTAGCAGTGGATTTTAATATAGCTCTTATTCGGAAGTACGAAATATAGGTTTTCATGGTTTATATAAGTTAATGAACTGCCATAGGAGATACGTATGTCCAGCAGTGGATGAAGATGAGCTGATCTTGACGATTATAATAAATAAATAATAAATTAATATTTCTGACACTTACCCCAGTTATTTAGTTCCAAGATAAGTATCATTAAGAACTTGTGTTATGGATACTAAATAACGGATAACATACATAAATACTTTTTCTTTTATTTTTGTATATACATACTTAATATACATAGGAAAACACCCAGACCAGAACATATAGACATATTTATACACACAAATATTTGTCCTATGTGGGAATCGAACCCACTACCTCAGGAGTGGAGTGCGGGTATACTCGCCACCACGCTATATCGGCCGTCATTATGATGCAACAAGTATTCTCACCCCAGGCATAATATGCTTATCAACATCCTTGAAAATCTCGTCCCACTGCTCGGGCTGAACCGGAGCCTCCTTGGGCAGTAACTTGTGAAGGTACCCAGGCTGGACCCCTGGGTACACGCGCCTGTCTCTGATGTTCTCCAAATAATCTGCTATGTAGTCCACCATCTCCTTAGCTGTGAAGGAAATCGACAAATTAATAAAACATGTTTTACGGACTTGAATCGCGGTTTAATCACATATTTTTATTACGACGTTCAGAATACTTTTTAGTGATTGATTGAGGAATGCTGAATTGAATAAAATTGCCGGCGTAAGGCTGTGTCCCCAGTAGGCAAACTGTTAGCGACCCACTGAGTTTGCGGCGTACCGATTTAGTACGCCCTTCCATATATTTGAAATGGAGTGTCCACAGTCTGCTAGTTTTGCGCTCACTATTAGTGTTGCCCAAATTCAGTCTTGGTCTTGCAGTCTTGGTCTTGTTCTTGCGTTTTTGCAAGACCAAGACCAAGAACAAGACCGCGTATTTTGAGCAAGACCAAGACCAAGACTGACCGTGCAAGACTTGAGCAAGAACAAGACATAGCCTGCAAGACTCTTGCGTCTTGCAGCTAGGACTTAGCGCTATTTCACTGAGTAGTTAGGTGTAACAGTTCGGTGTATAGGTAGGTACGCTTAGGAATTCTATGAGACGCAAAAAACTGTATCAAAGAATATGAAAAACTGGACCTATGCGCATTACGACTAATACCATAAACATAGCGAATAAAAAAATATCTATTATGATTAGGATAAAATGGTAAGGATAGGTAGTAGATGTCATATTAATTCATTCTAGTAAGTATATATTAGGTCGGGGAAAAAGTCTTTTCGCATAACGTAGGTATAAACTTATTATAAAATTTTTTTGACTGTACTATTTGTGTCTGGCTGGTTTTGGTAACATTAAAAAGGTTCCATTATAAAGAAAAGAAAAAAATAAAAAAAAGTTGTTTCCCGCTATTTTTCATTTGTTTTTCTCTCCGTTAAAATGAGTGAATCTAATGAAGAAATTCGATACATTTTAAAATTTTATTATAAAAAAGGCAAAAATGCAACTCAAGCAGTGAAAAAAATTTGTGATGTTTATGGACCTGATGCAGTGTCAGTAAGAGTAGCACAAATTTGGTTCAAACGTTTTCAGTCCGGAAATTTTGATGTTAAAGATGCACCTCTCTCTGGTCGCCCTGTTACGAATAAAATGGACGCCATTTTTGAAAGAGTGGAGCAAGATCGGCATATTAGTAGTTACGATGTAGCTGAAGAACTGGGAATTGACCACAAAACAGTTTTGACCCATTTGAAGAAAGCTGGTTATACAAAAAAGCTCGATATTTGGGTGCCACACGAGCTCACTCAAAGAAACTTAATGAACCGTGTACTCATTTGCGATTCATTATTGAGACGTAATGAAACCGAGCCGTTTTTGAAGAGATTGATAACTGGCGATGAAAAGTGGATCACGTACGACAAGAACGTGCGAAAAAGGTCGTGGTCGAAAGTTGGCCAGGCTTCACAGACTGTGGCCAAACCTGGCCTAGCACGAAATAAGGTGATGCTGTGTGTATGGTGGGATTGGAAGGGCATTGTTTATTATGAGCTTTTACCGCCCGGCAAAACCATCGATTCTGATCTTTACTGCCAGCAACTGATGAGATTAAAGGAAGCAGTCGAGAGAAAACGGCCGGAATTGATCAACAGGAAGGGTGTGGTCTTTCATCACGATAACGCTAGACCACACACATCTTTAGCCACTCAGCAAAAATTAAGAGAGTTCGACTGGGAGGTCCTAGTGCATCCACCATATAGCCCTGACCTTGCGCTTTCAGATTTTCACCTGTTTCGGTCTCTGCAGAATTCTTTAGGTTCTGTAAGGTTGACCTCAAGAGAGGACTGCCAAAACTATTTGTCCCGTTTTATTGATCAGAAGTCCCAAAGTTTCTACAGTAACGGGATAATGTCTCTGCCCACAAAATGGCAGAAAGTTATTCAACAAAACGGTACATATATATTGTAAATAAATGTAAATAAACTTTGAAAAAAATGTCTTGACTTTTCATACAAAAATACGAAAAGACTTTTTCCCCAACCTATTATTATAATATTGATTACTTATATGGTTTTAAACTAATTACTTAGGTACTATTATTGTACATTTAGTCATTATATTTCTTAAGTTTTTACATGAGAAAATAGCAAAAAAGTGTTCAAATATCACCCGCTTAATAAATATTGTAGCCACTTTTAAATATACTTGAAACGTCGGTCGGAAACGATCACCGGAGTACAGCAGAGTTTACAGAGGTCAGTCCTTGGATGGGCAACCGTTTATGTGGCAATTGATATCAAGCGCTTCCGTGCTTCGGACGGCACGTTAAGCCGTTGGTCCCGGTTACCACTAAATGTGGTAGTCGTTAAGCCATGTTAGAGGCCTATTGGGCGGCTTGATAAATTCTAACAGCACGACGCCATACACCTGCCTCCGCCAATCCGCACTGGGTCAGCGAGGTGGAGTATGACCCAATACCCTCACACCTTGATATGTGAGAGGAGGCTTGTGCTCAGTAGTGGGACGTTAATGGGACGTGATGATGAAACGAATGGAACCCTAGAACTTTTAGAGCGGTGACCACTCGAATTCCTCAACCGACCTCCGGCTTCTACAGCGATTGCTCCCACTTTCCACATAAACCATAATATTTTGACGATCGATATGGCGTGGTGGCGAGTATACCCGCATTTCATTCCTGAGGTCGTGGGTTCGATTCCCACACAGGACAAATATTTGTGTCTATAAATATGAATATTTGTTCTGGTCTGGGTTTATATGTATATTAAGTATGTATTTACAAAAAAAAAAGTATTTATGTATGTTTATCCGTTACATCCATAACACAAGTTCTTAATGATACTTATCTTGGAACTAAATAATTGGTGTAAGTGTCAGAAATATTTATTATTTATTTTATTTATTAATATATAAAAACAATAAGTTACTACTAAAATTATTTTGATAATTTTATATGTGACTAGTTTCAATGAAGTAATTTAGAAAACAAATTATAAAAACATTGTTTTGTTTCAATAAGACAATGGTCATTCAATAAATGTTATACCTACATACATAATAGTCACTCATAATATTATTAACCCTTGTAAAAATTATCGTATAGTACCGGCCTAAAATAGTGCCAACCCCTTCATCTGGTACGGAAGACCAGCGCCGCGGGGCCATAGTGACCCCTCGGCATATGCTGAGTATAAGCCTTTTCGGTGCCACATGTGTTTATTAATTTTTATTTTTGTAAACCAATGTATCATGTGTCACAGAATAAATTATTTTCTTTCTTTCTTTCTTTCTTTCTTTCTTTCTTTCTTTCTTTCTTTCATCTCACGGGGAGTCGAAAGAGTCGATGAAGAGAAATCCTACCGGATGATGGGCAGCAACGTCATTCTGCGATTGTAATTCAAGGACCAAACCAATGGATAAAATAAGAGCATAGCCTGTGAGTTTCTTGCCAGTTCTTCTTACAGAGCGGTGACTCGGAATTGGCACTTAGATTTACTTACACTTAAATATTTTTTGTTGCATGTAAGTGCATCTTAGCTTCGTGATTTCAGTGTAATAATATTTCGATTGTTTTTTTATATTGATATTTAATTTTGACGTTTTCAAGTACTATGTAATAGTTTATGAAATAAATGTTATTCGATTTTGATTTTTGATTTTGCGTACTGGCTTGAACTGCGATCACCAACCCAAGGCGGGTTGGTGATCGCGTGGTGATGGGCAAATACCTTTAGTAGAATGTAATCTATTGAAGAGGCCAATGTTCAGCAGTGGACTTTATAAGGCTGATATGATAATTATCAGATAGTCTAAGAGTCGCGCATTATCTTGCCTTTCAATTTCTAATTTGCATATAAATTTGTCTGTGTATAGATCTTGGTAGAAGCCTTATAGACAGACAAATTTGAAATTAAAATTAAAATTACACATTACACCATTTACATTTAAAAGACATTTGTTAAAGTTATATTTGAATGATAATATAATTGACCTTAAACGTACTTCGAATAATAAATTGTTGGTTTTATTCGCATATGTAGTTTGACATATGTAGTTTTTATTTTGTTATGTTTTGTTTTATGACAATTATTGAAACTATTGTTTTAATTAGATGACATTGCCCATGTTTCTCTGTGATTAATGTAAAATATTAATAATTTAAATAAAATTAAATTTTTATGTCACTTTTGCAAGCCATATATGGTAAATGTGCTAAGCCTAATTATAATTCTTAACACCTGTATGGTAACCACATTTGTGCAAATAAATGACTTCATTGATTGTTGAAAATATTTTTAGGACTAAGCACAGGCATAAAATTTTCTGTTTTTCCAAATTGTTTTTTTTATGATGCTCTGCTGCTATGTTACATATTCCTCAATACTTCCTCAATTAATGAACTTCTAACTCCATAATTTTTATTTCAATTCAAACCAGTTATTCCTTAACTTTCGTCAACTAGCGATGTCTCTAACTACTCTGGATTCCACAACTAAGTACCGGGCTTTTAAAATCGTTATAACTTTTAAGTACATCAGATATTCTTTCGATTTCGGGATAGTTCGGCTTGTTTGCGGCACATGACGGGCTAAAGTAGGAACTAGGATGGTTTTTAGTCAGTAAAAGTCTGACACAGCCTTCTGCTCTACAAACAGTGGGAGACGGTCATTTTCTGATTTTCCATCCAAAAAGATTAAAAAAAGATTTCGATTTTACCAGCTGCATAAAAGAACCCGTAAATCGAAGTAAGCAATAAGAATCATTCCATGATTTATCTCGCTTGGCACACATCCGCGATAGACCCAGTGTCTGCTTACTTGTCTAACAAGATATGGCTGAATTTCAGTTATTAGAAAGAAAGAAAGAAAAAAAAAATATTCAGTACAAATAAACATAGTAATTAAGTACACAGAAAATGAAACGATTAAATTTACACAAGCAAAATACTACATTAAACCATGTACTGAAACGGTGTATGTAGGTATGTAATACATGGGGTGACTGCTGTCAGGCTTTGGCAAAAAAGTCCCGATAGGCGGCAATAGCCTCGCCACCTATTACGTGAGTCCAACAATATATTTGGCAAAATGTGGGCGTATAATATGCCTCTGCTCCTTTGGGGAAATTATTTTATTAGGACGTTTTGATAATCACTTAATGTAACTTTAACAAAAGAATACAAAACAAAATACAAATGTTTTAGATATAAGATCCTTTCCAATTAACTTAATTAATCTACAAAAGCCTTTTATCTTACAGCTGTACAACTATAACTTCTTCTAGAACAGTCCATGAACACACATGTTTTAGAGTTTTCAATCTATTTTCGCGACTACAAGTTGCAAGAGCACAAAGGATCCGATTGATAGAAAACCTCCTTAGACAACACTGCAGTGTGGTTGCAATCTACTTTTGTTTGTTAGAAGGCTGTGTAAAGCGTTGATTTTGCCTTTACTAGTGATTTACCCTACTTCGCCTAGAAGCGGTAAAAACCTGGCATTTGGAGAAGTCACTTATAATTATAAAAAGTCAAATTTAGAAATCTCCTTCCGAGAAATTTTCGCTATGTGTCAGCAAACAGCGGTTAGTTTACAGTATATAGCAAGAGGTGCACCTGCCGATCGACGGACGAGGCTCTGGCGAACATAACAGTGCCCGGTAAGCGGCAATAGGCTCGCCACCTATTACGTGGGAACAACTACATAATTGGCGAAGTTTGGGCGTATAATATGCCTCTGCCTACCCTTCGGAGAAACAGGCGTGTATGTATGTATGTATAACCCAGATCAGAACTAACCAACTATATTCCTTTTCACCTTGGATGATTTCTGTGACACTTCATCGTGTTCCGAACTATGCGTTTTTTGTTTAAAAAACAAAAATAATTTTGCTGTATAATATTTTTATTTTACGGTGACGTTATTACGAAAAATGTAAAAATTGAATACCTTAAACTTATGAAACATAAACAGTCTCGCTTAGTTTAATTTAATGAAATATAAAATAAAAAGGCACATAAATAAAATACCTATGCAATTCTTGGCCGTGGAACGGAACGTAGAAAGAACATAGGGCTGAGAAATCACATAATCGGCGGTCATCTTGTGATCGCTCGACAATCGCTCGAAAATGCAGAGATTATATTAGAGAACTAGGAGCGGTAGGTCAAAATAGACAGGTGGAAAGACGAACTTATAATTATTTTCGGCAATAGCGACTCTTCAAGAGATTCTGACAGTGATTTTTCAGAAAGTGACCAAAGAATTAAGTTTTTTAAAAATCTGTTGTATTTTACCTTAATAAAACTGTGCAAAATATACCGTTTATCTATTTATGCACAATAAACTTTCAATATAATAGTTATACACCAACAATATTTAAGTTTTGGTTTATTTATCGATCGATTTTATTTCCTTATAAGTTATTATCGATTATCGGAAATATTAGATACGATTTCATTAACGGACAACTCTACAAGTGTCAAAAATCGATCTGTCATAAAACTCATCTTCGTTGAAAAGGACTATAGTTCAAATTCCTAGATTATGCAAGCAAATTTATCACACATTTAACAGAACACCAGTTCAGTTAGTAAGTATTACCAAGGCAGTATATTGAGCAATAAAAACAGATCAGTTGCGAGTTTCGAACAGATTTGCGACCGTCCATATTGAATTGACAAATCAATGTATACGACATTTGCAACTGTATTGGAGGATTCTAGTAATGTATTGGGACTTTACGCGTGTATAAAGACTAAATGACTTTACGTGGGGTATGTTTGTGAGGATTTGTTGCGGAACAGAGGAAAAGATAGCAAATTTTTGAATTTTTAAAACATTTTTTTTTAAATGTATTTGTTTATTTATTTGCATAGTCACCAACATTTGTACAGCTATATTTAATAAAAAAATATAATTTACTATAAAATATTTTGGCTTACTGCACTTACAATTACAGGTTAGTCACACCATGCATTTTAATGACACATTATATCTGATAAAACATATCGCATGCTTAATGGAATAGTGAGTTAACATAAAAAAGACGATTTTTGGGAAATTACAAAAGAAGATCTTCTAAAGCAGGGTTTCCCAACCTTATTTTCGTCGAGCCTCCCCGGATTTAAAATAATATTTTCATGCCCGCCCTATAAATTATGCAGTCAAAACTCGCATTATTTCAAAAACATTTATTTGTTTTGTAACTTCTACAAAATTAAATCCGATATTTTTTTTTAATCAACATAATTTATAAGATCTTATAATAAGAGTACTATGAAAGAAAAATAGATAAATACTAATGAGATACATTTTCTTTCGAAAACACAAACGTCTCGCGCCCCCCTTGACATACCTCTACGCCCCACCAGGGGGGCACGCCCCCCTGGTTGGGAAGTCCTGTTCTAAAGAATACTTAAATAAATAAATATTTTCTGACAATCACACCAATTATTTAGTTCCAAGATAAGTATCATTAAGAACTTATGATATGTATACTAAATAACGGATAAACATACACAAACATTTTTATTTTATAAATACATACTTAATACACATAGGAAAACACCCAGACCAGAACAAATATTCATGTTCATGCACACAAAGATTTGTCCTGCGTGGGAATTGAACCCACGACCTTAGGAGCGGAGAGCGAGTATTCTCGCCACCACGACATATCGGTTGTCAAAATCGTACTTGTCCTACTTGTAAGCGCATTAAATTGATACTGATTTATAAATTTGTAATTCTGCTTGTGTTTTGAACGTTTGATCAACATTGATTTGATCTCAGTGAGAATAAGAAAGACTGTATAAGTACGTAACTCAAATCTGACCTCTCTATTAATGGGTCGATGTTCCTTTAAGCATGCGATATGTAGATAAATTAAGAAATATAGATACGTAATATTTATACTATTTTATATGATATGCAGTGTTGTCAGGACTAAACAACATAAAGAAGTGTCTTAGGGTAGAATATGTGTCCTAAGGGAGAGGCATGTTATACGCCCACACTTAACCAATCACATTTTCCGTCCCACGTAATAGGTGGCGAGCCTATGGCCGCTTGCCGGGATCTATGAAGTTCACCAGAGCCTCAAGACTTTTTAAGACTCAAATTATTCACAAATACACATACAATGTTAACCTAGTCATTAATTGAGCAGATACAGATGGTTTCGGGTTCAAACCCTGAGAGTCTACTCTAATTCCACGAACTTTTCACCAGATAATGATATAACTAAAGAGTGATTTCTTCGTCGACTCTTACGACTCCCCGCGAGATGAGAGGAAAAAAAATATACCAAAGACAATATAGGAAAATCTTAAGAACAATTATGTGTGTTCTATTAATCTCATTTATATTCTACGCACATTTTCAGTACGACCTATAGTATAATATAATTACTCGTACGCACAATAAAATAACTTTAATTAATTTCTAATTATAGTTTTATTAAGTATATAGGCAGAGTATTGTTATGAAGGTTAAAACTATTTTATATAAGTAATTTATATAAAATTACATAGCCACAAGAGTAATATATATCTTTTATGCGCTTTTTTTATATTTATGTTTATTTGTATTTACTATCAATAATAATCTATAATGACTAGAAATATATTAAAGTTATTTAACATGGCTTATTTAGCAAGGTATATGGACCTACAGATCAACATAAATTTTATTTTCATATACATGAATTAACAATTATTTTTGTAAATATATATTAAAAGAAAATGTTTGTTTTTTTTTTTTTCTCGGATGGGAAACAAATCCACGTCATTAGGAGCGAGTGCAAAATAAAATAAAATATACTTTATTGTCTTTAAGATCAACATGATCATATAGATTCGTCAAACATTTACACAAAATGGAAATTCCATATATTTTTTTTAACAACAATGAAAGAAATATGAGCGGTAACATAATAAAGGAGTAAAAGCAAATGGGTTCTTTGTCAGAATTTGTCAGTTAATCTGTCTGTTGTGGTTTTCTCAAGATTTGTCAGTCTGTATCTGTCAGTCAGCCTGTCGTGATTCTAAAGGAGGGACGGGATTGTTCGTCAGTCAGACAGTCTGTCGGTGACTCTAACGAGGCTTCCAAAAGGCAACGTGCACGTATATTACCCTCCACAAATTATGATTTAAATCGGTCGGTCAATTTAGAGGCTGGGTTTATTAATATTAAGTTGTTACGTCAAGTTATATAGGTGTATATGGTTCCTACTATCATCTTAGGATCCAAAGCCAACCCCAACTGCAAGTGGTGCACCTGCCACCTGACGAGGATCTGGCGAACATAACAGTGCCCGGTAAGCGGCAATAGGCTCGCCACCTATTACGTGGGACCAACTATATAATTGGCGAAGTGTGGGCGTAAAATTTGCCTCTGCCTCTCTTCGGGAAAATATCTAACACATGTTTTTAATTATACTTATCTTGGAACTAAATAATTCCCTTGTTATTTTAATGTTACTCAAACAAAAATTAGTTATCGCCAAATGTTCATTGAACTTAAACTAATTCGATTCAATGAATGTATATAAATGAAACGATACTCTTTTAAGACATTGACGAGTGATGGAAGATAGATAAAAATGGATTGTATTTATGAAATAAACAAATAAATATTTCTGACACTTACACCAATTATTTAGTTCCAAGATAAGTATCATTAAGAACTTGTGTTATGGATACTAAATAACGGATAAACATAAATACTCTTTTTTTTTAATACATACTTAATATACATAAAAAAACACCCAGACCAGAACAAATATTCATATTTATGCACACAAATATTTGTCCTGTGTGGGAATCGAACCCACGACCTCAGGAGTGGAATGCGGGTATACTCGCCACCACGCCATATCGGTCGTGAAATTATAGCTTTATAATTAATTATAAATATTTTTTGACAATTGCAGCAATTATTAGTAGTAAAAAGTAAGTTGTTGTAGTAAAAAGAAAGTAAGTGGTTTAAAAAAGTAAGCTGTAGTTAAAAAGCAGTTTCTTCAAAAGGGGTTAAACATTATGCTGTTAATGATTACTTATCGGATAAACAAGCTTGGGCTTAACATTTTCAAATTAGAATAAAAAGACAACCAGATCATTGTCGTGACCTTCCCCTATTGTACAAATTCAGCTCTGTTTCACATTACTTTACTGTGATGAAGGATTCCCTTAGTGCTATTTTATTGGTTACGGCATCTGTGGACCCTTTCAATATCTTCAAATATTCACTGTGTGTGTTCTGTATATTTGTATTTGATTGATAATTTAAAAGAGCATAGCCTGCTAGTTACTTGTCAGTTCTTCTCACAGAGCGGGGGCTCGGAACTGGCACTTAGATTCACTTACACCATATACATCCCTAAAACATGTATTATGGATACTAAATAACGTAAACACATGCTTAAATATTTTTTTGGTAAATACATACTGAATGGGAAAACACCCAGACCAAAGATTTGTCCCGTGTGGGAATCGAAACCACGACCTCTATAATTATAGAGCGGAATGCAGCTAAACTGTCTTTCACGCCATGTGAGTCGCCAAAAGAATATTGTAAGGGCAGATGCCTTTACATTTAATGTTAAATGTTAAATTAAATAAATGTTTATGATAGAAAATGTTTAATAAAAGTTAATTATAATAATGTTACAAAAAAATGTTAAAATTAAATGTTTAAAATGTTAAAAGATGTTAAGCGAGCTCGATGGTAAACCGATAACTGGTCGTACTTGCGTACGTGATTTTTCTAAATTATATAAATTAACTTAATGTGCAATAATACAAACTAGGTCAGAGTACAATGTGCGGTTGCTGACCGTACAAATATGAGTTACAAACATTTAAAAAAATATACAAAATTCTTAAGAAAACCACTTGATAAATATTTATTATCGTTTAATGACAGACGGAGATCGATATGTCCATTGCTCCATAAGTCGTGGGTTCGATTCTCAAATTTGACGAAATGTTTGACAAATATGGCAATAGAATGGTTGAGAATCCCTACCTACTGTTATTTTAGTGTAGAATTTTTATAAAAGAGTTTGTGCACTTTCTCTTTGGTATTTTAATTCGTTGTAAAAGAAAATCGATAAAATTATATAACCGCAATTTTAATGTACACATAAAAATGTCGTTAAAAAAACTCAATTTTCATTTCATAATGAAAATATAAAAACCATTAACTCAATAGTCGAGTTCTTGCAGTTTGTAATAAGTAGAATACAAATTATTTCATTTAATAGATGTATTGGGATCGCAATAAGATTTAAAAAAGCTTTTTTTGAGTCACCGTTTCTGGGGCATTTGATATGAAGATATGTGCTTCGAAAAGTCATGTCCCTCTGATACCAATTTGACGACCGATATGGCGTGGAGGTCAGTAAACCTGCGCTTCGCTCCTGAGGTCGTGGGATCGATTCCCACACAGGACAAATAATAATTTTAATCATGAATATAAACGTTTATTCTAGTCTGGGTGTTACATGGGTGTTACTATGTATATTAAGTACATATTTAAAATAAATTATTTATACAATATGTTTATCCGTTACTTATTATCCATAACACAAGTTCTTGATGATATTTATCTAGGAAGTACATAATCGGTGAGACTTTAAGGGTCTTATTATAACGAAATTTAAAGTTAGACCAGGTTTAAAACTAGTGCTGTCTCTTTCATTTGACAAGATGAAGACAGTGACAGCACTAGTTTTCAACCTGGCCCACACTTCGCCAATTATATACTTGGTCCCACGTAATAGGTGGCGAGACTATTGCCGCTTACCGGGCACAGTCATGTTCGCCAGAGCCTCGTCCGTTGATCGGCAGGTGCACCACTTGCAGGTGAGGTTGGCTTGGGCTCCTAAGATGATAGTAGGAACCCTGTACACCAGAACTATATCAAGTTATTTTGAAAACTTACCCTTTACTCGAAACTCTGTATGTTCCATTTTGAATACCGTTTACCTGTAACAAAAATTGTTTTCTTAATTAAATGATGGGTGAATTGTAACGATAATAAAGTAATAAAAACAATAATTAATTTCTACTAATCATTGTAATCTTATTCCAAAAACGGCCCACTACTGAGGACAGGCCTTTTACAGGTTACGGGATTGTTCGAAAGATTACAGGTTGCGGGATTGTTCGAAAGATTACAAGTTGCGGGATTGTTCGAAAAGTTACAGGTTGCAGAATTGTTCGAAGGATTACAGGTTGCGGGATTGTTTGAAAAGTTACAGGTTGCAGAATTGTTCGAAGGATTACAGGTTGCGGGATTGTTTGAAAGATTACAAGTTGCAAAATTGTTTGAAGGATTACAGGTTGCGGGATTGTTCGAAAGATTACAAGTTGCACAATTGTTCGAAGGATTACAGGTTGCGGGATTGTTCGAAAGATTACAAGTTGAAGAATTGTTCGAAGGATTACAGGTTGCAGGATTGTTCGAAAGATTACAAGTTGAAGAATTGTTCGAAGGATTACAGGTTGCAGGATTGTTCGAAAGATTACAAGTTGCAAAATTGTTCGAAGGGAATTGAAAATTGGAAATAACTTATTTAGTCAGTTTTATAGTTTTTGAGTCCCAGCAATACCTCCTTTGTTACTATGTACTTAACAATAAGAAAACATATCTATGCGTTATTTAGTATCCACAACACAAGTTCTTTTATATACCTATCTAGGTTTTAAATAATTGGTATGATTGTTAAGAAAGTATTATGAATTTACAACATTTATCACTGTATAATAAAAAGTACAGAAAACTATCTTAATTCTTACAAGTCTCGTTTGAAACATTCTTTATCACGTGTCCCCTTATAGGTTAATCCGTCATCCCTCAATAAATAGGTTGATTTCACTTCAATGTAACTCATTGGGTACACAAATATCCATTAAAGAAACTGTACAAGTTAATTTCAAAAGAGATCTTAACTAACTGTCTTTACGTACGTTTTTACTTTACAAATTGACGCAGTTAACAAGTGGTTTGCACTATAAAATACAGCTCTTCAGTCATATGGCTTCAACATGTCTCTAACTAAGGATTATGGAATTAAGTATAGTGATTCGAGGTCGCCAAATTCCAATATACTCTGTCCAGACAGTACCGGGAAAAAATCAATAATACATAAAATATTTGTTATACCTCTAAATTTATTTTATCACCTTTTAAGTATGCTCCTAGAAGCGCTCATAGCTCTGCGGTGCTCGGTGGTCGGAAACGATCACCGAAATACAGCAGAGTTTACAGAGGTCAGTCCTTGGATGCGTGACCGTTTGTGTGGCATTTGATATCGAGCGCTTCCGTGCTGCAGAAGGCACGTTAAGCCGTTGGTCCCGGTTATCACTAAATGTGGTAGTCGTTAAGCCATGTTAGAGGCCTATTGGGCGGCTTGATAAATTCTAACAGCAGGACGCCATACACCTGCCTCCGCCAATCCGCACTGGGTCCGCGTGGTGGAGTATGACCCACTACCCTCGCACCTTGCTATGTTAGAGGAGGCTCGTGCTCAGTAGTGGAACGTTTATAGGCTGAGATGATGAAGTATGCTCCTTTAGAAACGATACACTTACGCCAACGAATAATCCAATCATTAAAACATTTTTTAAATGCTGTTTTCGGAATTGAGTTCAGCTCTCGCCGCGAATTCTCCTTTATGTCTTCTCCCGAATGAAAATTTGAGTTTATGAATGTTGAATGCACTGTTTTTTATATAAATGACAGATGCAACTCAAACTACGTGCCAAAATTGACAACAATTGAATCTAACAACAACAAAAAAAACAAAAATTTTAATGTGGAACCATTAACAAAACATTAATTCCTGATATTTTGTTGACTGAATGTATATTACAAAGTTTTTACCAATCGCTGGCTTAATGGAACGGCTACAGTAAGTAGACAGGTCAGATTTAGGTTATGTACAGACAGTCTTTTTTATTTTTTACTGAGGTCTCATCAATGTTAATCAAACATTCAAAAGACAAGAAGCATGATTAAATAATATATCGTTTTTGCATGTTACATACATAATATCACGCCTGTTTACCCGAAAGGGTAGGCAGAGGCATACTATACGCCCACACTTCGCCATTTATATAGTTGGTCCCACGTAATAGGTGGCGAGCCTATTGCCGCTTTCCGGGCACTTTTATGTTCGCCAGAGCCTCGTCCGTTGATCGGCAGGCGCACCACTTGCAGGTGAGGTTGACTTGGGCTCCTCAGATCTTGGTAGTAGCCTTATACACCATGCTTTTGCAAGTTATATTTCAACAAATATGATAAGTCCTCATAATAAGATCTTCTTTCATAAGTCCCAAAAGTCATCTCTTCAGACTAAGTCAGTATTCCATTAAGCCAGCAAAATGCGTTGTCAGGTGAATATAGACATATTGATGACGAATATGGCGGGGAAACTGAGGTGGTGGTTTTAAATCTCACTCTGAACCTATCATAACCTAACATTATTCCGTTTGCCCTAGACTTAAGCTTAGGGCCCAGGGTCAGGTTACTTGCTTAACCAGATTTGGCTGCATTTCAGTACATGAAGCGACTGCCGTTAGACGGCAGTCGCTTCATGTACTTAACCCTTACTTAAGCCTTAAGAACCCAGAGGAAACATCATTCTATGGTTAAACCAGCTGTCAGTCTGTTCGAAGACACTGACTTAGTAATAACGACTGCCATAGATGTTCATGACAGCCGGGACCAATGGCTTAACGTGCTATCCGAGGCACGGAGGAAGCTATATTTACGCACATGACGAAAATCCATAGGGGCGTCACCAGGGTTTGAACACGAGACCCTCTGAATTTGAAGGCAATGGTTCTCGCCACCGCCACTATTGTCGCTTGAATCTCACACTGAACAAATGGGTGTATAGGGATCCTACCAAGATCTTGTATTCGTCTGTAATAAATGCTTTTACTTGCTTGCTTTTGCCCGCGACTTCGTTCGCGTGGAATAGTGACTTCCGGCAGATTTTTGGTTTTACCTACATAGTTCACATACTCGCGGGATTCTTAAATAGTTCCCGCTCCCGTTTTTCGGGATTTTCGCAATAAAAACTATCCTATCGTGGGTTCCGTGCTCAAACCCGATAAGTGACAACATCAGATACTAATTTCTGCCGCTTTTTCTTGTGATATTATCAATTAAGTCGATTTCAGAAAAGAAGACTGAAAACTGAGGACTTCATAATCCAATAAGTAAACCTTTTAAGTTTAATTTTTTTTAATTAACCGATAAATTCTTTTAAGTACTGCTTTAAGCCCAAAAACACAAATTTTGTCACTTATCGGGTTTGAGCACGGAACCCTCGCTATGTCCTTTCTCGAGTTCCAAACTATGTCTGTACCAAATTCCACACATATCGGTTCATTAGTTTAGGCGTGAAGAAAGGACAGACAGAGTTACTTTCGCATTTATAATATTAGTTTTGATAAAGGCTAAGAATATTTTAAAATATTTTATTTACAATATGAAACCAATTCTATCAAGCAAACAGTGTTGGTTTATTGATAAAGAATGGACAAATGTGGGTCGACAGTACACATAGTCTGGGGTTATACATCACAATCTATCAACGTTGAAAAGCCTATTATAACATGAAATGTTACTGGAAGTGTATTTTTAGTTGACGTGTACTTTTTCAGATGACTTCGGTATTGAATTCTGTTCTTTGGCTGCGGATATATTTACAGTTACGTAATTTTATAATATTAGGGTTATTTTATATTTCAATCACTTTTAACTTTCAACATTCGAACTATAAGTTAATAGTTATAAAGTTTAGGAAATTGACAAAATAATTCGGAATAATAGTATAATTCCTACAAACACATCATTATTAAATTCAAAATTTCAAAATTCAAAAACTTTTTATTTCATATACTATTGCATATTGACGACCGACTTGGCGTGGAGGTCAGTATACCTGCACTTCACTCCAGGGTCGTGGGTTCGATTCCCACACAGAACAAATCTTTGTGTGCATGAACGTGAATATTTGTTCTGGTCTGGGTGTTTTCCTATGTCTATAAGTATGTATTTATAAAAAAAAAGTATTTAAGTATGTTTATTCGTTCTTCAGTATCCATAATAAAAGTTCTTAGTGATACTTATCTTGGAACTAAATAATTGGTGTGATTGTAAGAGAATATTTATTTATTATTAGTTAATAAATTACTTTTATACAATTAAAATATTATAATAGATTATAATTATATTTACGGAGAGTGTCTATGGGAGCATATTTATTAAGTACTTTCTCAGTACATGATTTAATTAAATTTTGTGTAATTCATCGCTGATGTCTGCAGGAAAGAAGGACAAGAATTAGAATGATTGTATGAATGTTCATATATATATGTCATTATCAATTCCTAAATCCTTACTGAGTTTCATGTTAAGTATTTTTTGTAATGGCGGCATGGCAATACTAGTCGGTTTTCTAACTTAATTTTTTTCTATTCAAGCACCAATCCTATGCGAAATTGTGCGTTAGTTTTTATTTTGACGTTCATAAGAGCTATATTAAACCAAAATTGAATAAACATATTTGACTTTAACTTTGGCTTTAAAGAGTGTCCAAATCATGACAGAGTGATCAATTATTCAAAACTTTATGAAAACTCAATGTTCGACTGAAGTTGGTTATCGTGATAAGTTTTGTTCGTATATTTAACACTTACAATTTATAAATATCTTAACACCTTGACCCTTTTTCAATGCTTTAATATATTAAATCACATGTGTGTATAGTCTTCCCTCTCTGATTCGTGAGAGTCCATTACTTCAGTCGTTCAAAAGTAAACTGACGAATCACTACTTGTCAAATTTGGCACATAATTAACACTTCTTTTTTAGAAATGTTTCATTTGTTCTTTTACAATAATGTTAGCATAAGTTGTATATATGTATATATTATTAGCATATAAGAGATTTGCTTTATATTTTATTCTTATTTTTTTAAAATATTATTAAGAATACTTTTCTTGGACAACATTTATCCCGTACAACTATTTAGTTTACAACTGCAAGAGTTGGCTGGTAGAGATCTCTCTTAAAGATAAGGCCACCTTTGTACATATTAATTTATATAACAATGTAATATTTAAAATTATTTTGTGCAATAAAGGATTATTATTATTATTATACAAAAATAGCGATAGTGCAGTGGTGAGAGCCTTTACCTATATATCAATTCAGAGTTAACATCCTTAGTACATATCTTCAAGTTTATATATAAGCATAATCCTTACATATTAATTGTTTTAAAAAAAAAACTGCGTAATTATCGCTTGCTTCGTGCCTCGGACAGCACGTTAAGCCGTTGGTCCCGGCTGTCATGAACATCTATGGCAGTCGTTATTAAGAAGTCAGTTGTTTTTGTATTTGTTATCAGATAGAGTGATTCAAGAGGCAGGTTTAAAAATAAGTCTCGCGAATGAAGTCCATAAGGCCACTAGTTTCTTCATTATTATCTCTGCCTACTTTTGTAGAAAAAAGTCGTGATAGTGTATAATCATATCATGACAAATTTTGACAAAAACCACAACAGACAGATAAACTGACAAACCTTGACAAATTCTGACAAAGAACCCATTTGCTTTTATTTCTTTATTATGTTACCGCTCATATCTCTTTCATTGTTGTTAAAAATATATATCGAATTTTAATTTTGTGTGTGAATGTTTGACGAATCTACATGATCATGTTGATCTTAAAGACAATAAAGTATATTTGATTTATTATTTTTTATTTTTATATCCTAGCATTATCCTTGTTGCCCCAGACTAAGCCCAGGGCCCAGAGTCTGCTCATTGTTTGAACTAGGAATGGTTGAAGTTCAGTTATTACATAGAGCGACTGCCGTCTGACCTCCGCAACCCAATTGAAAACTAAATTGTATGGTAAAAAACCAGCTGTCAGGATGTTAGACGGCGCTGACTTCCTAATAACGACTGCCATAGATGTTCATGACAGCCGGGACCAACGGCTTAACGTGCTTTCCGAGGCACGGAGCAAGATATAATTAGAAAGATAGAAAGAAAGAAAGATTTGTTTATTAACTGCACAAATAAATAACAATTGTTGAGTTTCACAAAACTGAAATTGTGCAGTCAAAAGGCATTGCTTCAGCGTATAAAGCTATAACAATGCAACATTGTTATCGCTGCGCTGGTTTTCAAGCAACACCTCATGACGAACATAACTCGAAAAGCCATAGGTCGCCCACCAGGGTTTGAACCCGAGACCCTCTGATTTTGAAGGCTATTTATGGATTATCGCCGCTCCTATTATGTTTGTATGTATGTATGTATTTAGAATATTTACACATTAAATTGATAAACTAAACAAAAGTAGAATTTAAAAGTTGTTTTCCCCGAATGATCACATCGGTTTTACAAACCCAAATCATATTTCCTTAATGATTAAATTTGTTACACTGAGTCGATGCCTGTTTATTTAACATGGAATACAATTGGTTGGCAAAACATTTTTTTTTTACTGTGACACGTCATATTGACTACATCCTGCCTGATGGTAAGCAGTCGATGCAGTATAAGAAAAATGAAAACGCTTTATACCGTGAAATAAGAACGGTAAAAAGCGCACCGACTCATGACGTCTTGCCAAAATGCCGTTTCACGCCCCGCTTAAAAGACCCGGGATCATAGCAAATAGGAAACACATAAGCCGGCAGTGATACATAGATCATGTACAGGACTTCTGGAATTATAGTATAATTAATTCAATTTAATTCATTTATTGCCATCTAAGTGTACATTGGTCTTAAGAATTAAATGTTACAACTTAGTTACCTTTATAGGTGCTGCAATATCTTATACATAGTTTTAGTAGGTAATAGGTTTATAATTTGACTTTGGTTTTGGCGACCAATATGGCGTGGAGGTCAGTATACCTGCACTTCACTCCAGAGGTGGTGGGTTCGATTCCCACACAGGACAAATCTTTGTGTGCATGAACATGAATATTTATTCTTGTCTGGGTGTTTTCCTATGTATATTACGTATGAATTTAAAAAAGAAAAAAAAAGAGTTATTCTTAGTGATACTTTTCTTGAAACTAAATAATTGGTGTGATTTTAAGAGAATATTTATTTATTATTATTGATTTATTATTTAATTACAAAAAAGTATATATTTTTACGAAGCGCTCGTAGCTCTGCGGTGCTAGGTGGTCGGAAACAATCACCGAAGTAAAGCTGAGTTTACAGAGGTCAGTTCTTGGATGGGTGACCGTTTGTGTGGCATTTGATATCGAGCGCTTCCGTGCTTCGGAAGGCACGTTAAGCCGTTGGTCCCGGTTATCACTAAATGTGGTAGTCATTAAGCCATGTTTGAGACCAAATGGGCGGCATGATAAATTCTAACAGCAAGACGCCATACACCTGCCTCCGCCAATCCGCACTGGGTCAGCGTGGTGGAGTATGACCCAATACCCTCACACCTTGATATGTGAGAGGAGGCTCGTGCTCAGTAGTGGGACGTTAATGGGCTGAGAAGATGATGATATATTTTTACAAAATTTTGTGTTTGGATATGATTATATTTGGTCTGAGTGTTTTCCTATGTATATTAAGTATATATTTACAATAAAAAAAGTATTTAAGTATGTTTATCCGTTGTTTAGGATCCAAAACACAAGTTCTTAATGATACTTATCTTGGAACTAAATAATTGGTGTAATTGTCAGAAAATATTTATTTATTTATTTATTTGTGTATGGGTATTATTGATGATTAATTTTTATTTATTTAACTTTTTTATATTAATTGCCGTGTGGTAGCGACATTTTTAAAATATTCTACTGATATATTTGGTCCAAGAGTGTCGTTGAAGGCGATTAAGGGCATGTGATATTGTCTAGTGTCAATATGGGCGAAGGGCTGGCCTATCATCACCATTTGAGGCGTATAATTTAGAAATATTTTTGCTTAAAAGTGAACTTTGTTGCAACTGCATAGAAATCATTTTCAATTGTTTAAGCAAAGGTTTCTGCCCCCACAATCATGAAATATTATTATATGACCCTGAAATTAGGTATGAACTTTTAAACACCTAGGGCTTATTACAAAACGATGTCTAAAGTTAGACCAGGTTTATAACTACTGACCCCCCGACTGGTCTCCACCAGGTCGTGGGGGCTGAGTACCTCCCGGAGGCCGGGAAAAGGTAACACCCAGAGACCGACGACTCTGGGTGCCCTTAGTACTGACTACCGGGGGAGAAACTAAGAGGGACCTGTGGAGGGCGCAGCGGGCGGGCCTGGAGGGCGCGTCAAGCAGCGCCAGGAATGTCTTAGGCAGTGGGGGCAGGGGGCCCCTGTGGTCTAACCATAGACCCTCCGAGAAGTCGGCCACACACGCTATGGTCGCACAAGGAGGTAGGAGGGGCGCGTCCACTGCGCCTCTCTGAGGAGGTCCTCCCGGTTTTGGTCCGAGGGACGTTGGCCGGCAGGCGGGGTGTCAGACGCTGCAACCCAGGTACTGGGCGGGCGTCGTTGGAAGATTTTTAGTGGGTATTACTGCTGGCAGTCGCGTCTGCCGGTGGTGAGTCCCACACCCCCTATCGGTCCCCCTTTAGCCGGAAGGTAGTGCGTAAACGCATTTTGTTACCGACGTAAAACAAAAAAAAAAGTTTATAACTACTGTGCTGTCACTTTCATTTGATAAGATGAAGACAGTAACAGCACTTTTTTTTGTGGTAATCCAATTACAAATACTTTGGACCGCGCGGGGACAGAATAAAGTTGTTTCGGGCTCCCTGGCCGAGATGGTGGCCCAGGACTACCGACTGACCCACAGTTTCCTGCTCCACGTAAGCTACTAAGGAGGCAACTGAGTAGACTAGTTTAAACCTGGTCTAACTGTAGAACTTGATTGGTAATAAGCCCTCTAATGTTTATCCCAGTGTGAGATTGTACTCACTGTCAAATCTATTGATAGATTTTTGCGACCATTTATATTATTTGTAATACATATAAATCAAATCTGTCCTGATTATGTAGTACCTATATTAATTTTTATTACTATTTCTACTTGTATATTTCTTATTATGTTATAACATTAATTGGTTTGTTTTTTTTTATACGTAACTTATATTAATGCAGACTACCGAACAAAATGAGTAGTTTTTGTTAAAATTTAATTGTGTAATATGTAACTATGTATCCATAATAATAAAAGACATATTTTATTAAAGAAAATCTTTAAAAAAAACTATTGATTGCAATTATTATTAAAACAGTTTTTTAATAAAACCTTCTTTTAAGTTTCGAATTGAAATAAAATATTTTTTTAAAAAACTCCTTTTTCAAAACATTTTTAAATAAAGAATCCGATTAGAAAATGTTTTAATTTCTGAACCAATTTAAAAATGTTACTTTTTAAGAACTCATTGAGAAAAATACTTACGCCTTTTACACTTGCACTAGTTAAGATAGACTATGGACGACTAACGTAAGGGTAACAACGGCGTACTGCTGCGGCGCGCGATTTGTATGGCTTTTATAGGGGTAGCGGCGGCTGAGGTGCAGCCACGGTCATGAGCGGAGCGGGAATAAACAGAAAAAACAAACTTTTATTTGTGTACACATATCTTCACGCCTGTTTCCTCGAAGGGCAGAGGCGTATTTTCACACCTCGCCATTACTTTGTTAGTCTCACGTAATAGATAGCGAGCCTATTGCCGCTTGCCGGAAACTTTTGTATAAATCGCCATAGCCTCGTCCGTTGATCGGCTGGTACACCACTTGCAGATGAGGTTGGCTTGGTCTCTATGGATGATGGTAGGATCCCTGTACCACTTTTTATTTGATTTTCTGTAAAGTGATGTCTATCATTATCATCTTATGTGATCTGTGCTGCAGGTCGTGATTAGGGAACAGGGCTAACTAACGGAGCCAAGGGAGCGGTTCTGTTGCAAAGAGTGGACCAGAGAGTGCTGCCGTGGAACCATTGAGCGGGCGCCTCGTCGTGCTTTATATCGTGCTTATTTTTTTGGACCGCATCGGCTGCTTGCCATCAGGCAAGATGTTTTTATTATGACATGTCACATTTTAAAAAATACAGGTTTTTCCAGAAACGAGAGTCAAGGGGAAAATCCAGTGATTTATATAGAGATAGAGATATGCGTAGTGTGTCGCGTCCCCCTACCACCAAATGCGACTACCGGCGAATGTAGCCGACTTTGCGGGGGGGTCCATAGTTAGACCCCACGGCGGACGGGCCCTCTTGGCCCGCCCGCTGCGCCAACGGCGTAGGTGGAAAGAGATCGGATCCCGCTCTCTCTCCCGCTCCGAGGCTCCTTCTGCGACATTACCACTTCGCAGAAGAAGGCCTTCGCCTCCCACGCCATCCCGCTGTTGACCATCATTTGCATGATGGTAAGCAGCAAGAGAGAGCGACTCCACCCAGGGCCGCGGTCCTGCCCACGCCGTGCAATCCACCAACGTGTGCTGCGCAGTGTCAACTGCGCTGTCACACCTCACACCACCGCACCGGCAGCACCGGGTGGATTCCCCTCTGGCGACGTCACATAGATACTTCCCGAAGCACCCGTGCCCGGAAAGGGCGCAGGTGTGAGTCGGAAGGACATCGACCTCCACCGACGGCCAACCCATCATTCGATGATGGGACCGCCTCGAGGATATGGCACCTCGAACCGACAGCAACTTCGGTACTCCTAAAAAGCTGAAAACCTAGTTCCAGTCATCATATCTTATCTTAGCATTATCCCGGTTGCCCCAGACTTGAACCCACTACTTGACTGAACCTCAGTAATTACATAAAACGACTGCCATCTGACCTCCACAACCCAGAGGAAAACATTATTTTATGGTTAAACCAGTTGTTTGAATGTTTAAATTTGAGTTGACTTCCTAATAACGACTGCAATAGATGTTCATGACAGCCGGGACTAACGGCATAACATGCTTTCCGAGGCACAGACCAAGTTATAATTGCGCACATAACTTCGGCAAGTCATAGGCGCCATCAGAGTTTGAATCCTAGACCTTCTGAATGGGAATTCTATGGCTCTCGACACTGGGCTATCGTCGCTACCGTACCTAGTAATCCTAGTATACAATAAATCGCGCGCCACAGACCGTGTTTCTGTGTGGAAGAAGCGAGCTGACGTTATTAAAAAAAACTCGGGAAATAACGTTCCAAATATTGTTTATATCAAAAATCATGATTATAATTGCATGACTAACTTTCAATAACTATATGGCCATTGATTTCCCTAAGTACACTATCTAAGAAAAATAGGATTCTGATGCTGGGCAGAATATGTAGCTTCCTTTTTTCAGGGTCTTCTTACGCTGGCTCTCTCGCTGCCGACCATCATGCAAAAGATGGTCGACAGCGAGACGGCGTGGGAGGCGATGGCCTCCTTATGCGAAGTGGTGATGTCGCAGAAGGAGGCCGCGTAGCGGGAGAGGGAGCGGGATCCGCTCTCTCTCCGGCTACGACGTTGGCGCAGCGGGCGGGCCAGGAGGGCCCGTCCGGCAGCGCCCGGGGGGTCTTAGGCGGCGGGGGCCCCTTCCGTCTCGCCATAGACCCCCCCCGAAGTCGGCCAGTTACGTCATGGCCGCACATAGAGGTAGGGGGGGCGCTGCACATTGCGCCTCCCTGAGGAGGTCTCCCCGGTTCTGATCCGGGGGACGTTGGCCGCGGGCGGGGTGCCAGAAGCTACAAACCCAGGCACTGGCCCCCTGCCCCTTTTTCAACAGCGGTGGGCGTCGTCGGAAGTTTTTTAGTGGGTAGAACTGCGGTGGTCGTGTCTGCAGCAGTGAGCCCCACACTCCCCTCTCGGTCCCCCCATTGGCCGGGAGACAGTGCGTAAACAGCATTTTTTTACCGACGATAAAAAAAAAAAAAAAAAAAAGGTGCACAATTTGCAGGTGAGATAAGCTTGGGCTCCTAAGATCTTGACACCCATTAAAACCATTTGGCTTTGGAATTATTGTCCGACACAAGAGTTTTCAAGCATCTATTGCCCAGAGTTCTTTAAGCGGGTCTTAAGACAGGTTTCTTCAGACTGCCATGAGTGGATGAGCTTGTTAATAAATATTGTAAAATAAAAAATAATGACATGCGTTAAAAAAATAATAGAACAGTCATATAAATTCTTTAGAATAATCCATCACATCAGTCTTATAAAGTCCACTGCTGAACATTATTGAGCGATTACATTCTTTTGGAGGCATTTGCCCTATCAGCATGCGGGGCAGGCGGATTGTTGATCGCAGTTCCAGCCAGTACGCAGGATGACGCTGCTGCCCATCATCCGGTTGGATTACTCTTCGTCGAATCCTATCCTACCATAAGATGAGAGGGGGTTGCACTATTTTAGGCAGATACCACTCGGCATCGGCACCACAATAAATAAAAATAAATAAATATTTTCTAACAATATTACACCAATTATTTAGTTCCAAGATAAGTATCATTAAGAACTTGTGTTATGGATACTAAACAACGGATAAACATACTTACATACTTTTTTTTGTAAATACATACTTAATATACATAGCAAAACACACAGACCAGAACAAATATTCATGTTCATGCACACAAAGATTTGTCCTGTGTGGGAATCGAATCCACGACCTCTGGAGTGAAGTGTAGGTATACTGACCTCCACGCCATATCGGTCGTCAAATAATAAAACAATGTATAATAAACATATAAATACATAAACAATAAAACATAGGCCTCTGTTTAATAAAATTATTATTGTTATGGTATCGGATTAACTTGTGTCAAGTGATGCATGAAAGAAAACAAATCGCTATTTCCTTTCCAATATAACAGCACCCAATAACTTAGGGACAATTTAAACAAGCAAAAATGTTTTTAAAAATACTTTTAATATATTTTCCGGCAATAAAACTTTAGTTTCAGATCTTTATCGTGGCAGAATAACAAGACTATATAAATACACGCCTCGATAAGGATCGCTCATTGATTTCCGTTAGTAGTAGGTACGTAATATTTAGTGTTTTTAATAATTGATATAAACGAGTGCAATCGACGCGCGATTATTTTTAGTTGATTAACTTTAAATATTATATTTTTAATAGTATAGGGCCTCCTACCAAGATCTTAGGAGCATAAGCCCATCTTACCTGCAAGTGGTGCACCTGCCGATCAACGGACGAGACTCTGGCGAACATAACAGTGCCCGGTAAGCGGCAATAGGCTCGCCACCTATTACCAACCAACTATATTGTCGAAGTGTGGGCGTGTAATATGCCTCTGCCTATCCCTTCAGGAAAACAGGCGTGATTGTATGTATGTATGTACAAACTATTTTTCGCATTTAAAATGTGTTCTTTCTCAGGCTACTCTGGTTGATCAAACGTGGCCCCCTGCTGGGGGGGTCTCATACTGCTTGGGTGGGTGGGCTGTTGAGCCACTCTTCCTAGACCGGGTTGTCAATCCGGTGGGGCGCCGCTCACGTAGCGAGGGCCATGACGATTTGGCGATGGGTCTGGTTTTGTAAGATATCCATTTTCCTCTAAGCTTGCTTGTCAGTAAGTGCGTGCCACTGGTGCTGCGTAGGTAAGAATCGGGCGGAGGTACTTCTTGTACACTTTGTGTTTCACTCTCAGTCGATATCACTGCTTTGCTTGTGCTTTGCAGTATTTCTCAGACTCCAGACTATCTGGGTACCAAATTTCAATTAAATTGGTTCAGTAGTTTTGGCGTCAAAGCGAGACTGACACACTTTCGCTTTTATAATATTAGTGTGGATTTAGAATTTATTAATTAGATGTAGTATTTATTAATTTTGGTGGTGGCGAATTATCGAAGTAAAGCAGAATTTGCAGAGGTCATTTCTTCAATAGGTGATCGGTCAAAACCTTGATATTTATTTTGAATAATGGCTTCGTGCGTTTAGCACATTTAGCCAGTGTCAAGTAAAAGATATATTAAGAATATATAATTCATGGTAAATGAGAATAAGTAATGATAAAGATGATAAATTGTAAATGAGTTGCCCTCCCCATAAATCCCTTGGGTCCTCAGTAAAGATGTGGACTTCTTAAGAGAATTTTAAAAGAGATGTTGCATTGTTCACGTTCACGAACACCTAACTGTTAATAATCCACCGCTATTACAATTTTTTTTTTGAAATGTCACAATTTTAGAAAACAAAACTAAACTGCAACTGCTGTCAGAAAATGACTCTCCACTTTCCCGCCAAGAAGTTCATCTTAGTTAGTATTGTTATATACAGGTAACTATTAATAGGGTTGCGCTCGTGATAGGTGAAGAACCATCACACTAGTGAGAAACCATCACAGAAGTAAAGCGCAGTTTACAGACGTCAATCGCAATTTTTATTAAAGATAAAGATTCATTTATGTGTCAAAACATGAGTTCATTATTAAGACATTTTGTTATTATAAGTGGTTTGCCCGTAAAATCTTTTTAATTGCACATATTGTTTTAGTAACTTGAAATATGATATTTATGAAACCTAAAAAAATGTTATACGATTCTGGCTTCAAAAATGAAAACTATCCATTTAAACATTGATCCCATATATCTATCCCTTTTAATCTTTTTTTTGCAATAAATAAATAATAATAAATAAATAAACATTTTCTGACAATCACACCAATTAGTTCCAAGATAAGTTCATTAAGAACTTGTGTTATGTATACTAAATAACGGATAAACATATATAAATACTTCTTTTTTTGTTTTTGTAAATACATATTAGGTCGGGGAAAAAGTCTTTTCGCATAACGTAGGTATAAACTTATTATAATTTTTTTTTGACTGTACTATTTGTGTCTGGCTGGTTTTGGTAACATTAAAAAGGTTCCATTATAAAGAAAAGAAAAAAATAAAAAAAAGTTGTTTCCCGCTATTTTTCGTTTGTTTTTCTCTCCGTTAAAATGAGTGAATCTAATGAAGAAATTCGATACATTTTAAAATTTTATTATAAAAAAGGCAAAAATGCAACTCAAGCAGTGAAAAAAATTTGTGATTTTTATGGACCTGATGCAGTGTCAGTAAGAGTAGCACAAATTTGGTTCAAACGTTTTCAGTCCGGAAATTTGATGTTAAAGGTGCACCTCGCTCTGGTCGCCCTGTTACGAATAAAATGGACGCCATTTTTGAAAGAGTTGAGCAAGATCGGCATATTAGTAGTTACGATGTAGCTGAAGAACTGGGAATTGACCACAAAACAGTTTTGACCCATTTGAAGAAAGCTGGTTATACAAAAAAGCTCGATATTTGGGTGCCACACGAGCTCACTCAAAGAAACTTAATGAACCGTGTACTTATTTGCGATTCATTATTGAGACGTAATGAAACCGAGCCGTTTTTGAAGAGATTGATAACTGGCGATGAAAAGTGGATCACGTACGACAAGAACGTGCGAAAAAGGTCGTGGTCGAAAGTTGGCCAGGCTTCACGACTGTGGCCAAACCTGGCCTAACACGAAATAAGGTGATGCTGTGTGTATGGTGGGATTGGAAGGGCATTGTTTATTATGAGCTTTTACCGCCCGGCAAAACCATCGATTCTGATCTTTACTGCCAGCAACTGATGAGATTAAAGGAAGCAGTCGAGAGAAAACGGCCGGAATTGATCAACAGGAAGGGTGTGGTCTTTCATCACAATAACGCTAGACCACACACATCTTTAGCCACTCAGCAAAAATTAAGAGAGTTCGACTGGGAGGTCCTAGTGCATCCACCATATAGCCCTGACCTTGCGCCTTCAGATTTTCACCTGTTTCGGTCTCTGCAGAATTCTTTAGGTTCTGTAAGGTTGACCTCAAGAGAGGACTGCCAAAACTATTTGTCCCGTTTTTTTGATCAGAAGTCCCAAAGTTTCTACAGTAACGGGATAATGTCTCTGCCCACAAAATGGCAGAAAGTTATTCAACAAAACGGTACATATATATTGTAAATAAATGTAAATAAACTTTGAAAAGATGTCTTGACTTTTCATACAAAAATACGAAAAGACTTTTCCCCCAACCTATTACTTAATATTCATAGGAAAATACCCAGACCAGAACATTCATGTTCATGCACACAAAGATTTGTTCTGAGTGAGAATCGAACCCACGACCTTAGGAGCGGAGAGCGGGTAATCTCGCCACCACGCCATATCGGTCGTCAAAAATAAAATGTAGTCTATGTTTTTTCTCAGACTTTATACCATCTGTGTACCAAATATCTCGATAGATTACAATCTATTGGGGGTATTTGCCTATTATAATCACGCAGGACAGGCGGCTTGGTCGCAGTTAAGCCTTGTACGCAAAATGACGCTGCATTGACATAAATTATAATATACATAAATACGACCATTAGTTTTAGTCTCATTCCTTAAATTTTTTAAGCAGGTAGTCCGGTCATTCTTGATATTTAAAGATACATGAATTGATATACAGCTGAAAGTAAGTAAAATAGTTTAAAACATATTTAAAATAACAGTCCAAAATTCCTAATCATTCCGGTCCTTGAAAAAAAAACACTTTTGGTTTTTCGCTGTTCACCAAATTGGTAACTTTTATTGTACAATCACAAATCACACACACAAATTGTAGATTATAAAATTATCTTTAAAAAAATGCCACAATTGTTTTTTCACGAGCCACCATTTCCAAGATGCAAAGATTCAAAGAATTGGCTGAATTTTAGTCATAACACGGAGCGACTACCCCGAAATCCTGAACCCAGAGGGAAACATCATTGTATGGTTAAACCAGCAGTCAGGATATTAGAAGGCACTGACTTCCTAATAACCCTTTTTTTTTTTTTTGATTTACGTCGGTAACAAAATGCATTTACGCACTGTCTCCCGGCCAAAGGGGGACCGAGAGAGGTGTGTGGGACTCACCACCGGCAGACACGACCGCCAGCAGTAATACCCACTAAAAATCTTCCGACGACGCCCGCCGCTTGTTGAGAAAGAGGCGGGGCGCCAGTACCTGGGTTGCAGCTCTGACACCCCGCCCGCAGCCAACGTCCCCCGGACCAAAACCGGGAGGACCTCCTCAGAGAGACGCAGTGGACGCGCCCCTCCTACCTCCCTGTGCGACCATAGCGTGTCTGGCCGACTTCTCGGAGGGTCCATGTTTAGACAGCAGGGGCCCCCTGCCCCGCTGCCTAAAACCCTCCCGGCGCTGCTTGACGGGCCCTCCTGACCCGCCCGCTGCGCCCTCCACAGGTCCCTCTTAGTTTCCCCCCCGGTAGTCAGTACTAAGGGCACCCAGAGTCGCCAATCTCTGGGTGTTACCTTTTCCCTTGCGCCTCCTGCGCCCTACCGGGAGGTACTCAGCCCCCCCACCACGACAAGGTGGAGACCAGTCGGAGGGGGACTTCCTAATAACCTTTTTTTTTTTTTTTTTGTTTTACGTCGGTAACAAAATGCATTTACGCACTGCCTTCCGGCCAAAGGGGGACCGAAAGGGGGTGTGGGACTCACCACCGGCAGACACGACCGCCAGCAGCAATACCCACTAAAAATCTTCCGACGACGCCCGCCGCTTGTTGAGAAAGAGGCGGGGGCCAGTACCTGGGTTGCAGCTTCTGACACCCCGCCTGCGGCCAACGTCCCCCGGACCATAACCGGGAGGACCTCCTCAGAAAGGCGCAGTGGACGCACCCCTCCTACCTTCCCCTGCGACCATAGCGTGTGTGGCCGACTTCCCGGAGGGTCCATGGTTAGACAGCAGGGGCCCCCTGCCCCCGCTGCCTAGACCCTCCTGGCGCTGCTGAGCGGGCCCTCCTGGCCTACCCGCTGCGCCCTCCATAGGTCCCTCTTAGTTTCCCCCCCGGTAGTCAGTACTAAGGGCACCCAGAGTCGTCGGTCTCTGGGTGTTACCTTTTCCCTAGCGCCTCCTGCGCCCTACCGGGAGGTACTCAGCCCCCCACCACGACAAGGTGGAGACCAGGCGGGGGGGACTTCCTAATAACCTAACCTAACTGTCGTTAAGCCATGTTAGAGGCCTAATGGGCGGCTTGATAAATTCTAACAGCAGGACGCGATACACCTGCCTCCGCCAATCCGCACTGGGTCCGCGGGTTGGAGTATGACCCAATACCCTCGCACCTTGACATGTGAGAGGAGGCTCGTGCTCAGTAGTGGGACGTTAATGGGCTGAGTTGATGATGATGATGACTACCTAATAACGACTGCCATAGATGTTCACATTGGACAAACGGCTTAACGTGCTTTTCGAGAGACGGAACAAGCGATAACAATCAGAATAGATAATACATAAAATTGGTATTTGTCGTTCTGTAACGTGTCACAAATCTGTATTTACTAACATTTGTAAACAAAGTATAAGTAACTTAATAGCTATATTAAGTTCACTTAGCACAATCTCTGAAGGGCATCTCGAATTATGATTTTAAAAATATTATGTTTCATGATAAACGAGTTTATTTTTATATATTATTAGGATTTATTAATAATGTATCAGGAATTCATTTAATGATTACCTGTTTATTTGTAATCGTTACATACTTTTTGTTTTCGATATATTTGTCGTAGGTAGGGTGTAGAATAAGTCGTTTTACGAAACGACTAGGCAAACTGTGAAGTGTGGTCATAATTTTTTAAGTTCACTGAAAGCAAGTCGCTCCGCTCCTATCACTTTATGGGTTTATTAGGTTTCCAAAAGCCCCCACAAGCTAAGGGTGATAATGAGTTCGTGGCGAGCTCAGCTCCCGGCAAGGTACAGGAGGCCGCCAGGATAAGGTAACACCCAGAGAGCGGCGACTCTAGGTTCCCTTAGTAGTAGTCTATTGGGGGAGAAGCTAAGAGGGACCTAATATATGTACTGCCGAAGCAAGTACACTAAGAGGGACCTGTGGAGGGTGCAGCCAAGCCGCCCCAAGAGGGTATTTGGCGTCGGGGGCCCTTGCTGTCTAACAATACACCCTCTGAGAAGTCGGCCACACACGCTATGGTCGCACAAGGAGGTAGGAGGGGCGGGTCCACTGCGCCTTTCTGAGGAGGTTCTCCTGGTTCTGGACTGGGGGACGTTGACTGCGGGCGGGGTGTTAGATGCTAAAACGGCGAGCAACAAGCGGCAGGCGAGGCGTCTGGCGTCGTCGTAAGATTCTAAGTGGGTATTACTGCTGGCGGTCGCGTCTGCCGGTGGTGAGTCCCACATCCCCTCTGAATCCCCCTTTAGCCAGGAGGCAGAGCCTAAATTTATTTGGTTATAAACATAAAGTCAGGTGTTGTGGCTATTTACACAAAAACGTTTCCCATACTTGCACAATTTGCCTTGCCGTTTTGTACAATGCCGAATTTCTTTAAGCTGCCTGCGACATATTATTGATAACATTTTTATTTACATGTTGAATGACATAAAATTTACTGCGGACATATTTTTTTGTGCTACATGACGTTCACGAGGTACTAACAGACAGAGGCGGGGCTAAAGAGGTCAGTGCTTGGATAGGTGAGCGTTTGAGCCTTTCAAGGAAGAACATCATACGCGCCAAATTCCAAATAAACTGTTTTAACTGCAACCGTTAGCGTACTGAGTCAAATCTTAGTATTTGAATGAATAGGTAGTTGCCAATATGACATTTAGTAAAATTTTCAAATCGATGCTAAAAATATTTTGAGATATATCATAAAAAATCTTCTACGCATACAAAATACGGTTACGAACTTCTAGCTGAAAAGGCTCGATATGCTTGTTGTGTTGTGAAGAATGAATAGATCTATTGACGATAATGTTAATGAAGATCCTACCAAAAATCCAAGTCAACCTCTCCTGCAAGTGTTGCACCTGGGGTCCTGCTGTTTGACCAAAAGTCATTTGGCAAAATTACACTTGACAAACAACGTTTGACAAAATAAAAGTTTTACTACTAATCATTTTACAAATGAATCACTTTTCCAAATGATCAACACATAAATTTACATTTTACAAATAATTACTTTACATAATGATCATTAAACAACTGAGTTATTAGACAAAACTACTATTGGTCTAAAAACGATTCATAAAATGTATTATTTGACAAATGTTTCATTTATTCATCAATCTTATAATAGATATGGAATGGGTCAAGTTAATACACAATATTTGGAAAATCATTATTTATGAAGAATGAATAGATCTATTGACGAAAATGTTAATGAAGAACTACCAAGAACCCAAGCCAACCTCTCCTGCAAGTAGTGCACCTGGGGTCCTGCTGTTTGACCAAAAGTCATTTGGCAAAATTACACTTGACAAACAACGTTTGGCAAAATAAAAGTTTTACTACTAATCATTTTACAAATGAATCACTTTTTCAAATGATCAACACATAAATTTACATTTTACAAATAATTACTTTACATAATGATCATTAAACAACTGAGTTATTAGACAAAACTACTATTGGTCTAAAAACGATTCATAAAATGTATTATTTGACAAATGTTTCATTTATTCATCAATCTTATAATAGATATGGAATGGGTCAAGTTAATACACAATATTTGGAAAATCAAATATTACAAATATTAAATACACTAGTGTAAGGAATGTTTGTTTAATATGTATTTATAATTTTAAATTAACGTGATGATGAGGTCAACGTGAGGATCATTTGCTGAGTGAGTTTTTGTAAGATGATACTTTTGTCAAAAGTCTCGTTTGCCAAATGAACATTTGGTGAAACGTTGTTGTCGAATGACCATTTGTCAATAGTTTTTGGTAAAACATTAGTAAACGCCGATCAACGAACGAGGCTCTGGTGAACACAAAAGTTCCCAATCAGTAGCAGTAGTCTCGTCAGCTATTACGTGGGACACAGGTTACAGTGGTTTGATGTCTTTCACCAGTAGGAAACGTGGCTTTATCATCATAATGATCTTAGTTCATTAGCCTTCTCAAAGGCCTCCTTTCCAGAACCAAGGTGAAAGGAACTCTTCACCACGCGGACCCAGTATGAATTGGCGTACTGCTGTAATTTTATTCATGTCGCCAATAGGGGTTCTTAATTTGTGAGTTTAAGGTGCCTTCCGGAGCACGACAGCTCTCGATATTGAATGCCACACCAACGGTCACCCATCCAAAGACTGACCTATGCACATCATCATCATTACAGCCATTTGAAGGTCAGTGCTCAACACAAGCCTCCGCAAGTGTATTCCTCGTTGATCGATCTTGTGCCGCTTGCATCCACCGGCTACCCGCCGCCTTGGTCATCATCGGTGCATCGGTTGGGAGGCCGCCCTCTACTCAAACGACCTCTGTACACGCTACGTTAATTCAGCGATCGCTTCCAAAATGGCTGAGTAAATATGCAATTAACGAGTGTTATTTTGCGAGTCATTCCTTAATTATTGTAGAAAATAATCAAGACATCTCATTTGCAAATTATTCACTGGAATCAGACATTGCAATTTTGAGACGGACATTTTGTTTTCAAGAAATCGATTACTGTCAGAACTTAAAAACCATTTACGTAAACAATTATACACGTACACAAACATTCTCAAAATGTATTTGCAGATGATATCGTGGGCACTAGTTATAATATATGACATACTGTTTCCTGGCGGGAGAAAAACTAACATTGACGATTTTTTTGCCCGTTCTCTTACGATCAAGCTCCCGCCTGCAGTGAATGGGCGCGCTAGTTTTTATGCTTTGTGTAATTGATTCTTTCATAAGAGCTCTACGGAGCCAAACTTGTGTAAATGATTTTGACTTTTGACTTATTTCAATCAGTCATCTCTCTGCCCTGTCTCAGTCGACAACAAGTTTTTACATCCCAAGGGTCGAGGGGAACTCGCTCCTTGTCAATAATATATTTCTTGTTTAACTACAGTTTTAAAAAAAAGACAATACACAGCACAATTTTTTAAAGACGAATTACTATTTATACTTGTGACATCTACATTTTATTTACTTTTCAAAACAATGTAATTTGTGATTCCCGAGAAATTAAAATCATTAATTAACTTTATCGATTAAGTTTCTGTTTGCAAAGCCCACTTGATATTTTTTACAATTTGATAATTCTGAAAATCATGTTGTTTTTCCTACAAGATGATTTTCATGGTAACAATGACTCAGTAAAAAGGTTTTATTCGATTTCATTAGAAAGCTATGTATATAAGATAGTTAGATATACGTATAGTGCACTAAATAAAAACACATAAAAATACAAATGAAACAATGTAAGAAAAGAAAAACAGGACTTCTTAGCGGGAAAGTGAAGAGTCATGTCTGCAGTTTTGTTTTATTTTCTTAAATTTGTGATATTTTGCAACATCACTCTTCAAAACCTCCCAAGAAGTTCATGTGAGATCTCAGTAAAGTCTCACATCTTTACCGAGGACTCAAGGGGCTTAGGGGGAGGGCATCTCATTTACCATTTATCATCTTTATCACCACTCATTTTCACTTACTATGATTTTTATATTATTAATATATCTCTTACTTGTATTATATCTCTTAAAAAACTTACTATAAATAAGTAATTGTACGTGTGTTGTCATAGCTCAACATAGTACCTATTGCTCAGCGAGCAAAACGTTGATTTTCTAAACCAAGAGCTAAAACCTAGAGAGTCGCGATTACTACACAATGACTTAACATGCAATTAAATTTACAACTTAAATTACAAATATGAAATCACAATGTACAGATATAAAGGGTAAAAATTCATAACTAGACATTTTGACAAAAATATTAAGAATTTTTTTTTTGTATAGAGATCTTACCAACATCTTAGAAGGTCAGCCAACCTCACCTGCAAGTGGTGCACCTGCCGATCAACGGACGAGGCTCTGGCGAACATAAAGATTTTTCGGTAATCGGCAATAGGCTAGCCCCCTACTACATGGGACCAACAATACAATTGGCGAAGTGTGGGCGTATAATATGCCTCTGCCTACCCCTTTGTGGAAACAGGCGTTATAGTATATAAATACTTGAAATTGCGGTTGTTTTTACTATGTCATTTTGACGTTTTAATTCCTGCACGTGATCTAAGAAATACCGTCGTTTTACCTTTACCTCTATTTCTGGTACACTGCTGAAAATCAGCCTCCTCAATAGATTACATTATTTCTTAACCCTAAGGGTAATAACCCCTAAGGGTTTACCCACAATTATTACCCTCGGCAGGTGGGTTGGTGATCGCAGTTCCAGCCAGTACGCAGGATGAAGCTGCTGTCAATCATGCGGTAGGATTTCTCTCCCCATGATATGAGATGCGATTTACAATAAGAAAGTAAGAACAACATTTCTTATCCACAACGTTTTGTATACTTAAAAAAGCTATGTACAGTGCAGGCACTGAATCATTGTGACATTATGTATTCTTTATCTTATTATATACTTTTTTAAACTAATGTTTGATATATCTGTTTGCATATACATCTAAGGCAATAAGAATAACGAAAACAACCTTGACTTTAAAAACTCTAAAAGCAAAGGAATACTTTGCATGTTAGTACTATAATAATGTGCTAGATGGCACTGTCTTTGCAAATGTGCTTGCTTTTACCGATTTTTTTTCTTTGAGCAATTCCTACGTACTTTCATTATCTTGATCATTATAGTACTATTATCGGGTTAGATGACGTACTCCAATTAACGATAATGTGACACTTTCCTACACTTCTATATGTTTTCGAAGAAGTTATGTCTAAATCCACTCTACCATATTTACTCAGCAAAAAAATGTAAGATATAATTATAGTTTCTATATGACCATTAAAGACGAAAAGCTATAGGCAATTTAAAATGTAACAGCGACAATATGGTTGTCCGTACATATGTACGTTTTTATTTCAACGAATAGCCATATGGCATCTTGATGATCGAATAACCTATCGATAAAATAGATTTTCGGTGATTTTGCGTAAAAATGGAATTAGGATTGGGGAGGAAAACTATCTACACAGGTCTACAAAACTATTACAAAACAAGTTCTAAAGTTAAAGTTAAACCATGTCACCAACCAAGTCACCGGCGGCAGACGCGACCGCCAGCAGTAATACCCACTAAAAATCTTCCGACGACGCCCGCCGCTTGTTGAGAAAAAGGCGAGGGCCAGTACCTGGGTTGCAGCTTTGACACCCCGCCCGCGGCCAACGCCCCCCGAACCAAAACCGGGAGGACCTCCTCAGCGAGACCCAGTGGACCCGCCCCTCCTACCTCCCCGTGCGACCATAGCGTGTGTCACCATGGTTAGACAGCAGGGGCCCCCTGTCCCCGCTGCCCAAGACCCTCCTGGCGCTGCTTGACGGGCCCTCCTGGCACGCCCGCTGCGCCCTCTACAGGTCCCTCTTGGTTTCCCCCCCGGTAATCAGTACTAAGGGCACCCGGAGACGCCAATTTCTGGGTGTTACCTTTCCCTGACGGCTTCTCCGCCCTACCGGAAGGTACTCAGTCCCCCACCACGACAAGGTGAAACCCATTTGGGGGAGTGGAGACCAGTCGGGGGAGCAACGTTCACTAATCTTGCTAAGTGCTAAATCTATTTAAAACATCGTTCTGTTCCTCTCAACTTTAAGCAAATTACTGGAATGCAATGACATTTTAAATCAAAAAATAATTTAAAATACAACAATAAATAATAATCATTCAATAAGTTAGTTAAGTTTATTATCAATTTAATTAGATTCAACATTTCAAATTAGTTTTGTCATAGTCATTATAATTAAATTAGTTTAAATATTATAAATAACAAAATAAAATTAAAAACAACTTAAAATAATGAATGTTTAATTATCAATTTTATATTATTCTTTCAAACGACCTTTAGTCCATATTCATAAATCACACCTAACTCAATGTAGTGTTAAGTTAAGCGTTAATGGAAGCGTTAATTTGATCTCACAATAATAATAATATATCTATTTAAATTACGATTAATTGTATCTCTTGTTCTAAATTTTTCTTTTTGATTTTGAGTGTGATTGTATGTATGTATGTATGTATGATTTCATTCCTTTATTTTTTCTGTATCTTAGATTTTTAGGTTATTGATAATATGTTAATTTTTGTTTATGTTTACATGCAGTGAATGTTGCGTACATCTGTTAGAGATATACATAGAAGTTTTCTGTCTCGGCTATACATTTTTTTAAATGTATTTTTATGTATATTGTTGATATACCTTATTATATAAATAATTAAACTCTGGAAGCGTAAAAGTATACTCGTCATCAGCACTTGGACCTCAACTGCAGAACATAGGCTTCGCTCATTAGTCAATAGTATTCCCTTAATAGTCATTATGACTGTTGTTTAATTTTTTTTCCTTGTATCTACGTATATAAGTAGGCTTATAAATCGGATATAAAAAAATAAATATTTCTGACACTTACACCAATTATTTAGTTCCAAAATAAGTATCATTAAGAACTTGTGTTATGGATACTAAATAACGGATTAACATACAGAAATGTTTTTTTTATATATACATACTTAACATGCATAGAAAAACACCTAGACCAGAACAAATATTCATATTTATACACACAAATATTTGTCCTGTGTGGGAATCGAACCCACGACCTTAGGAGTGGAGTGCGGGTATACTCGCCACCACGCAATGCACCTCACCTGCAAGATAAACCCTCTATCTTGCAGGTGAACATCCCACGCAACGTCTCATGAGGATTTTTCAGCCCCAACAGCCGTCAGTTCTTCCTGCTACCTGCCTTGTCTACAGCCCATTAGCTTGCTATTTCTTTGAACTATGTCGATGACGCTAGTTCTTCTACGGATCTTCTAATTTCTGATAAATAATCGAAATCGTCAACAAACCTCAAACATAGCCCTCTTCATGGCTCGCTATGAGACTCTGGCGCATTTAAAAAGACTCATAAAAGACTTCGTTTCGGATACAAAAATATGCTGAAGTACACTATTTTCTGTTTCAAACTAGAATTAGGATTAATACTACATTGCAACAAAACGTAAGTTTAACAGTAAAACAATTTAACAATAAATTACGCAACATATCAAATCAGTTGTTGACTGTGAATTATTATTATTAACATGAGGCTCTTATCTCGACCCATTTACACACACAAAAAAAACTAATATAAAATCAGTTCAACAATTAAGAAACACAGACCCACACATTAATAAACAGACTTTAAAGGTATTACATAATCAACATTTTGCACAGGAGCTGATATTACGGCGCTTTATGAAAATTCTCTATCAGAAAGTATTAATCAACTTTTTAATCATATTCACTGCATCATTTTGCCCCATGCTTTCAATGTAAGCAGTCGCCTTTTCAGCATGCTCATCGTACAGTGCTTTTGTCCTATCAACGGCATCAGTTTTCAGTATATTGAACTTCAAATCTTCATAATCTACATCTTTGACGTCGGCTTTTGCTTGATCTATAATCTTGTACAGATCGGGATTGCCTTCAAGGGCGAAAAGAACAGGAGCGCTGGCTAAGCAGAATCGTTCTTTAGATTCTGATTTCAGTTGTTGAAGTTCTACTGCCGCTTGCCATGCTAATCCAACATGACAGCCAAATTGGTAAGCACAGTTCTGAGTCTCTCTACTCTGTTTATCCAGCACCATAGCTGATTGGCACCCTCTACCTAACAGGCTAACACCATTGAAAACACTTCTAGCCGTCCATTCTTTCCTTGGCTTTCCAATGACATCATCCAGAGTAATAGAAGTAGTATCGAAAGTGATTTCGAAGTCCTCTCCAGACTTTTTCGGTTTGCCTGGCAAAGGCAGATTTTGCTCATCTCTTTCCCCGAAAAATTCCCCTTCAGATAAATCTTTCAGTGCTGTCGAAATGATATAAGACACGTCGGAGTTTCTCAAGCCAGCTAACATAGCGTTGGCTGTAACTAGCAAGTAATCTCCAAGAAGTATAGCAATTTTATTCCCGAAAATAGCTGACTCAGTGTGCTTGGAGCGTTTGGCGAATGGTACGTTTACAATTCCCTGATGAATAAGATGCCCTGTTCTGATCATTTCTGTCAGTTCTGCTAGAATTCTTTGTTGTTCTTCATCCTTTTTCGTTCGTGGCGTGACTGGAGTGGTTTTCACAGATTTGGAAAGGAGCAGGATGATCAAGCCCCAAGGTTGCAGGTTTTTGGAGTCACCATAAAGGACGTTCTTAGCTGTTTGCATCACCAAATGGTTGCTGCCAACCTGGAATAGAAAGAATAAGGCTTTTGTTTTAGTTTTTCACAGTTTAATAATGATAAAATTAAATTGCCGATGACAATGGTATAATATTCGTAGAGCGTTTTCGTGCTCCAAGTCGGGGTAACCGCAAACATATAATGCACACAAACTAATAAATATTATTAAATGCGATATTTATCCCTAAAAATATAGGTGATCTAAATTTAAAATTATAAAATCAAAATAAAATATACTTTATTGTCTTTAAGATGAACAGGATCATTTAAATTCGTCAATGTTTTACAAACAAAATGGAAATACATTTTTTTTAACAACAATGAAAGAGATATGAGCTGTACCAATATCAAGAAAAAAAAGCAAATTTGATTCTTTTTCAGAAATCTGTTGTTATTTTTTTTCTTAAGATTTGTCAGAATTTGTCAGTCAGCCTGTCGTGATTCTAAAGGGGAGTGGGGATTGTCAGTCAGTCTGTCGGTGACTCTAAAAAGGCTTCTAAAGGGCAACGAGATTGAGAAGAATGCTTCTGAATTGCGTAGAAGAGATGCAATATTATATTTATTGGATATAAATTAATTTTTAGATCTTAAGCAACTTTAGCCCGACACGACGTAGTTACAAACTTATTCGAAAGTCAGAAGAATAGCTTGTATGTGTATTTTCCACTCATGTCAGAGATTTTGAAAGAAAAGTTTCTAAACATAAGTTTGCATAACATTTTTACGTAATTTATTTAACAAAGTAAGAAGGTATTTCGTAAACATTGTTCTTACTTACAATACTGCAACCTATGAGAGCTACCAATGTGAAAGTTGTGATACTTAAGTAAAGGATGGTTAATAAGTTAACTAGCCCCTGAGCTAGGGATATTTTATTCAAATAAAGTCTGACAATCGTTATGACGTAGAGGTCAGTATACCAGCACTCCGCTCCCGAAGTAGTGGGTGCGATTCCCACATAGAACAAATCTTTGTAAGCATGAACATGCATATTTGTTCTGATCTGTGTGTTTTCTATGTATTTGTCGTTCGAACACATTACCCTGGGGAACCCCATTTACGTAGGAATTCTCTAATCGTTACCAATTAAGTCGAATGCTATTCAAAAATCAATTTTTGGACACATAATTGCTGACGAATATTTTAACTTCGGGGAATTCCGTTGCTATATCTGAGTTTCCTGGACACCATTAAAACCAGTTCTGATTGTAACAACTACCTACTAAATAAATATGTGCTTTAGTTCAGTCCACGTATATGTGTTTAACTAATATTTAACTTAAACATTACTTAAGTAGCAATTCTTTGAAAACTATAAACAAAAATGTACCTTTCTATTAAGTGACTCGATATAACATTCTGGCTGATGGCAACAGATGATGCAGTGCAAAAATATAGTGCAGCACCACTTTTCAAATTCTCTCAAGACGTCCATTTGAGATATCATTATAGTCCCACATCTTTTTTAAGGAGCTTTAGGGGGAAGGCATCTCATATACCATTTATCATCTTTATCACCACTTATTCTCATTGACTGAGTTGTAAATTTTATTAATATTTATTTTGCTTTACACTGAAAATGTGCTAAGCGCAGGAAGTCATTGTTTCAATTAAAAAAAAGCGCACCTTCCACACAATTATTTTAGGCATCGTAGAAGAGTTCATGGAGTTCAGTCATTCCTTGTTGCTCGGTGAAAGGAGGTTCTACATTTTGTAAAACTTCTATAGTTTTAATAGTAGGCTTTTAATTTTACTAATAATACTCATTATTTATAGAAATTTTATGGCAGTTAATTAGGTTTCTAAAACTTTGAACGCCGTCGGTCCCAAAACGGTTCCTGTTGTTTATCGGTCACATGGCGTTTAATGATTTAACGACCAATCAAAGAAGTGAAATAGACAGTGTAAGTTATACTATTAAGTACATTTTCTTGTAACTGGCGGGAGAAAAAACTAACCTTGACGATTTTCTTGCCCATTCTTTTACGATTAAGCTCCCTCCCGCCTGCAGTGAATGGACGCGCTAGTTTTTAAGTTTTGACTTCTATAAGAGCTCTATTGAGCCAAACTTGAATAAATGATTTTGACTTTAAAAGTCACTTTCATCGGTATGGAATCTTCCCAGGGAGGACTTCAGCTAGGACTGGTTGATTTTGATGGGACTTTCACTAACATATTGCAAACTATTTTTAATAGTTCAAATTTAATTTTTTTGACTTTTATAAGAGCTCCATTGGGACAAACTTGAATAAATGATTTTGATGACTATTTTCCCGCGAGTTCGCGATTTCAAGAAAGAGTTAAAGAAAGAAGTATGTCACGCGGATAAAATCGCGGGCGGTCGCTAGTAATATGTGATCCTCTTGACATTCCACACAGCGTCATCTAACCCCAAACTGAGCAGAGCATGTGTTATGGGTACTAGATATGGGATAAATATTATTTTTAAACAAGTCCCTACAAACTTAAAAAAAATATTATAATACATAGAAACATCAAAAATATCCATGTTCACGGACACAAATATTTGTCCTATGTGGGAATCGAACTCTTATATATTTCGTAATAATTATAGCCTATTAAGAACACGAGTATGCAGACTGAACTGAAAATCTCCTGTTGCCTGACACCCGGCAGTCTATACAAATAAAAAAATGTTTTATTTTACCGAAAAATTATTTATCTAATAATATTATTGTATTATGGTATTTTTACTTTTGAAATGTAAATTTTTCAATACAATAGAAGAATTTGGATGTGTCTGTCTGTCCATTACCTTTTATCTAAACAAAATGGTTACAACGAAGTTTTTTAAATACTCCAAAGAGCATTTTAAATACAAGAAACTATGTAAACTTACCAATTTCCTCAAATATAACGCCATATTTGCAAATTCGTCACTCAGAAGACATCGAAGATTCATAAAGGAGGTCGGATACCCGACCACTTTCTCCGCATCTCGAATAATATTGCTCCAATTCGTGAAAGGAGGTCGTAACAAAATCAAAATCTCGTCCTTAGTCAAACTGGCCATGGTCGACTCGTACCTTCTTTGAAAAAGGAACGGTGACGCTCGCCTTAAAACGCGGGAAACTGTATAGGACACTGCCATTTTAGAAAAATATTTTTTGACAACTATTTTTTAAATTTTATTTTTTTTATTTATATATACAATTATTTAAAAACTTTCACTTTTACGTTCTTGTTCAATGGACGTCCGTCCAGAATCACGTCAAACTGAGAATTGGCCGCATAACGTTTACGTTAGCCGTTCCGTTCAGTGTGGCAGTTTAATTTTCAAATTAACACTTGAAGACTCAAGGTTAATATTATTTGACCGAGTGTGTTAGTTCGTCCACCATGATAGACAGCTATCTGTTGTGATTAACTTAAGTGCTAATGAAGATAAAATATGTAATTCGATAACCGATTGTGTTTTTACCAATGTATATGATATAAACGATAAACTTATATACAATCGATGGTAAGATCGTCAATTCCTTAATGAAAAGAAGTCTATTCAAATTTTGGCTACTAAAAAAAATTATTAGAAAAATTCAAGTTTTTAAAACTCGCTTGCTTTGGTAACATTAAAGGTCTTATTACACAACTAGATCTAAAGGAAGACCAGGTTTAAAACTAGAGCTGTCACTATCTTCATCTTATCAAATGAAAGAGACAGTTTTGAGAAATTATGACTTAAATTTTTTTTGCAGAGTGTTTCCTCAGTTTTTCTCCCTGGTTTTCTCAAGTATTACTTTACCACGCCTACTCTGTGCGGATTGATAAAGAAAGGTTTGAGTACCTAATATAAGCGAACACAACAGCATAACATCTGTTAAGAGCCGTCACAAATCCAAAATTCTCTACGTTGCTTAATTTTAGAGAAAACAACATAAATCTATATATAAACTGAGTTATTACTACTGATACAAGTATTACTAAATCCTTTGTATATGGAATAGTATTAAATAAACATAATATTATTCCATAAAAATAAGATTAAACAATACCTATTTATTGGTAACAAGCCTAGGTAATTTACCCCACAATCGGGTAAAATGCTAAAGAATGCCACACTGATGCACTTGACCATGAAGTGGAACGCAGCCTCCTTTTATTACAAAATTACCTTGACACAACAAACAAGAAAGCTTAGACTCTAAAGCAGGTACATAAGAGTTATGTTTAACGCACACCTGTGATGAGCAATGTTACACATAACCATTATACGAAGACCTATAAGTGTGGTTTTGAAAAACAATTACTGTTGATGTGCGATAGTTCAAGACATTTTGGTCGTTGTGACCGTTTCGAAAGTTTTTTTTTCTACTAATTTCTTGAAGAAGAACATTTCTCTTTTATTGGACCGGTTTATATCTTTTCCTAAGTATACTTAATTTATCTAAATTTTGACAAATTTTGTTTTAAATTCTATTCCAATGACTATTGTTTAAAGAAACAGCAACTTTCTTGACAATTTAAAAATTTAAGCTAAATTCAGAATAGTGTTGTCATGTTTTGCTTAATAATGCTCTTGTAAAAGTGAACTTAAAAACTAACGGGCCCATTCACTGCGAAGCAGCGTCAATAGAGAAAAACTGGGCACAAAACTATTTTTTTTTCTTTCGCCCGCCATTATAAAAATTTAAACAAGACAAGTGAAAGTCAGAATATATCCTAAAACAAAATTACTAAGAGTTCTGGCGGCAATAATTTAGTCTTCCTAAACTAGTGTGAGTTTTAATTTTTATGTGTGAATATAGTGTAAACTTCTTCGGGAATGTACCTACACAAATGTAGGAAAGTGTCATATTGCAGTGAGTTTTAATTTTCGATATTGATTCCAAAACTCCCTAGAAGCCTAGCTACTGTACTGGGGCCCTACCGCCGAATTCGATGAATTTCAGCTATTTATTACACCTAGATCAAAATTTTCTGAGGTTCATCAATCCGTGGCGGGGAATCTGCCGAAAGCCATAGATTATTCATGACCTTGAGGGTCCGAACAGCGGTTATGTGGGGCTGCGGACCGTGGTCTCTCATGAGCCCATGACCTCGCCAGCGGCAACGACTGCTCCTGTAATGGGAAGGTACCGGACCTCCTCAGAGGGGTGCGGTAATTACACCAACTCTCAGGATGACCTTGGCAGACTATTAAAGTAACTTATTCATTAAATGATTACTATTTGCGTTTCGATGACACATTTTTACCTAAATATCAATAATTTGTAACATAATTTAAAAAAAACACAGATAGAGACTGTCAAAATATTACGTCAATCAAATTAGTGTCTAAATGGAGAACGCCATCTTGTAACGCCAGAATCAATTCCAAAATAGATTCTGCCCAATAATCGATTACCAGCAAGTACGGCGATAGGCCCTCATTTTTTTTCTTTACCTTTGTAACAAAATGCGTTTACGCACTACCTTCCGGCCAAAGGGGGACCGAAAGAGGGTGTGGGACTCACCACCAGCAGACGCGACTGCCAGCAGTAATACCTACTGAAAATCTTCAGACGACGCCCGCCGCTTGTTGAGAAAAAGGCGGGAACTGACTAAAAACCATTCATGTTCCTTCTTGAGCCTGCTACGTCCAGGACCGCGGTAATCCCTTCGGACAGTCCTACAACGTCAATGAAGTACCTTTTTTTTGGCCCGCGGCCAACGTCCCCCGGATCAGAACAGAGTGGACCTCCGCAAAGAGGCGCAATGTGTAGCGCCTCCCTTATGCGACCTCCGGCTTATGTGGCCGACTTCGCGGGGGGTCTATAGCTAGACGGTAGGGGCCCCCTGCCCCCGCCGCCTAAGACCCCCTAGACCCACGGCGTAGCCGGAGAGAGAGCGGATCCCGCTCCCACTCCCGCTCCGTTGCCTCTTTCTGCGACATCACCACTTCGCAGAAGGAGGCCATCGGCGTCCCGCTGCCCACCACCACCCAGGGCCGCGGTTAGCGTCAATGAAGTACCTTTTTTATTTTTTTTACGTCGGTAACAAAATGCCAAAGGAGGAGACCGGGAGGGGGTGTGGGGCTCACAGCGGCAGACGCAACCACGTCAATGAAGTAGGTACCTAACTTTACTTAGTTGCAACTTGAGGAAAATCTTTTAGTAATTATTAATGTTCATTACTTTTCCTAAAAAATCAGGTCAATGACTAATTGTCATTCAATTTTCTGAGTAATTGAAACAGTGTATCAGGAATTACAATGATACTTATACTCTGCACTAGTTATAACTGCGGTTTCGTCGTTAATTTGAGGACGTGACTATACATGGTGCCTGACTATGGGCTTCAAAAGGAAAGCTTAGTACTAAACCGCAAACGTGACCGCAGTCGCTAACGGGTGTATTATTTTGTTTGCACTATAAGATAACACAATAATCTGGTCAAGGCGGCGGGAAGCCGATGAATATAGGCGGCTCAGGTATGATCGGTATGGAGAGGACTAATGTTCTGAGATGGTAATATGGATAGGATGAGACTGATTAGCAAACTGAAGAGGGAATAAAACAGGCGTGCATGTATATGTAAGTATCAAGTAATGACGACCGATATGGCGTGGTGGCGAGTATAACCGCACTCTACTCCTGAGGTCGTGGGTTCGATTCCCACACAGCACAAATCTCTCTGAGTACCTCGAAGATTTTTTCTGATAAAACTTTCGTCCCAACGTCTTATAGAATGGAATAGAATACTTTATTTGCACTTGATTGAGGTACATTATAAGTTCTTGAACAATAAAATAAAGCTCCTCTCATTCAGCCAACAACGGTGGCATGCAAATTATAATTAAATTACACATCAATTTTTAAAAGAAAACTATACTTATACTTATATAAATCATTAAAATGTCAAAAATGGGAAAAAGCAACTAGACATAATTAAATTTTAAATGTGAAAATTGCGAATTAGTAACTAAACATTTTTGATGTCAAAATGCGGATACCCACAAGTCATTCATAAGTACAATCACAAAAATAATAATAATAAAATCGAAATCATGTCACAAATGCGCAAAATATTAGTCAAACCAAACATAGACAGTAACGTTAACCTTTAAGGGTAAAACACTACAAGTATCACAAGGTTTGTGCTCTAAAAATTGTTTTACTGTTTAAAAAGTGTGTGAATAAACCATTTATATAATCTACTTAAGAATCTCTTAATGTAAAGTTCTTTTATACTTTCAGGTACTTGATTGTATATAATAATGCACATACAGAAGCAATTCGGAAGTGAGCACTTCTGGGGATAGTGGAAGGCACCAACCTATTTCCGTTCCTAGTGTTTCTTGGATAAACATCTTTAGCCATTTTAAAGTAATGACTGTCCAGCTTGACAAGTTTTGAAATTTTCTAAAATATAGAATAGAATAGAATAGATCTTTATTGCTAAGACTGTGTACATTTTGCTGGTGTTCATGCATTACATTAGTAACAACAGTGTACCCGTTGCGGGCGTGCAATTTATACAACTTACAACTAGTTACTTAATATTATTCGTAAAAAAGTATTCATTATAATTGTAAAAAGGTTTATTTATTAGCCAGGCTTTTAATTTGTATTTAAACTTTGGTAGATTTAATTCTTTAATTTCCAAGGGCAATTTATTGAATACTTTTATACTGGTGTAAAAAGCACTCTTATAGTATAAGTAATTTTTTACATGAGGAATGCATATATTGTGTTTATACTTGTTATCAATATAAACAAATGTAAAATATTATACAACTAATTATAATTATCATTCAAATATTATATTTTCATTAATGAATATTATTTCCTGTGTTAATACCAAATTTCATCATTTTAAAAGTACTGCACATGACTGCCATGGCGCCCTGCATCTGATTGCCCAATCAGCGCATAGAATCATATTGTCCAATCCGAATCAAGTAGAGGTGGGGATGGAACATTTTAAGGAAGGGTGTGCTGGAGCGCCAGGGCATTCGTGTTAAGGACGTCAAAAGTGTCAGTTCGGAAGTCACTAGTTGCTACAGTGTTGTTACCTAGGGTGTAAAAGTGATAATTATTAATAAGTGAAACTCCGAATAAAACTGTGAGTATTAACAATCTGTCTTTTACTTTGTCTTAACTATAAACTAGGAATCATAGCCAGCATATGTCATTTTGAGGCCTAATATCCTTTACAGAATTAATAAATACCTTGCTTTACTTTAATTAATTGAATCAGTTAAACGATAATCGAAATCCAGTCTTCACAACTACCAATGTAGTTATCAGTCAGAAGTGAGATCTAACCTCAAAGTTCCACATGGCATAAAATATAAACCACGTGGATATAATTTTATGTCTATTTTTTTTTATTAACTCTAGCTTTCTATAGTTATTCAAGAGTTTGCCTTTTGCCCATCTTTTATAATACTATATTGGTGCTTACAATAAATCGAGATTTCTAGTGTGTTTCCCAAAGTAAATTTATTAATTTGCTAAATACTTGTTACTTTAAACGGAACATCATTTTAGCGTGCATATAGTCGTTTATATATTGAGCATGTTAATACATCATCATTCTCAATATCATAAAACGAATTAATTTAAACAGATGTTAAATGAACTTATTAAAGTTGGGCATATGCATTCGAAATGACTCTCTCAACTTTAATTATATCCATGTAAATTAATAATATCTGAATTGTTATAAGTCTTCTAGCTTTTATTAACAAAAGAAATTTTCATAAAATAGGTTACAATTTAATTTAATTGGTTTTGGCTTTTTTTTATATTATGCTTAGCTAATATTAGCTAGCATTCACAACATATTTTTACTATAGAAAATTGTTATTACGATGTATTTGAATTTTTTTAAATATAATTTAAACTGTTGTTTAAATTATACTTTATCTATTGTTTCGTAGGGGCATAACATGAGATACATGTTTTTAGTATTCAATCGGTATCAAATTAATATATGTAGAATTCATATATAATATTTATTTTTACATTTTGTTTATATGGTTACTTTATTTTGCCATTTTAAAGTAAATGACACTTTTAATGAATTGTAAAGGATTAGATTTTTATTTTTTCTCTTTTCTACTCTTATGTACACAATATAGAACGGATCACGTGCGTACTTTTATTGTAAATTTCAGGTTGAATGCAGAACGAAGAAAACGTTCGAGTGGTGCGCACTCCACCGAGCAGCCCCTTGCTGCCGGGTGCTAGGCGAGTGCAGAGTCCCACGAGGCGCCGAGAATGCAGCCGGGAAAGAAGATCGAGGAGCCGTCGCTCCAGAGGTCATTCTAGTCGCTTCTCACCCAACGTGCAGGACCAGGTGCGAGACGAAGGTGGTCGACCATCTAGGAGTCGTAGCATCAGACGTCGTGCATCGGGTCGTCGATCCAGCAATGTAAGTCCCGATAATAATCAAATAGTTTGTGTAAATAGCCGATTAGACAATGGAACTTCAATTAATAGTAGAGGGGTTCGAAGCAGGCAGCGTGTTCCCCGGCGTAGTCGAAGCCGTAGCCGCGACCATATACGTTATCACAACTTCGATCGGGATAGCGATAACCATCATGGACGTACTGATTACCGATACATGACTGGACACTCTCGAAGAGTAGTCGATCCAATAGAGCTAGTAAATAGCAATGATCGGTCTAGTTCATTCCGGGTGTCACGCGGCTCTCCGCATCGCAGGGTGAAGACGAACGGCGACAATTCATCTAATAACTCTGAATTGACACAACTAATAGCGACGTTATTAAATAGCAACAATAATTCATTACATAGAATGGGTTCCATAAATAATGCCATTCCGGAATTCGATCCTAGTAGAAGAGAACAGACGATGGCAATGTGGTTGCACAAAGTCAATGAATGCGCAGTTATTTATGGTTGGTCTGAAAGACAAGTGGTGCATTATGCGCTACCCAAACTAAAAGGTCTTGCTCAACGTTGGTACGAGAGCCTGTGATCTGTACTTTTTACTTGGAACGAATGGCAACATAAGCTCTTGTCCGCTTTCCCTTCTGAGGAAAACTATGGACAGATGCTTAGTGAAATGTTGGCAAGGAGAGCCCGTTTTACGGATTCATTGGAAGACTATTTCTATGACAAATTAACTCTGCTTAATAGATGTGGTATTATAGATAAAAGAGCCGTAGAGTGTATTATTCATGGCATAGACGATCGCTCAATAAAGCTAGGTGCAGAAGCTGCTCAGTACAGCAATCCAGACAAACTACTGACGTATTTGCGTAATGCTAAAGGCACTAGACCTAATAAAGACCTCAGGTATAGAGCTTCAACCTATAATAAAAGCACTGAAAACTCGCGATCTTTTAATAAACTCCTGAAATGTACAAATTGCAAAAAAGAAGGCCACACTACATCGCAATGTACTTTGCCACTAAAGAAATGCGGTAGATGTACCAGAGTTGGACACGAAACGGAACAATGCTATGCCAAGCTGCCCGTAACCGGAAAAAGTGTGATGAGAATTTTAAATACTTGTGAACCAGAGTTAGACTATAAAAAAATTGACCTAATAAAAGCTAATGACAAATTTTTTAAACTAGCAACAATAAATGAAATTCTTTTAGAGGCGTACATCGATTTAGGTAGCGAGTGCACAATGATAAAAGTATCGGATTTCAAGAAAATGAGAGACACACATTTTGAAACTGACTGTTTACCTGTGTTGAAAGGTTTCGGAAATTCTGTAGTCAAGGCCATTGGAAGGAAGCAAGTTCATATTACAGTTGATGATGTCGGAGCAGACATAGAAATATTTATTGTTCCAGATAACGTGATGAGTATTTCTGTTATTATAGGTCAAAGTTTCACAGAACAACCTCACATTGTAATAAGAAAAACTAGTGAATATTTTGAAATAAGCCAACTAAGTCATCATACAGAAGTGTCTTGCAAGATAAATATATTCAATACATGTGATGTTAATTTATCAGGGCCTGCTATAATAGATGTTTATACAGAGCCGTGTTTTGAAGGCGAGATTTACATCGAAGGCGGTATAAGATATTTTAAGGACTCACAGTATTGTGTTGCGTCTGGATTATTTTATATGACTAATAACGGGAAAGGAAAACTTGTTGTCACTCATACTAGAGGTGTTGTTTACTTACCTAAGGGTCATTTGGTTGCTCGTGGGTGTATTGCTTGTCAAGATAGCGGACAACCGACATTGAACGTAATGCTATGCAATAGTGAAAAGGGTAAACCAATCCTGACCGAAGACATTAAATGTGCTGATACATTATCGTGTGAAGACAAAAAGAAGCTATTAGAATTACTTAACAGGTATAGACATTGTTTTGCTCGCAATTTATCCGAATTAGGCCAAACATCGAAAGGAGATATGTCAATTAATCTTCTAAGCAATGATCCGGTAGTCTATAGACCGTATAGACTAGCTATTAGTGAAAAGGAAATAGTTAGAGGAATGATTTCTGAACTACTTGAAAATGACATTATACGCCCATCTACGTCGCCGTATGCGAGCCCTATTGTGTTGGTAAGAAAGAAAACTAAAGATTACAGGCTTTGCATCGACTATAGAGCATTAAATAAAAGGACCGTTAAGGAAAATTACCCTCTACCGTTAATCGATGATCAGCTGGATGTTTTGGCAGGTAACAACTTTTATACCACCTTAGATCTAGCTTCAGGCTATTATCAAATCCCGATACGGGAATCAGATAAACACAAGACTGCGTTCGTGACACCAGATGGGCATTACGAATTTAATCGTATGCCGTTTGGGCTTGCTAATGCTCCAGCTACATTCCAGCGGATTATGAACCAAATTTTAGGCTCAACAAGACATAAAGAAGCGTTGGCCTATTTAGACGACGTAATTATACCATCGAAGGATATTACCGAGGGGATGCAGCACCTCGAATCAATTTTGAAGCTTTTTTCTGATGCGGGTCTCACATTGAACTTATCAAAATGCGCGTTTTTCGGACACACCGTTGATTACTTAGGGTTTGAGGTCACTGCGCATGGAATTCGACCTGGCGCTAGGAAAATTGAAGCAGTTGCAAAATTCCCAGTACCACAAAACCAACACAATATCAGGCAGTTCTTAGGTCTAGCCAGCTTTTTCCGTAGGTTCGTTCCAGGTTTTTCAATAATATCTAAGCCGCTAACTATGCTGTTAAAAAAGGATGTAAAATGGATCTGGGGTCCAGAGCAAGAAAAGGCTTTCAGGAGTTTACAAAAGCATCTATCTCAAAAACCTATCTTAGCCCTTTACGACCCAGCAGCAGAGGCCGAGCTGCATACAGACGCATGTAAGATTGGAGTCGCTGGAATACTACTGCAAAAAGCAAAGAATAACAGGCTGCAACCTGTCGCATATTTTAGCCGGCAGACTACTCCGGAGGAGCAGAATTATTCTTCTTATGACTTGGAAACTTTAGCAGTCGTAGAGTCTTTGCGAAAATTTAGGGTCTATCTCATAGGAGCCCCTTTCAAGATCGTTACTGACTGTAACTCTCTTCGTGCTACTTTCTCAAAACGTGACATGGTGCCACGTGTGGCCAGGTGGTGGGAGCAGATGCAAGAGTACAATTTTAACATAGAATATAAGCCAGGTAAATCAATGGCACATGTTGATGCCCTTAGCCGCAACCCCGTTACAGGAACACAAGAAACTTTGAGCGTATTTACCGTTGATGCAGATTGGCTAGCCACGGTTCAAGAAGCTGATGAAGAAATACGAAAAATTTCCGGCATTCTCGCGAATCCTGACTTTGATCACATCACTGATATCAAGTCAAACTATAAGGTGAAACATGGAAAACTGTTTAGGATAACTAAAGAAGGAGACAAATGGGTGGTTCCAAAAGGAGTGAGATGGCAGATTGTAAAGCAGAACCATGACGATATAGGCCATTTTGCACTAGATAAAACTCTAGAAAAGATAAAGGCCTCTTATTGGTTTCCAAGCATGAGGAAATTTGTCTCAAAATATGTTAACTCCTGCCTGGAATGTGCGTATTGCAAAACGACTGGTGGAAAGAAACCAGGTTTCTTACACCCGATTGAAAAGGTCAGTACGCCTTTTGACACCATTCACGCAGATCACGTAGGGCCGTTTGTTCGCAGTAAAAAGGGTAATGTGTACATATTGGTTTTAGTAGATGCTTTTACCCGTTATTTATATCTTAAGGCAGTTAAAAATACGAAGTCCTCTACTAGTATTAACGTGTTTCGTGAATTCTTTGGTTTGTTTGGTGTTCCAAGAAGAGTTGTCACTGATCGAGGAACTTCATTCACGAGTGATTCATTCAAGAAATTTGTATCTGAGAAAAATATAAAACACATCTTAAATGCTGTGTCTACGCCAAGAGCTAACGGGCAAGTTGAAAGATATAATAGGACTTTGATAGAGTCCCTTGCAGCAAAAACTGTTGGAATATCAGAAAATCGATGGGATGAACAATTATCTGACATACAATGGGGAATAAACACGCACAACAAGGGTATTAATCGCACGCCATCGGAGGCTCTATTTGGTATTAGACCAATGGGAGTGAGTGAGAGTAGGATAATTTCAGATCTGGCTGAAGACATAACCCACAAAGCAAATGAGCAGAATATTGAGGTAATACGCGAAGACATTAATTCCTATGTCAAATCCTTCCAAAATGCTCAAAAATTTCAATATGACAAAAAAAGATGTCCAGCCCGTAAATACAGTATTGGAGAGCTAGTGCGTGTTGAGAGACAGGTCCCTGCAACAGGAAGTAGTAAGAAGCTTATACCAAAATTTCAAGGTCCATATAAAATAACTGAGGCGTATGACCACGACCGTTATCAGATACAGGACACACCTATAACTCGGAAAGGCAATAAAAGTTATAGTTCTGTTGTTGCTGTTGACAAAATAAGACCATGGCTAAATTTTGCGAGACCACACAGCTTGTCCTCTGATGAAGACTAAATAAGCGGACAGTAAATTCTGTGTCACAATGCTGTTTGTGATAAATAAACTATGAATAAGCCATAAAATAATTCATATTTTCTTTTTTTGGGGCCATGAAATAATGCCTCTAAGCCATGAAATAATGCCTCTAAGCCATGAAATAATGCTTATTTGTTTTGTTGGGCCATGAAATAATGCCTTTAAGCCATGAAATAATGCTTATTTTTTGAAATATGGGCCATGAAATAATGCCTCTTGAGTCGTCATATTACTTATTTATTTATATTAATTGTAGGCTATAAAGTCAAATTATACCTTGTCAGGAATCAAAACTAGGATAATTATAATTTTAAATGAAGTTAATTAGCTATTCCTTTTATAAATAAGAATAGTTTTAGATTTTCATTCAGTTTTTATTTCTTTTAATTTGTATTCAGTTTTTATTTCTTCTAATTTGTTATATTATATAGTACCTAGTTTTAAAATTAAGGGTATTAAAGTAGATTTACTTGATTTCCGAGGTCGTTCAATGTATACGGATGGCCGACTGTTATCAATATAAACAAATGTAAAATATTATACAACTAATTATAATTATCATTCAAATATTATATTTTCATTAATGAATATTATTTCCTGTGTTAATACCAAATTTATAATTTTAAAAGTACTGCACATGACTGCCATGGCGCCCTGCATCTGATTGCCCAATCAGCGCATAGAATCATATTGTCCAATCCGAATCAAGTAGAGGTGGGGATGGAACATTTTAAGGAAGGGTGTGCTGGAGCGCCAGGGCATTCGTGTTAAGGACGTCAAAAGTGTCAGTTCGGAAGTCACTAGTTGCTACAGTGTTGTTACCTAGGGTGTAAAAGTGATAATTATTAATAAGTGAAACTCCGAATAAAACTGTGAGTATTAACAATCTGTCTTTTACTTTGTCTTAACTATAAACTAGGAATCATAGCCAGCATATGTCATTTTGAGGCCTAATATCCTTTACAGAATTAATAAATACCTTGCTTTACTTTAATTAATTGAATCAGTTAAACGATAATCGAAATCCAGTCTTCACAACTACCAATGTAGTTATCATACTGATTGCGCACACTATAGCGCGATGTTTTTACATCAAAAAACTCAGGGTGCTGCTTAATAAACAATGACGTTTCCAAAATATAAATATTCGTCAAAGTAAGGTACCCCTTCTCTTTAAAAATATTTCTTACAGTTTCATCAGTGTACATATTATATATAATGCGCAAACATCGTTTTTGCAAGATAAATGTTGAATATACGTTAACAGAGTTTCTCCAAAAAATAATGCCGTATGTTAATAGCGGGTAAACCTGACCGAAGTATGCGGCCCTGGCTACATCAGTAGAAGTAGTTTCGGCAAGTATGGATAAAGCGTAACAATAGCTAGAGATTTTTTTGTTTATTTATTTATTTATTTATTTGTTTGTTTTATTTTATTTTATTTATACAAACAAGGCAGAGGTAAAATGTTTAAAAACCGAAACAGTGGTGCACATGGTTCATCTTAGAGTTGCCACGAATAGTGATTTGGCCGAATACCGAATATTCTGCACAAAATACCTACATGCTTGTTGGGCTGATCACCAATTTACAAGCTGATCCTTACAAGTGGTGGTCAGCAAACCAAAAACAATAACCAAACCGCTCGAAATTCGCAAAAATTTATCTTTCTTCTCCCGGGAGTAGCGTTTATAGTGAGGGGTTGTTTTCTGAAGCTGGTATAATTTACGACAAAAAGCGTTAATCGTTTGCTACCATTAAACGCTGAAAAGCTTGTTTTTATTCATCACAATTTACCACTGATGAATTTTACTTATTAAAGTCCTGTAATTTGGTAGTAAATACAAATATTGAAAAATATGATGTGTCTTTTTTTTCATGATTTGGTATTCGGCCGAATACCAAACAAAGTGGCCGAATAGGCCGAATACCGAATAACAGCCGAATATTCGTGGCGTGTCTAGTTCATCTGGTTCATATTAATTGTTGCGTAGGGTCCAGTGCTGGAGATTTTAGATGTTCAACTTCGATCTTGATATAGTAGCTTAAATCTATGCTTGCCGTATTTAAGGGGACGGTGGATGTCGCTAAATTTTAGAAGCCTAGCAAGGCGTCCCCGCGCCTTCTGTCGAACAGGGCGGCAGTGGGGATTCCAAATGAATTTCATGCATTGATTGCATATCAAAATTCATCAAAAATAAGAAATAAAGAAATGGGTATAAAGAAACAAACGATCTCTTCGGTATTGAATCTACTAACAACCTGGAGTCATTAAAAAGGAGCGATTAATAGCTTAGAAGAAAAATGGCCGAAAAAAAAGACGAGACGCAACTTTAAATATGTAATATTGAGAAACTATACGGGTTATTTTTATTAACCACACTTACGGGTTATGTGTTATATGATTTAGATTTATGTCATTTTTTTCCGTAAAAGATGAAATTAATAAAGCCCAATTTTAGCGATCTCACATAACTCCCCCCCTTAAACGACCTTCTGGTCGACTGATTAGTCAGCAGTTTAGTGAGCGTAGGAGCTTAACTATCACATTATTACGCTGATCACGTCGACTCCAAATCAGAATTCCAACAAACATAGACCCCAACGGTAATTTAATGTCGCTTTACTAAGGCGTCAGGGGAAAGATACAAAACTTTGGTCGCGCAAGTATTCTAGCAAATATCATCAAATCGGTCTTCTGCTGAAGTCCACTGCTGAACATTAGCCTCCCCAATAGATAACATTTTGTCAAGGGTACTTGCCCATAATCACCACGCTGGGCAGGCTGGTGGGTGATCGCAATTCAAGCCAGTACGCAGGATGGATAGGTTATAATGTAAATTCTACCTTAAAACCTTTAAGGAGCAGCGATAGCCCATCCCAGTGGCAAGACCCATAGTCTTCGAATTCAGAAGGTCTCGGGTTCGAACCCTGGTGTACTTAGTGGCTAAAATTACTTCTCAAAATTTTCCTATATATTTTTTTAAAAATAGGACCTAATATTCGGACGGACTTAAGAGTGTTGAAAGACAGTTTGGATAGTGAATATTGGAAGAAATAACACTTACCTGGACATATTTTTCGTCTTTTCATTAATTGAAACAATAAGAAAAACAATACAACATATTTTATTAAGTGTAGACATACATTTTCTTATATAAAAATAAAAGTCACCTGCCTATATTTAATATGGCCTTCATATTGTTAACTCCAATTATAACTATATCACTTAACATAACAATTATATTAAATGCAACTTTAAATATTAAATAATTTTCAAATTCAAATTGAGGCCGGCTTGAAGATCGTTAACTAATTCTGTTAAATATATTTAAAACATCGCTCTGTCACTCTCATCTTCAAACTAATAACTGAAATTCAATGACATTTTAAATCAATTTTAGCTCAAACGAAGTTAATAGATTATTCTTCTTCCTTTCTTCATCGTCGTGCAGGCTTTTTTCGCAATTAGACGCCATCCCAGATCCTCCAGAAATCCTATCAGCGCCTTAACATCGCTGAAGGCTTTCCGGAAGGCTGCCTGGTGTCTTCAGGAACCTCGCTTGCCAATTAGCCACCACCCTGCATTCCAGAAAGACGTGTGCGGCAAGAAGTTAAGAGCTTGTTATACAAGCCTTCCTTAAACTTGAAAATCTAAGTATAATTGATAAAAAACCTTTTCCTGATACAAAAAATAATAATTCTCTAAAAATTTCTGCTACCATCACCGTATTTTTCTCTTTGGCTTCGCTTTTTCTGTTGGTATGGAAGCTATTGATGGTATAAACCATTGGAGGAAGTAGTAAAGAACTCCTGACCCATAGCAATATCCACATGCAATCGGGAAGTATATAGTTCCATAACTGTTTGTTATTACTGGATATATCCAAATTCCTCTCTCAATGTATGTGTACGTCATTCTAAAAAAGAAAAAAATATTAACTTCATTATTTATTAAGGGATCGCTAAGAAGAGATTAAAAAATACACGTCCTGGGGCTTCCAGCCAGCCAATAACTAATTTTAAATCTATCAATTAGACTCAATCATCAAATCCAAGCATTATCCCGGTTGTCCAAGACTTAAGCTAAGATCCCATGGTCTGCTTATTTGTCTAATAAGATTTGACTGAATTTCAGATATAACAGAAGCAGCTGCCGTCTGAACTCCGCAACCCAGATGATGTTTCCCTCATTAGGTTTAACCAGTTGTCAGAATATTAGAAGGCATTGACTTTTTATTAACGACTGCCATAGCTTTCACGGAGCAAGCGATAATTACGCACATAACCTTGAAAAGTCATGGGTGTCTGAATTTGAAGGTCTTGCCACTGAGCTATCGCCGCTTTAATATACTAACTAGCAATGTTACATACAAATAGAATAACATAAATTTTTTAAAGTTTATTTATTATAATCGTCTCAGACCATTAACGTCCCACTACTGAGCACGGACCTCCTCTTACGAAGGTGAGAGGGATTCAAGACATATTTCATTGCAAGGAACCAGAGCGGGTCGGGAAAAAAATTAACAAATTAATTAAAAAATTAAAAAATTAATTAAAAAATTTTTAAAAAATTAATTAAAAAATTTTTACTTTTAGATATTAGCTATGGAAAGAATGAAGAATTGTATGAAAATCAACCATGTAATTGCTGGTGCCATTATTATAAGTGTCAATTTCTCTGTGTACTATTGTCTGAGTCCTGTCATCTGCGTGGAGGGTCATAGGTCTTTTGATTGTTCTAGTTAATCATATATCATAGCTTATATGAATAGTAGCGGAACTAAGATACTACCTTGCAGTACACCATAATTAACGTGACTTTCGTTTTAGAAATAACTTTACATTAAGAATTCATAAATACGTGCAATTGAAGTATAATAAGTACTGTTACATAATTCAGCAAGGATTTTACTACTTAAGCTTGCCTTAAATGTCATAAATCATTGGAATATCTTCTACATAATGTTTCGGCTCATCATTACCGGTAGTCCTAGACTCAAGCCCTGGGCCCAGAGTCTGCTTACTGGTTTAACCACTTATGCCTGAACATGGAGCGACTGCCGTCTGACCTCCGCAACCCAAAGGAAAACATCATTCTATGGTTAAACCAGCTATCAGGATGTTAGAAGGCACTGACTTCCCAATAACAACTGGTATGGTTGGTTCATGACAGCCGGGACCAATGGCTTAACGAGGCATAGAGCAAGCGATAGTACGGTTAAGTTGCCTTATATGTAGAAGATAATGAAAATATATTTTATGTCATTACCAACCTATTAATGAGACTATAAGATATTGCAGCACCTATAAAGGTAACTAAGTTGTAGCACATTGAATTCTTAAGACCTTATGTACACTTAAACGGCAATAAATAAATCGAATTAAATTGGAAAATAAATAAAAAAGGCTTCAATAAATGGATGCATAATAATATGTCAGTGCACGTCATATGACTAAGATGATGATGATGATGATGAATGGCAACTTAAAGTAACGCTCCCAATCAGTACGGTCAGGGATTGATTAGAGAAGAACTGCGCAAGATACTAGTATATTTTGATCTCCCGCCATATTATTATTGGAACGAAATTCCTTATCGCGCGCTTTTTGTTTCCTCTTTTTAAGCGTTTTATTATTTGATTTATTGATTTGTTTGTATTTTTTTTCATACAATTTTATAACAATTCTTTCACTAATTAATCGAAAGGAACTTCGTTCCATCCGGGTGACCCTTGACACCTCTTATTTTTGTACAAGAACAAGAACTTTGTTTTGTAAACCAAAATAAAACAATGTATAAACATTCATGTTCTAATGTATAAATATATATAAATTTAACAATAATTCCAGCTTTGATTGTATTTACAGAACCAAGTTCTTAATAGCCGCAATAGACATAGAAACAAGATCTGTGGTAAAATTTTATCAAATTTAATGAAAATGGCTTGAAGAGTTATGAATTTCAAATATGTGTTATGTCGTATGGTATTCTTCTGTGGGGTTGTGCCGCAGATATTCAAAATAATTTTGTACTGCAGAAGAGGGCCATACGAGCAATTTATAATCTACCATGTAGACATTCACTAAGGGATAAATTTAAAGAAATTGGTATTTCAGTGGCGGGTCAGTTTGTTAATGAAAACCTAGTATATGTACATAAAAATATTGATAAATTGAGTAAGAAAAGTGATATACATAACCTAAACACAAGAAATAAGCATAAACTAGTTGTACCTGCCACTAGGCTCCAAAAAATTAACAAATCTTTTAAAGGTCAATGTGTGTGATTCTATAATAAAATCCCAAGCAATATACAGCAATTAAGCCTAAATAAATTTAAATTAACAATAAAACGCAAGCTGTCTTTAAAGGGATACTATTCTATTAATGACTATATGGCTGATAAAAATGCTTGGGATTAAACCGCCGTTTCATACAGGCTATTCTAATATGAATGACTTAAAGCATGAATATTGTTATATTATGTTGCATTGTATAGCGTCACAGACAAATGAAGATTGTAACTAACCAATCGATAATTTAAAAGAGCATAGCCTGTGAGTTTCTTGCCAGTTCTTCTTACAGAGCGGTGGCTCGGAACTGGCACTTAGATTCGCTTACACTTAAATATTTTTTGTTTTTTTAAATTGTTTGGTTGCAAGTGAATCTAAGCTTCGTGATTTTAGTATAGTTATATTTTATTTGTTTTTGTTAATTTTTTTATAATTTTGACGTTTTCAAGTACTATGTAATAGTTTATGAAATAATGTATTTTTGACTTTTGACTTTTGAATATTCATATTTTTATTTCATCAAACAGTTTGAACCAGCCTGTTTTATCAAATTACTTAAAGATCTATGGCGGCCATAAAAAAAATTAAGTTTTGTATTTCATAAACTACCTCGACCACGGTCAACTTGACATTATGCCGAATCTATTATCAAATTTCCTAATCATTTTTTAGCAAAATGGTAGGAAAATTTTTTGCACGTCACGAATTTTTAGTTTGATTGATTTTTTTTTATTTTGATTAATAAAACAAAGCTATAGATGAAAAATCATATAAAGGTTATAAATACAGTAAATATCATACTTACACACAGAAATATAATGCGAAATAGAAGGTGACATATTTGAAATTTGTGAAATGTGACTCAGGCGTCTTTCTTGGTCGAAATAGGATTTCCCATATAATTGTGGGCAATATAAATGTATGCATTATATGATTAGCGGCAGTTCCCAGAACTAAGTCCAAAAATTCTGGAAATATTATACTCCTGTCGTATATGAATAGGGGCCAGAAGAAGACGAATACAACCTGAAAAAATAAAATAAAAAGTCTAATTATTATTTTCATATTGAAAAATCCATTTAATTCGTTCTGTAAAGAAAGATGCTTCTTTACAGCCCATTAACGTCCCACTACTGAGCACGAGCCTCCTCACACATATCAAGGTGCGAGGGTATTGGGTCATACTCCACCACGCTGACCCAGTGCGGATTGGCGGAGGCAGGTGTATGGCGTCCTGCTGTTAGAATTTTTCAAGCCGCCCATGAGGCCTCTAACATGGCTTAACGACTACCACATTTAGTGATAACCGGGACCAACGGCTTAACGTGCCTTCCGAAGCACGGAAGCGCTCGATATCAAATGCCACACAAACGGTCACCCATCCAAGGACTGACCTGTGTAAACTCTGCTGTACTTCGGTGATCGTTTCCGACCACCGAACACCGCAGAGCTACGAGCGCTTCTCTAGAAAGATGCTTACTGTACAAGAATGTGTTTTTAATTGTTTTTTGTCATATTAAGTAATATTATTTTGAATATTAATATTATTATTATAAAGATAAAAGATTGGATTGTTTGATTTATTTGAATTGAATACTAAAAACTACAAAACAGATTTGAAAAATTATTTCATCATTAGAAAGCTACATTATTTGTAAGTTATAACGGCACTACTATTAACGAAGCAAAATTAGACCGAAAAGCGGCAATAGGCTCGCCATCTATTAAGTGGGACCAAGAACATAAATGGCGAAGTGTGGGCGATTAGTATGCCTCTGCCTACCCCTTCGGGGAAACAGGCGTGATATTATGTATGTATGTAAAATTAGACCGTAAATAGAAACAGGATGGGTGTATAAGGATCCTATCAACATCTGAAGAAAGCCAACCGTAACTGCAAGTGGTGCACCTGCCGATCAACAGATGAGACTCTTTTAACATAAAAGTTCTCGATAAGCGGCAATGGGCTCGCCTACGATTATTACGTGGGGACAACGATATGATTAGCCTCTCTCTGCCTACCTCTTACACACGTCACGAATATTTTGACGACAAACTCCATTAAAAGCCTATAGTGATTTATTATTATTATTAATTAACAGCAGTCAGTTTGAAAACTGATTGCGCCTGTATCCAATTCATCTGCATCTAGTTCCTCTTAACCGGTTGCATGTGTTTGTCCAGCTTGTTCTTGAATGAATTGACAGTGGGAGCTGACACTACATCTGCCGGCAGCTTGTTCCACTGTCTCACTACACGGTTGCCTAAAAGTGCTTATGTGGGTTGTTGGTAGATAAGCTAGTGCAAAGTTTGAGGTGATGGCCTCTTAGGTGGGTATTGTCGCTATATGAGTCGTATAAAATCAAAGTCGGCAAAGTAGGGTTGACCTAAATTTTGGTAGTTGATCAAAAACAGTTATTTTTCATTTTAATCCATAGTCATTAATGACAAATGTTTGTTCATATTACTGTAACATGTACTAAACCAGAGACAGTCAAAAATATGTGTGAAAGTTAAGCAATAAGATTTAAAATCACATTTAATTTACTAGATTGCCGACTTTGGTTTTGAATTTATAAAGATTGCCGTATTTGAACCCAAACTACGGTAAGATGGCCGTCTTTGATCCTGATAGATTTCATCTTCTATGTAATTAACAGAATCCGCCATTTTGAAACGCCATTTCTACAAGACCTCTGATTGGTTGACAGCGAAAGATTGCCGATTATGGTTTCAAAGACCAGTCGATGTCCGTCTTTGATCCCAAAATCAGTTTTCTAACGCGATTTTGAAAGATTTATGGCCGTATATGATTTTCAAGCGACTAAAGAATTGGTAAACATTTGAATTTTCAGTGTTGCCATATATTTATCTCATTTTCACCCAGCAACCTACATTGCCGACTTTGATTTTATACGACTCATGTGTGAATAGTTTGGCATCAAGGTCTTCAATGTTATAGTGTTTATATAGAATCTTGTATGTTTCAATTAGATCTCCCCTGATTTATTATATAAATTATAAGTTAATGTTATATACAATAATAATATTGTATAAATATTGTTGTTTTTATATTTGTGTATTAGTTAGTAGAGTTTATTAGTTTATAGAATTATTAAGTACGTAGTTTTGTAATATATATATGTTTCGTGTAATATGTATCAGTTTTCATTGTATTACTTAGGTACTTGTTTACATACATACATACATACATAATGTCACGCCTCTTTCCCGTAGCGGTAGGCAGAGATCACATCCTTCCACTTGCTACGATCTTGGCACACACTTTTAGCTTCATTCACACTCATTAACCTCCTCATACACGCCCGTCGGTTTAGGGTACTTTTGACCTGCCCTTTCTCTAACATTTTTTGTATTTGGTCATGGAAGGTCTTACGTGATCTTCCCCTCCCAACACTTCCATCCACTTGTCCATCATAAATCACTTTCGTTAATCTACTTTCATTTATCCTCTTAACATGACCAAACCATCTAAGCATACCTTTCTCAATTCTTGTCACTATATTTTCTTTTATACCAGCTTCAACCCTTATCACTTCATTCCTTATTTTATCACTCAATTTCACACCAAGAATACTTCTGAGTGCTCTCATCTCTACTGCATTAACTTGATGCAATAAAGATTTATGATTTATGAAACTAGCGAAACAAATGGCGAAATGTGGGCGTAAAATATTCCTCTGCCTACCCATTCGGGAAACGGGCGTGATACGGTGGCGGTGACCACGTTTCATCAGATGGGCCATATGTCTGAGTGTCACTTTGTAGTATTAAAAAACAAATAGATTATGAACTCACCATAGTTGATGGAACAACAAAACAAGCGAAGAGTGTGTCTCGGAAGTTTTTGAGAATCGAGAGTAGTTTATAATTGCCTTTTCCAGTGTTTTTGGACTCGAGGTATTCGCAGAGGAGGCCGGTGAACGCGTAGACTAATTGGAGTGTCTGAAAAGAGGTTTGTACAAATGTTCTTTATTTAAATGTATTAGATTTTAAGACATAGTTTTAAAAAAAAGACTTCTTGGCGGGAAAGTGAAGCGTCATGTCTGCAGTTTTGTTTTATTTTTCTAAAATTTGTGATATTTCTAACATTAATGTGTAATAACGGTGGATTATTAACCGTTAAGTGTTTGTGAACATACATGAGTGTTGGTAAATCAAACAAAACAGTGCAACATCACTTTTCAAATTTTCTCTCAAGGAGTCCATGTGAGATCTCAGTATAGTCCCACATCCTTGCTGAGGACTCAAGGGGTTTAGGGGAGGGTATTTCATCTTCGATTTATCATCTTTATCACCACTCATTTTCATTTACTATAAATTATATATAATTAATATATCACTTACTTGACACTGGCTAAATGGGCTAGACGCACGAAGCCATTATTTAAAAGAAAGAAAAAAGAAGACTGCCTGACAGGCAATCCCCTCCCCCTTTAGAATCACGACAGGCTGACTGACAGTTCCCCCCTATAAGAGTAGCCAACAGCCTAACAAATCTTAAGAAAAAATCCACAACAGACAGAAAAACTGTCAAACCTTGACAAATTACTTTCATATTGCTTTCATTGTTGTTAAGAAGAAAATATATGGAATTTTCATTTTGTGTATAAAAGTATGACGAATCTAAATAAACCTGTTGATCTTAAAGAAAATAAAGTATATTTTATTTATTTTGTTCATCATATCAGCCTGATAAAATCTAATGCTGAACATGTAGCTGTATTTACCCATAATCAGGCGGAATGGCCACAACAAGAAATAACAACTTTACTTTTTGAGAATTTTTTTTTTTTTTAATTATAATATTACAAAAAATTATAACATTAATTATACTAATCCCGGTGTCACAAAAACCTACATTGTTTTTACTGGACAACTAAATGCATATATTAATCAACCGATATGACGTGGATGTCAGTATACCTGCACTTCACTCCAGAGGTCGTGGGTTCGATTCCTACACTAGTCATATCTTTCTGTGCATGAACATGAAATTTTGTTCTGGTCTGAGTGTTTTCCTATGTATAATAAGTATGTATTTAAAAAAAAATGTATTTCAGTATGTTTATCCTTTGTTAAGTATCCATAGCACAAGTTCTTAATGATAAACTAAAAGAATGGTGTGATTATAAGAGAATATTATTTATTTATGTTTTTACAAAATTCCTTTCAATTTGAAGGATTTTTTACTGTATATTTATATATTATATATATTTATATATATTTTATTTTATTATATATATTTATATATATTTTATTTTATTATATATATTTATATATATTTTATATATATTTATATATTTTATATATTTATGTTCTTACTACATATGTTTTAAAATAACTGTAATACGGATAGTACTGCAAATGCCGTGTCATGCCAAGTTATTAGTTAAGACAATTAATTAATTAGCAGTATTTAAAAGAAACAAGTAGTTAAGTAAAATCTGTTAAAAAACTAACCAGAGACTAGATTACTGCAGAACGCGCTAAGGCCTCCATGATTATCTTTGATATAATATAATTAAAACATTTTCTTTTAGGAGTTTCACAATATAGGTAAAAAGGTATAGGTTTAGGGTTCTCGAGACCATCTATATTACTAAAGCATGTTCCTAATACATACATACATTCGCGCCTGTTTCCCCGAAGGAGTAAGCAGAGGCATCTTACACGCCCACAGTTCGCCAATTTAAATGTTGGTCACACGTAATAGATGGCGAGCCTATTGCTGCTTACAGGGCACTGTTATGTTCGCCAGAGCCTCGTCCGTTGATCGGCAGGTGCACCACTTGCAGGTGAGGTTTACTGTACGATGTACAACTTGGAAAAATCATAGGTACCCCAGGATTCGAACCCGATACCCTCTGTTTTGCGTAAGTGTATTGGTCTATAGCTGCGTCCAAGGAGTTGTTAATCGAGGAGAAACTATAATAAATTTTAGCATAGAAAAGCTTTTTACTGTTTTAAAATTAATGGAATTCACCGAGAAATCTAAAAACTAGTTCCAAATTTAAAATTATATGAAGTTTGTATGTAAATTACTCGAAATATTTTTTTTAACTGCCAGGATTATTAGTATAACAGGTTGTGTGATGTACCAAAGAGGCCACAGTAACCTGATTATATAAATTCTTAAGGCCAAGACTTGACAGCTGACGCATTGTGTTTTGGCGCCAACGTGGAAGAATCCGCGGCAGAATTTTATGTACCAAAACTAATGTAAATTCGAGTTTTTTATAAGCAAATGTAGTGAATTTTTAGACATAATTACTTCGACAACATACACGAATGTAGGAAAGTGGGATATTACCGTGAATTTTTATTTACCGTGTTGGTTTCAAAATTCTCAAACCTTTAGTATAGTCTCCACTACATTATTGGAATAGGACTTTGACTTGGCTATGACAGAATTTACTGGTCTAGAGTGTAATTGTGACTAACCGACGAAAACACTACATAATTTTGATTTCATATGCAAATAACTTGATATATTAAATTAGTTGACTCTGGCAATATTCATGGCATATTCTAGAGAGTCCATATTATAGAAAAGAAAAACTTGATATTTTATCATGGCGGCTCTATTAAGAATATACTTCTGCGCTAGAAAGCGTATTAAAAAGAATAGCGGCATATTAACTGTAATATGCCGCTTAAATGCCGGATAAAAATAAAGCGTTATGCAAGTATACTGAACTCCACGCCATAATTATCGTTGGTCAACATTACAAATAGAACACATTTTACGGATTTAAATCGAGGTTCATTCAATTATTTTTATCCAGCATTTAAGCGGTAAATAAATAATAAATAAATATTTTCTGACACTTACACCAATTATTTAGTTCCAAGATAAGTATCATTAAGAACTTGTGTTATGGATACTAAACAACGGATAAACATACTTAAATACTTTTTTTTTGTAAATACATACTTAGTATACATAGGAAAACACCCAGACCAGGACAAATATTCATGTTCATGCACACAAAGATTTGTCCTGTGTGGGAATCGAACCCACGACCTCTGCAGTGAAGTGTAGGTATACTGACCTCCACGCCATATCGGTCGTAATATATAGAAATAAATATGTATATCTACGTATAAGAACTTATACATCTTGTTATGGACAAATATTCGTCCTGTGTGGGAATCGAACACACGACTTCAGGAGTGGAGTGGAGACCTCCAACCCATATCGGTCGTCAAAAATACTTACAATAGTCCAAACAGTAAGAAATCTAGCTCTCATTTCGTTAAAATTCTGGTATATGATGTCATCCGCCAGCTCCTTTGGTGGCGGCTTGGCTATCGAGATTATGTTCCCGACCTGGACCAAGATGGTGGCTGCGTACCCCGCCGTCCGGTATTTTGAATAGCCGTCCATGGCTCTGTAATAAAAATAACAAAATAATTGTAACTTGCCACTCCACAACACAGTTCAGGTTTTATGTCGAACTCTTTCTGCATAAAAGCTATTCAACTTTGGAACTCTCTCCCTACTGATATAAGGTTGGCAGAAAGCAAGCCTACTTTTAAAGGGTTGCTCAAGTAATACTTTCTTGAGGAGTTATCATCCGATTGAGTCTACATATCATAATTACTATTAATTTTGTGTATAGGTATATGTAGTTTATTAATAAATAACACATAGTAAAGTAAAGTAAAGTAAAAAAAATATTTATTTCATAAACTATTATACATAGTACTTGAAAACGTCATGATTACAAATGAAAAAAAAATACAATCGAAATAATATTACACTAAATCACGAAGCTTAGATTCACTTACCTGCAAAAAAAACAATTTAAAAACAAAAAATAATTAAGTGTAAGTGAATCTAAGTGCCAGTTCCGAGCCACCGCTCTGTAAGAAGAACTGGCAAGAAACTCACAGGCTATGCTCTTTTAAATATGTCCATTAGTTTGGTACTAGAATTACAATCTTCATTTGTCTGTGAAGCTATACAATGCAATATAACATAACCTTAACAATATTTATTTTTTCAAGTCATTCATATTAGAATAGCCTGTATGAAACGGCAGTTTAATCCCAAGCATTTTTATCTGCCATATAGTCTTTAATAGAATAGTATCCCTTTGAAGACAGCTTGTGTTTTATGGTTAATTTAAATTTATTTAGGCTCAATTGCTGTATGTTGCTTGGGATTTTATTGTAGAATCGTACACATTGACCTTTAAAAGATTTGTTTATCTTTTGGAGCCTAGTGGCAGGTACAACTAATTTATGCTTATTCCTTGTGTTTAGGTTATGTATACAGCTTTTCTTACTAAATTGATCAGTATTCTTATGTACATAAACCAGGTTATCATAAATGAATTGACCGGCCACTGTCAAAATACCAATATCTTTAAACTTTTCCCTTAGTGAATGTCCACACGGGAGATTATAAATTGCTCGAATAGCCCTCTTCTGCAGCACAAAGATAGTTTGAATGTCTGCGGCATAACCCCACAGAAGAATACCATAGGACATAACACTATGGAAATAGCTATGATAAACTAGCCTAGCTGTTACAACGTCTGTTAATTGGCGAATTTTCTTTACCGCGAATGCTGCAGAGCTAAGTCTACTCGACAATTCACCAATATGTGGGCCCCACTGTAGCTTAGAGTCTAAAGTAATCCCTAAAAACTTGGTAGTATCCACAAGGGTCAACTCATCCTCCTTTACCATAATAGTAGAGTTTGCCTGTCTGACGTTAGGCATCACGAATTTAATACATTTCGTTTTAGCCCCATTTAATAGCAAATTGTTAACGTCAAACCAGTGCACCACCTTCGAGATCGCACTGTTTACTTCGTCTAAATTCTGATTTCGTTTTAACTTAAACAATAATGATGTATCATCAGCAAACAAAACTATCTCGTGGTTTTCTTTAATAAAATATGGCAAATCATTAATATAAATCAAAAACAAAAACGGACCGAGAATCGAGCCCTGCGGTACCCCCATTTTTACAACAGACCCCTGAGATCGCTTTCCATTAACCTCAACCCTTTGAATCCTATCACTTAGATATGAAGTGAGAAGATCCAATGCGGAGTTTCTTATTCCGTAATATTCTAATTTTTTTATCAATGCTTCATGAGGAACACAGTCAAAAGCTTTGGACAGATCGCAAAAAATACCTAAAGCGTCCAAAGAATTTTCCCAAGCATCAAATATATGTTTTAAAAGCTCAACACCTGCATCGGTTGTAGAGCGACCCTTAGTGAATCCAAATTGTTTCGAATGCATTAATCCATTTTTATTGAAAAATATTAACATCTGATCGTAAATAAGTTTTTCAAAAATTTTACTAAATGTAGGCAGCACTGAGATAGGTCGAAAATTTGTTGGGTCTGTTGTACTGCCTGATTTATATAATGGAATGATTTTACTTTCTTTCATTAGATCGGGAAATTTGCCGCAATCTACACATTTATTAAATATTAGAGCCAAACTGTGCGCCACCGAAACAATGATAGGCTTGGTAACTACGATGGAATTGCCCCAGAGGTCTGCAGCTTTCTTAACACTAAGAGTATTGAATGTCTTAATTATATCCATAGATGTAACATGACTAAACGTAAAATCTACTGTACATATATTCAAGTTATCTTTCAAAATAGACTCCGCTAAAGTGGGCGAACAATTTAAAGCTTTTGTGATAGACACTGGAATATTAGTAAAAAAGTTTTCGAAAGCATTGGCTACATCTAAGTCAGATGTAAGAGTTTTTTTATCAATGTTGAGTTTAAACTCAGTATTATAATTTTTACTTTTTCCTGTTTCACTATTAATAATATTCCAGGTCATTTTAATCTTATCATCACAATTTTTTATTTTAGAGCTTAAATAACAAGACATATTTAATTCTATGTAAGTTTATATGTTTTCTTATTCGTACTGCCTCATACTTTTCTGCTAACCCAAAGGTTAACTGGTAGAGAATGCCTTGCAGCATTAAGTGCGCCTTTTGTACATTTTAATTTTAATTTGTGCGATAAAGTTTAAATAAATAATTAATAAGTAATCAATTTACAAACATAGTAGGGTGTATAGGGATTTCCCCTCTCTCCAACGCGCGCGATGGAGTGTCATTTGGAGAGTCCATTTTTTAGTTGGAGAGTCCATTTTTTAGTTGGAGAGTCCATTATTTAGTTGGAGAGTCCATTTTTTAGTTGGAGAGTCCATTTTTTAGTTGGAGAGTCCATTTTTTAGTTGGAGAGTCCATTTTTTAGTTGGAGAGTCCATTTTTTAGTTGTAGAGTCCATTTTTTAGTTGGAGACTCCATTTTTTAGTTGGAGAGTCCATTTTTTAGTGGATATTTCGCCCCCGCTTCTATCTTTCGGGGCGGCAAGTCCCACATATCCCTGTCCCTCCCCGTGAGGCGGGGAATGCATAAAGGCATTTTTTAGGACGGTAAAAAAAAAAAGGTGTATAGGGATCCTACCATAATCTTTGGGGTCCAATCCAACCTCACCTGCAAGTGTCGATTGACGGACGAGGCTTTGGCAAATATAAAAGATCCCGGTAAGCGGCAATAGGCTTGCCCTCTATTACGAACTTATGTTATGGATACTATAGAACGGATAAACATACATACATACTTTTTGTTTGTAAATATAAACTTACAAATGCAGAAAACATTAGTTGTACCTGCCACTAGGCTCCAAAAGATAAACAAATCTTTTAAAGGTCCAATGTGTACGATTCTACAATAAAATCCCAAGCAGCATACAGCAATTGAGCCTAAATAAATTTAAATTAACCATAAAACACAAGCTGTCTTCAAAGGGATACTATTCTATTAAAGACTATATGGCAGATAAAAATGCTTGGGATTAAACTGCCGTTTCATACAGGCTATTCTAATATGAATGACTTGAAAAAATAAATATTGTTAAGGTTATGTTATATTGCATTGTATAGCTTCACAGACAAATGAAGATTGTAATTCTAGTACCAAACTAATGGACATAATTAAAAGAGCATAGCCTGTGAGTTTCTTGCCAGTTCTTCTTACAGAGCGGTGGCTCGGAACTGGCACTTAGATTCACTTACACTTAATTATTTTTTGTTTTTAAATTGTTTTTTTGCATGTAAGTGAATCTAAGCTTCGTGATTTAGTGTAATATTATTTCGATTGTATTTTTTTTTTCATTTGTAATCATGACGTTTTCAAGTACTATGTATAATAGTTTATGAAATAAATAATTTTTTTACTTCACTTTACTTTACACTCAAACCAAAACAAATGTTTTATTTTATGTACACATTTTTTTTTGTGACCCGTTTTAAGGCCACATCCTGCCTGATGGTAGTCGATTCAGTTCAAAACAATAAGAGCGCTTTATACCGTGTAATTTTTTACCTTTTTTACCTTTTTTAACAACCTGAATGAATGTCGTTTCACGCACCGTTTAAAATATTTGTCTTTTGTGTAATAATATCTGTCTTGTGTGAGAATCAAAACCTTAGAAGCGAATGCAGGGGTCCTGACCCACGGCGCGTTCGTGTTCCACGCGCGCCTCAAAGAGATGTCAGCACACTGAGGGGCCCCTGGGGAGGGGGCCAAGTCTGCCGGGGTTGCGGGACTGTTCGAAAGAGTTACCGCGGCCTTGGTGTTACAGGCTCAAGAAGGAACATGGATGATTTTTAGTCAGTAAAGTCTGACACACCCTTCCGCTTCACCCACAGCGGAAGACGGTCATTTGATGATTTTCCACCCGAAAAAAAAAAAAAAAAAAAAAAGGGGTCCTGACCTCCTGGTCATATCGGTCGTACATACATACATACATTCACGCCTGTTTCCCCGAAAGGGTAGGCAGAGGCATAATATACGCCCACACTTCGCCAATAATATAGTCGGTCCCACGTAATAGGTGGCGAGCCTATTGCCGCTTACCGGGCACTGTTATGTTTGCCAGAGCCTCGTCCGTTGAACGGCAGGTGCACCACTTGCAGGTGAGGTTGGCTTGGGCTCCTTAGGTCTTGGTAGGATCCCTATACACCCATATTGGTCGTCAATGGGTAATTATCAAAAATTATCATTTCCTATGATTGACGTCATATTATTAATTTTAGTCTAAGTAAAGTTGTCTTTTCAATATCATATTTAGAAATCATACAATTAAATTGAATAAAAAAAAAGTTTGTATGTAAATTTTTAACCCTGGAAATTAATTTATGTCTCCTAATTTAAAAAAAGAATATTTTACTATTATATTTAATGGACGGACGTGACAAACGAGTTTTTATATTAGCAAGCAGGTTTTAAGCTCAAAGGTGAGGTTTTGCGGAAGAGGACACATCGCGGCCATATTTCATATATTAAAAATTAAATTTACGTTGTGGAAAAATGTGGATTTTTAGATATAACTTCTTTGACAATGTAGGCAAGTGGTATATTAACGTGAATTGTGATTTTACGTGTCCTTAATACTCCATGGAAGCCTCTAGTTAAGTCCGTTCTATTTTATTGGCCTCGGACTTTGATGGCTGGCTTAATGGCCAATAATCATAAGCAAATAACCTCATTGGTCAAAGTACTTGCCACTATTTATTATTGTATTTTTAAGATATTTAACAAGTAATGTCTTGGACTTCTTGGCGGAAAAGTGAAGCGTCATGTTTGCAGTTTTGTTTTATTAAGCTATTGCAAAGCTTCTATGGCGGGCCTTGAGCGTGGAGACCGAATCCAGAAATTCCGTAACGAAAAAAACCTAACAGCCCCCACTCTGACCGGCACAGCGGTGATACTTTTTAGTTTTTCCATCTATCGATAAATAGCAGAACTTTTAATGACTTTTTGAAATATCACGCTTGTCTCTTTAGTTCGGCAACTAAAGAGAGAAGCGTGATATTTCAAGTTGGTTGTATCGGGTGGCTAAAATTTGTTTTCTTATCGGTCACCACGCTCAAAGTGTAACTTAAATTAATATCAAAGAAAATACTGCATAAATAAAATAAAGTTGTTAAAAAATGCTATGCAATAGCTTTACCGCGGCAGTCTCCGAGTGCCACACGTCTTTTTTTCTAAAATTTGTGATATTTCGAACATTAATGTGTAAAAACGGTGGATTATTAACCTTTAAGTGTTTGTGAACGTACATGAGTGTTGGTAAATAAAAAAAAACGGCTCAACATCGCTTTTCAAATTCTCTCAAGAAGTCCATGTGAGATCTCAGTTTGGGCTCTTTACTGAGGACTTAAGGGGTATAGGAGGAGGGCATCTCATTTACCATTATCATCTTTATCACTTCTTATTCTTTATATGCTATGTATTAAGTATTATTAATATATCTATAACTTGACACTGGCTAAATGTGCTAAACGCACTAAGCCATTGTTTAATTGTGCCATTTAAATAAATTAATAAAAATTTGATAGTGTCTTTGTTTGATTTTTTAATAGGCACCGAAATCTTATAGTGATTTAAAAGGAAATTTCACTAGTTTATAGCTAATTGCTTCATATTAAGCGATAATCAACCGATTTTAATTAGGAATCCCTACGAAAACTCGACTAATCTGCCGTGCGTTAGCTAACTGTCAGTGGGTAATTTCTGAAATAAAAACTCTATTGTATTAAAGCAGCGTTTAAATTACAAAAATTACACGCTGACAGTTTACGGCTTTCTAGCTATAGCACGGCAGTAATGTAACCCGGAGTAAAGCCAGAGTGTGCCACTAATCAAATAATAAATAAATAAATAAATATTCTCTTACAATCACACCAATTATTTAGTTCCAAGATAAGTATCATTAAGAACTTGTGTTATGGATACTATATAACGGATAAACATACATAAATACTTTTTTTTTTTGTAAATACATACTTAAGATACATAGGAGAACACCCAGACCAGAACAAATATTCATGTTCATGCACACAAAGATTTGTCCTGTGTGGGAATCGAACCCACGACCTCTCGAGTGAAGTGCAGGTATCTGACCTCCACGCCATATCGGTCGTCAATGAAGACGGATTTCAATTTCTGCAAGCATATTACATACTATTTCAAGAATTCATATGAAAATAATATCTTACTACGAGTAATAAAACATCTTTTGTTATATTTTTAACCTGTGCGTTGAAATAAATGAAAAAAACCTAAAATAAAACTTTGTTAAAGTCTCACAAAACCAAATCAAAAACGTCTTGTTTTTTGCCGCCTAAGTATAATTCAAATATTTAATTTTTAAACATGTGATTCAAATATTTGCATTTAAGTCTACAATCCCAATTTTTAAATTCAGAAGCACCAATACTAAATTTCGAAAAAGGACCTCACGAAACACAACATAGGTCAAAATAAAAGTAAAAAGTTTCACATCACTTTGAATCTTTGAATTGCGAACCTAAAACACGCAGATTATATAAAAAAGTTTTGTGGTCACTCACCCAAGCGTAATCGTCAACCTTTTTTAAATAAACACTACACTTACGAAGCGTTTCAGTTCTTCCAATAGCGGTACCATACTAACCTAACAATACCACTACCGGTATACTGAGAAAAAACCAGTTTAAAATGATCTTTGAACACGCGAACGTAATCTTTAACACAGTTGTAACAGAGGCTAATGTAAATAAAGGTCATGCGATGTTAGATTTGTCGTTTAGTGCGATTGAGCGTTTTATAAGGCACCATTCACATTGTAGTCTGAATTTTAATCGATTTAATGGGGCTTGGACAATGTAACATTTGACTAACTAAAACAAAATTTTACAAACCTTGCAAGGCAATGGTAAATATATTCCTACCATAAGTTGAACCTTATGGAGTTAAATTAAGGTAGAAAATCAATGACAAATTTCAACATGTTCTACCTTTTATAGTGTGAAGTATAAAATAATAAATAAATAAATGTTCTCTTACAATCACACCAATTATTTAGTTCCAAGATAAGTATCACTAAGAACTTGTGTTATGGATACTAAAGAACGGCTAAACGTACTTAAATACTTATTTATTTTTGTAAATACATACTTAATATACATATGAAAACACCCAGACCAGAAAAAATATTCATGTTCATGCACACAAAGATTTGTCCTGTATGGGAATCGATCCACGACCGAGTGAAGCGCAGGTATACTGACCTCCCCCCCGACTGGTCTCCACCTTGTCGTGGTGGGGGGGCTGAGTACCTCCCGGTAGGGCGCAGGAGGCGCTAGGGAAAAGGCAACACCCAGAGACCGACGACTCTGGGTGCCCTTAGTACTGACTACCGGGGGGAAACTAAGAGAGACCTGTGGAGGGCGCAGTGGGCGGGCCAGGAGGGCCCGCTCAGCAGCGCCAGGAGGGTCTAGGCAGTGGGGGCAGGGGGCCCCTGCTGTCTAACCATGGACCCTCCGGGAAGTCGGCCACACACGCTATGGTCGCACGGGGAGGTAGGAGGGGCGCGTCCACTGCGCCTCTCTGAGGAGGTCCTCCCGGTTTTGGTCCGGGGGACGTTGGCCGCAGGCGGGGTGTCAGAAGCTGCAACCCAGGTACTGGCCCCCGCCTCTTTCTCGACAAGCGGCGGGCGTCGTCGGAAGATTTTTAGTGGGTATTGCTGCTGGCGGTCGTGTCTGCCGGTGGTGAGTCCCACACCCCCTTTCGGTCCCCCTTTGGCCGGAAGGCAGTGCGTAAATGCATTTTGTTACCGACGTAAAAAAAAAAAAAAGTTATACTGACCTCCTCGCCATATCGGTCGTCGAAATGTATGGACTTGACATAAACCAATGCTAAATGACGCAGTAATTTAATTATATATAGTATTCTGTAAGCATGCCATTGAAAAGCGGTGCTGCCTATCACAAGCAATTTAGCTTAAAAGGCTCCATCAACCACTTATGCCTGTTGTAGACGAAGTTACTGAAATAAACTTGGTGTATTTGTAAAAAACTTTGTGTATTTGTATAAAACTTTGTGTATTTGTAAAAAACTTTGTGTATTTGTAAAAGAACTTTGTGCATTTAAAAAAATCTTTGTGTATTTGTAAAAAAACTTTGTGTATTTGTAAAAAAAACTTTGTGTATTTGTAAAAAAACTTTGTGTATTTGTAAAAAACTTTGTGTATTTGTAAAAAACTTTGTGTATTTGTAAAAAACTTTGTGTATTTGTATACATCATTATTAGATCAGCCTTATAAAGTCCACTGCTCATAATTTTCTTCCCTAATAGGGTACATTCTACGTATTCGCCCATGATCACCACGCTGGGCAAGCGGGTTGGTGATCGCAGTTCAAGCAGTATCCAGTGAGGTTTTTCACGTAACCCCGGTGAGGGTCCCGACGCGGAGCCGGGGCGTGTGACCCCTGGCCGCGGCTTCTAACAGCGCCCGTGAACACAGGCGCGATCTTGGAGTGGCTGTTCAGCTGGCGGAGAAAATCCGGGATGTCATGTCTGGTGTGCGCCGCGATTAAACGCTGGGGCGATCGGCAAGCGATGGGGTGTCAATCCATGTAGGTGTTCCGGTCAAGTCCTGGGATGAGACTGCGGGCATAGGCCCTGACATCCGGTGGATAACGCATGATGACGCTGCTGCCCATCATCTGCTAGAATTTCTCTTTGTCAACTCTTACGACTTAGTTGAGAGGGGTTGGTACTACTCTAGGCCGTTACCACTCGGTCAAGCTCTTATATCGCATGCCTAATAAAAATAGTCATATTAGTAAATAGGTCAGATATTAGTAGATAGGTGGCAAGCCTATTACGTGGGACCAACAACACCATTGGCGAAATGTGGCCCTTCGGGGAAACAGGCGTGACTGTATGTATGTATGTCAGATTTAACCTACAAACATATATACAGTCTTAAATTTTTTTACTGAGATCTCATCAATGTCAATTAAACGTTGAAAATACAAGCAGCCATGTTAATTAATTAATCAGTTATAATAATATGCGTACATAATTTTATGCGCAAATAAATAAATAAATAAATATGCGTCAATAAGTGGTATAAATCGTCCTAATAAAATCTTCTTTTGTGATTTACCATTAATAGTATTTTTTTATTTAAATCAATATTCAATTAAGCTTACGATATAAGATTTTGTCTTCGTTTATCAAATGTTAATATATATTAGCATCTCACCTTGATTTGTAAAAAGGAGGCCCGTGCTCAGTAAAGTAAAAAGCTCTTTTTTTTTCATATACTATAATATAACATATCACTTGAAATCGTCAAAATAACATACAATAAATAACGAAATATAACTGAAATCACGAAACTGCAAAAAAATATGTAAGTGTAAGTGAATCTAAGTGCCATTTCCGAGTCACCGCTCGAGAAGAACTGGCAAGAAACTCACAGGCTACGATACTGTATACACTCTTTTAAATTATCAATAGTCACAATCTTAATTTTTCTAAATATACTTTTTGACGACCGATATGGCGTGGTGGCGAGTATACCCGCTCTCCGCTCCAAGGTCGTGGGTTCGATTCCCACACAGGACAAATATTTGTGTGCGTGAACATGAATATTTGTTCTGGTCTGGGCGTTTCCCTATGTATATTAAGTATTTATTTACAAAAAAAAAGTATTTATGTAATAGGTTGGGGAAAAAGTCTTTTCGTATTTTTGTATGAAAAGTCAAGACATTTTTTTCAAAGTTTATTTATATTTATTTACAATATATATGTACCGTTTTGTTGAATAACTTTCTGCCATTTTGTGGGCAGAGACATTATCCCGTTACTGTAGAAACTTTGGGACTTCTTATCAAAAAAACGGGACAAATAGTTTTGGCAGTCCTCTCTTGAGGTCAACCTTACAGAACCTAAAGAATTCTGCAGAGACCGAAACAGGTGAAAATCTGAAGGCGCAAGGTCAGGGCTATATGGTGGATGCACTAGGACCTCCCAGTCGAACTCTCTTAATTTTTGCTGAGTGGCTAAAGATGTGTGTGGTCTAGCGTTATCGTGATGAAAGACCACACCCTTCCTGTTGATCAATTCCGGCCGTTTTCTCTCGACTGCTTCCTTTAATCTCATCAGTTGCTGGCAGTAAAGATCAGAATCGATGGTTTTGCCGGGCGGTAAAAGCTCATAATAAACAATGCCCTTCCAATCCCACCATACACACAGCATCACCTTATTTCGTGTTAGGCCAGGTTTGGCCACAGTCTGTGAAGCCTGGCCAACTTTCGACCACGACCTTTTTCGCACGTTCTTGTCGTACGTGATCCACTTTTCATCGCCAGTTATCAATCTCTTCAAAAACGGCTCGGTTTCATTACGTCTCAATAATGAATCGCAAATGAGTACACGGTTCATTAAGTTTCTTTGAGTGAGCTCGTGTGGCACCCAAATATCGAGCTTTTTTGTATAACCAGCTTTCTTCAAATGGGTCAAAACTGTTTTGTGGTCAATTCCCAGTTCTTCAGCTGCATCGTAACTACTAATATGCCGATCTTGCTCCACTCTTTCAAAAATGGCGTCCATTTTATTCGTAACAGGGCGACCAGAGCGAGGTGCATCTTTAACATCAAAATTTCCGGACTGAAAACGTTTGAACCAAATTTGTGCTACTCTTACTGACACTGCATCAGGTCCATAAACATCACAAATTTTTTTCATTGCTTGAGTTGCATTTTTGCCTTTTTTATAATAAAATTTTAAAATGTATCGAACTTCTTTATTAGATTCACTCATTTTTACGGAGAGAAAAACAAATGAAAAATAGCGGGAAACAACTTTTTTTTATTTTTTTCTTTTCTTTATAATGGAACCTTTTTAATGTTACCAAAACCAGCCAGACACAAATAGTACAGTCAAAAAAATTTTATAATAAGTTTATACCTACGTTATGCGAAAAGACTTTTTCCCCGACCTAATATGTTTATCCGTTATTTAGTATCCATAAGACAAGTTCTTAATTGATACTTATCTTGGACCTAATTAATTGGTGTCATTGTTAGAAAATATTTATTTATTTATACTTTTTTAGAGTCTAGTGACAGTTTTTCTTACTAAATTTGTGTATAAAGCTTTTCTTACTAAATTTATCAACATTCTTATGTACCTACATATACCAGGTTTTCATAAACAAATAATAATAAATCTTTATTAGGCATTGAAATTTAATGAAATTGAAAAATTTTAATTGAATTTGAAATTGAATTAAAAAACAAACAATTAAACCATCTAAATTTGAAGGCTATAGGTCTGCCACACAGGCTTTGGCCCCTTCTGGCATACATACGCCCTATACAATGCTTTAATCGCGCGGATTAAACATAATTACATTACTGTTATCATAATTAAGTTTCAACACACAACAACATCAGTTAAGATATAGTATTTACTTGTGTATGTGCTGTGACTAATTCAAATTATAACTCAAGTCCCTTTTTTATTTGCTTTAACATTAATGCTTTCCTGTGTCAGTACCCTGACTGTGACATATTCGTAGATAGCTGGGAATCAAACCAGGCATAGTTGTCGTCTTTTTGGGAATTTAATGTCGTCTTTTTTATATTTTTAACTTTATATGCTAGTAAAATTACTCACTGAGTTAGTTATTTTAATTGGGCCCGACTCTTGTAACAAATATATTAGTAAATAAATCAAGAAATTAATAATGATATTTATTTTGAATTTAATTATGGTGTGTTATAATTATGTGTAAGTGGTTGAGACTGTCCACGTTGTCGGTCCAAACATTATAACTCGACAAACTAAAACCAATAAACTGTCGACTCAAACTCTTAATCTCATGGCAGCGCGACGAGACATGCGATTGCAGTCTTCAGCGGAAGCGTCTTCTTACCGGCTCATCTTTAGACAGATCTCGAAGCCTAGCGACTCGATTTTCGCTTTCGATGTATACATGTACGCAAGATCCCGCTACTTGTTTTGTTGAAGACCCTAGAGCCAAACTAACTCGACACACCACCGAAGACATCCCGGACGTCAGCCTGTACGAGATTAGGATGGCCCTGAAACAACTAAAAAACAACAAGTCACCGGGGGAAGACGGGATGACAGCAGAGCTTCTAAGAGCGGGTGGTACACCAGTACTTAAGGTACTCCAGAAGCTCTTTAATACCGTCATTCTCGAGGGACTAACACCACAGGCCTGGTCCAGTGGCGTGGCCCACTGGACCTTTTCTTCAAGAAAGGTGATAAATCCCTTTTGAAGAATTATAGGCCAATCAATATTTATTATAGTTGATTATTGATAATATTTATTATTTACAAGGTGGCAACACTGAATACATGTAAAAAAATCAAACGTTTCCCCTAAAGATAACTACTACTACTACTACGGACTTCTTGGCGGGAAAGTGATGCGTCATGTCTGCAGTTTTGTTTTATTTTCAAAAATTTGTAATATTTCTAACATTAATGTATAATAACGGTGGATTATTAACCGTTAAGTGTTTGTAAATAAACATGAGTGTTGGTAAATCAAACAAAGCAGTGCAACATCACTTTTCAAATTCACTCAAGAAGCCCATGTGATCTCAGTATAGTCCCACATCTTTACTGAGGACTCAAGGCGTTTAGGGGAAGGCATCTCATTTACCATTTATCATCTTTATCTCCACTCATTCGCATGTACTATGATTTATATATTATTAATATATCTCTTACTTGACACTGGCTAAATGTGCAAAACGCACGAAGCCATTAATGTAAAAGACAAAAAAGCTACTTTTGACTCAATGTTTACGAGTTTGGGCACAACAAAAACATGAGAATCAAGTAATCTCATGTTTGCGAGTTTGGGTACAACAAAAACATGAGAATCATTAAATTACATGTAGGCAACTACAAGTTTTTCACAAGTTTCATGCAAGTATAGTAAGTATTTTACGAACAGATGGTTTCATATAAATTGTGTATACTTACGACAAGTAATATACATGCATACAAGTTGTGAACGCGACATGTTTTATACATGTACGTGAGACACGAAAACATTGTCTATGATTTGTCTAATACATATCTTGGTGAAAACGAAGGGTAAGAATAATTTATTGATTCAGGCGTTACTTTGCGGAAATCCATTGTAAGCAAGTGATGGATTAAAAATATCTTTGTAACAATTCCCGCGCTACTATAATTTCCCGAAAAATCGAGAAACTATTCAACACGACACTTGTTTCTTACAACTCTCGTTTCAGCGTTGGTCGTGAAGACATCGTTGTTCTGAGGCTCCTATCTTACCTGAAGATGCCCTGTGTAAGGGCGAAACACGTGTCGTGTTGAATAGTTTCTCGATTTTTCGGGAAATTATAGTAGCGCGGGAATTGTTATAAAGATATTTTTAATCCATCACTTGCTTGAAGGGTAAGGGAACTGTTATTTTTATTATGTCCAAATTGAGCCCGAAACGAATAGCAATTCAAACAAGAGGATTATAGACTGAAAATGGAACATCTCGCCAATGATATGCAAAGGAAGCAAGAATCATACCACATATGGTTTGCTTCTAGAAAAAAATAATTAAGCACCAGTCTCGAATGAAATTTATATCAGCCTTATAAAGTCCACTGCTGAACATTGGCCTCCTTATATATTACATTATATTGAGGGTATTTTCCCATAATTATTCGTATTACAATTATTACTTTATTAGGGGCAGAGTTCAGACAAGGACAGGTAAGTAATTAATTAGATACTATACTATTAAGTAAGCCTTAATACTAAGTTGCTATAGTATAAGCTTACACATATTATTATACTTATCATATTAGCTTTAATAAGTTTAATACTGTAAAGTAAAAGTAAAAAAATTCTTTATTTCATAAACTATTATACATAGTACTTGAAAACGTCATGATTAAAAATGAAAAAAAAATACAATCGAAATAATATTACACTAAATCACGAAGCTTAGATTCACTTACATGCAACAAAACAATTTAAAAACAAAAAATAATTAAGTGTAAGTGAATCTAAGTGCCAGTTCCGAGCCACCGCTCTGTAAGAAGAACTGGCAAGAAACTCACAGGCTATGCTCTTTTAAATATGTCCATTAGTTTGGTACTAGAATTACAATCTTCATTTGTCTGTGAAGCTATACAATGCAATATAACATAACCTTGACAATATTTATGTTTTCAAGTCATTCATATTAGAATAGCCTGTATGAAACGGCAGTTTAATCCCAAGCATAGAATAGTATCCCTTTGAAGACAGCTTGTGTTTTATTGTTAATTTAAATTTATTTAGGCTCAATTGCTGTATGTTGCTTGGGATTTTATTGTAGAATCGTACACATTGACCTTTAAAAGATTTGTTTATCTTTTGGAGCCTAGTGGCAGGTACATATTACTGCACTGCATATTAGCCTTTCAATAGATTAGATTATATTTGGAGTGTTTGCTCATAATCACCAGAATGGGCAGGCGGTTGGTGATCGCAGTTCAAGCCAGTATGCAGGATGACGCTGCTGCCCATCATCCAGTAGGATTACTCTTCGTCGACTCTTAAGACTACCCGTGAGATGAGAGGGGGGAGAGGGGGTGGCACTATTCTTGGCCGGTACCTCACACAGCAGTTTGTTTTGAAGGGGCAATAAATGGTTATATTTTATTTGAAGACCGATATGGCGTAGAGGTCAGTATACCTGCACTTCACTTCAGAGGTCGTGGGTTCGATTCCCACACAGCACAAATTGTTTGCATGAACTTGAATATTTGTTGTGATCTGGGTGTCTGCTATGTATATAAAGTGTGATATAAAAAAAAGGTATTTAAGTATGTTTATCCGTTATTAAGTATCCATAACACAAGTTCTTAATTACACTTATCTTGAAAATAAATAATTGGTGCATTTTTCCGTTCTTGTTTAATTTTAACGAAACTTTTAACTTTGAGAGTAATATCGGTTAAACAAATCCCGTCGTATCTATCATCAAACAATAAAAGAATACTTATACAGTAAAATTATAAACAATATAATTGGATGACGTCATATAACTTGTCATAATTATAACGGTAATGACTATTCATAAAGGTCACCGAAGGGAGTTATGGCGCTTATGGTAAACACGAATAGAGGCAACTATTTCCTAAAAATAGTATAAATTTGAGCTATTATGTGTAAATGTGGTGGATTTTTCACACATGCTCACATACACAAGTACAAACACACATACATAACACGTACGCGCACGTTCGTACCAACACACTGACAGACTAATGTGTAATGTATTAAGAATGATTATTTGTCTATGTAAATATATATGTGTAATTAACAAACTTAATTAGTGTATGGGAATCCTACCAAAATCTAAGGAGCTCAAGCCAACCAACTGGTGCATCTGCCGATAAATGGACGAGGCTCTGGCGAACATTACAGTTCCCGGTAAGCGGCAATACGCTCGCCACCTATTAAGTGGGACCAAAAATATAATTGGCGAAATGTGGGCGTAAGATTATGCCTCTGCCTACCCCTTCGGGAAAACATTCAACATATATTCAGTATGTATGTAATTTAACGACCATTTCCCACTGCGTACATCATTCTTTACCAGTTACCAGGATATTAGAAGGCACTGACTTACTAATAACGTAACAGGCAGGACCAGCGGCTTAACGTGCTTTCCGATACAAGAATCAAGCGATAAGTATAAATTACGCACATAACTTCGAAAAGTTGAAACAGGATTTGAACCCAAGAACCAGAATTGCAGTGTAATGCACTACTGGCCTATAATAAATATTAATGGATTATTGTTAGATATTACTTTCGTGTTGTGCATTATTTGAATCACTTCTCAATCTATATTTCTATTATTTGTGATTGATTATTGTTTTGAAGTAAAATAATAATAATATGCTAGTAAATTAAGCTGAAGTAAATTTATTATATACGAATTGAATTTAATTGTCAATTTGAATGTGCTTTAATATTATATTTTATTATGAAATGTTTATTAAATTCTTATTAAATGAGATTTAAACTAATTATTATTATGTTATACATTTAATAAATGAATGTGAAGTGAAGTGAAATGTACCTAAATTAAAAATGATATTATTATTGATGTAATGTATTACTAACAATAGGCTATAAACTTGCCAATGTACCTACTAACAAATTTTATATGTAATTTATTCTGAAATAAATTATTATTATTATTAAATTACTATTGATTACACAATTACACAGTATAACCTTATTTGTTGTTTCCTGTATAATGTCATGTTACGATGAGATAATGAATATACCGTAAGTAATTAAATATGTAATAAATTAACTATGAGATCGAATCAGAAATTGAGGAGATCCATGTGTTTACATTACATACTTACTTAACTGTGATGGAAGGTGTCCTTAGTGCTACTTCATTAGTTGCGGCTTCTGGGAGAAATTTTCTATATTAATATCTTTTTTTGAGCCTGTAAGTTTCTTGTCAGTTCTTCTCACAGAGCGGTGGCTCGGAACTGGCACTTAGATTCACTTACATTTAATTTATTTTTGCATATATTTGAATTTAAGCTCAGGCATATTATACGCCCACACTTCGCCAATTATATAGTTGGTCCCACGTAATAGGTGGCGAGCCCATTGACGCTTACCGGCTGTACTGTTTTGTTCGCCAGAGCCTCGTCCGTTAATCGGCAGGTGCACCACTTGCAGGAGAGGTTGGCTCGGGCTCCTTAGGTCTTAGTAGGGTCCCCAGACACCATTTTGTTAAATTCACGATTTTAAATTCGAAAAACAACGAGTTTTTCTTTCACGTCTTATTATGGGACTATCGATCGATACTTTTTAACTGTTTTTAAAGATGACATTCTAAAAAAAATTAAATATAAGTACTAAAAAATGCACATGATTTAGGGTAGAGAAGGGTTAGGGTTTGTCTTACACCTCACCACATATCACCAAGGGGTTCAAAACCTTAAATACGTCACGTAAATCACGTGTTTAATAATTAATTATCTCTTATGCGAGTGGCTTAGTCCATGTTGACGTTCTAGACGGCCAGAAGCTCTGTAATGTGTAAGATTTTTTGTATTCAGCAGTAGAATTTTGTTCTGTGTGGTACCGGCCAGAATATTGCCACCCCCGCTCATCCCACGGGGAGTCGTCTGGGTATCCAGACGGAAAGTCTGGATACCCAGAAATCCAACCGGTTGATGGGCAGCAGCGTCATCCTGCGTACTGGCTTGAACTGCGATCACCAACCGCCTGCCCATTCTGGTGATTATGAGCAGACACTCCAAATATAATCTAATCTATTGAAAGGCTAATATTCAGTATTAGACGTAATAAAGCTGATATTATAAGTATAATAATGTGTGTAAGCTTATACTAAAGCAACTTAGTATTGGGGCTTACTTAACAGTATAGTATCTAATTAATTGCTTACCTGTCCTTGTCTGAACTCTGCCCCTAATAAAGTAATAATTGTAATACGAATGATTCTATCAAGTTTATGTCGCAGGCTGATTGTAGAATCTGCCATTTTACAAAACGACAAGTAAAATCGTGAATATATTATAAACGTTTTTGATTTCACTGAAATAAATTTGAGGTTACCTTGCGGTATTGTCAATTGCCCCCCAAATTGTGTCTTAATAAACTGCATTGCATTCTTAAGAAATAACACTTAAAATTTGTTTATAGTAAAAATCATGTATTTTAAAATGTAACTGTGACCTAGGTATGTGAAAAATAATCGATTTTTAAAATAATCGTTTCATCATCGTTTTTTTAAAATTAAATTAAATATTCTTTATTTCAGACCATAAATCCATATTGTGTTAGTAAGGTTGCTTAATATCTATAGTTAGTAACAAGATAGGCATTTAAATTAAAAATAAACATAAAAAATAAAAATTATATGCAAAGTGCTAAGGGTGATGATGTTCACCACTCTCCGCACAAACCACTTCCAGAGCGGCGATGTGAATCGGTCCGCCAATGTCTTCAGGATGCTATTTGGACTGTTTCTCACTCTAGTGATCAGGGAACTCGTTTTTTTGCGTATGACGGCATCAAAACCGTCAGTTTGATACTCGGCAAACATCCCTGACGCACTGCAAAAACGAGGCAGCTCCAACATCATCCTAAAGACATTATTGTACTGGATTCGCAGGGTTTCCAGCGATTTTTTGGTGTATTTGACCCACAGATTTCCCGTGTACAGGTTTTGACAGTATGCTTTAAAGAGGGTCACCTTTACGTCCTCTGTACATCGAGAGAATCTGCGAGCCAACATGTTACCCCTAACCACTAAAGCCCTCCGCTCTCTTTCAATATCCTCATCATCTTTGAGGTCGCTCGTCAAGATATGTCCCAAATATTTAAATTTCTTCACATGTTTTATTTTACTTTCATTTAGTGTAATATTAGTTTTGTTGTCGGGACATATACCAGCGGCCTCAAAGACCATGTATTCTGTCTTTTTTACATTATACGTTAGCCCATGACTAGCAGCATAAGACTCGCAAATCTTCAGCATTTCATTGAGACCCCCTACCGTAGGGCTGAGCAACACCATATCGTCCGCATAGCTAATGTTGTTTACGCTAATGCCATCTATTCGACAACCAACATGCATGCTGCTCAGCTCCACGATAAGATCATCGACGTACATATTAAAGAGCTTTGGAGAGGACAATCCCCCTTGTCTCACTCCGCACTCCAACACATACGCATCCGACAAGGAATCCGCCCACTTTACATGGTTTGTCTGATTTGCATACCAGAACTTGAGCATGTTTTGAATTTCATCCGGTACACCCCTGCTCCCTAGCTTTCCCCAAAGCACATTATACGACACCAGATCAAAGGCCTTGGAGAGGTCCAGGAAGCAGGCATACACCGGCGTCCTACGATCAGTGTAGTATTGCACAGTATGCTTAAGGCTGGCTATAGCACTTTCAGTCGAAAGTCCAGGTCGAAACCCGAACTGTGCATCGTGGAGATACGAATATTTATTCAGTTCAGAGTTAAGCACACTATCCAAAACCTTAGCAATCGCAGTTGCTAGAGAGATAGGACGATAGTTCCCCCTATCCGAGATGTCTCCAGTCCTATCCTTCACAATGGGCACAACAATGGTTTTCATTAAGTCATGTGGTAAAAAAGAGTGACTTATGCACATTGAAAAGAACAAGAATCTAAAATTTAAAGAAGAATCGATTTTAATACCACAAACAATTGATTATAGATAGATTTTATTCATAATCATTAGTCAAGTCCTAATCGATTTTTTATCAGCCAAACAAAACAAAAACCGTTGCTGGAGGCTATATAAACCGTTGCTGGAGGCTATGTAAGCCGTTGCTGGAGGCTATGTAAACCAGTCAAATTCGCAGTCAGATGCTGCTGATTGAACTGCTTGGTAATAGGCTTAAAATTTATTGATATAATTGCTTAACTATATTTGTTTTTAAGACATGAATAAATTTTTTGATAATGGCATTGGGGTTAAATGATTCATATAATTTACTTTTGTATTTTTTGTATGTGCCTTTTGATTGTAAATATAGAATAATCATTATATTTTTTTTATTTGACAACCTAAATAATTTGACATTCTCATGTATTATAGAAATGTTCCACACAATGTATATTGTTCAGCATAAATGATTAAATTGAATGTATTGTTCTCCTCCTCCAATAATATGTACTTGTAATCCTGAAGAAACTATAAGAGAGCTCATTGCTTTGACACCTAAACTGACAGTTGGCAAGTAAGCGCGTTTCGGTGCCGCATTCTACGGCTCCAACACAGAGATCGATTGGAATTGGATATTCACAAACACTTAACGGTTAATAATCCACCGTTATTACACATTAATGTTAGAAATATTACAATTTTTAGAAAATAAAACAAAACTGCAGACATGACACTTCACTTTCCCGCCAAGAAGTCAAAGTGAAGCGTCTTCTTCTTTTTCTTCTTTATTTTAAATAATGGCTTCGTGCGTCTAGCACTTTTAGCCAGTGTCAAGTAAGTGATATATTAATAATATATAATTTATAGTAAATGAGAATGAGTGGTGATAAAGATGACAAATGGTAAATGAGATACCCTCCCCTAAGCCCCTAGAATCCTCAGTAAAGATGTGTAAACTAGGACAAATCCGGGGAATTCCAGACGGATAGCAGCTCAATGGACATGGCTCTGGCCAACAATCAACATTAGAGTTTCCGATAAGCGGCAATAGACTCACCTATTACGTGGGACCAACAATATAATGTGCCTCTTCGGAGAAACAGGCAATATATTATGTATGTATGTTCCGTGAAGCCAACGATTTGGTGGGTAGATGTTTAAATAAAACACGTCTCGTTGCAAGTGATTCGAGAATAATGAAACAATAACATTTATTCACTATCGGTTATCAATCCGTTTATCTACATAAGGTACAATGTTTTGTATTGTGTTCACAAATCAACAAAGCGTTATTTATAAATCGATTGAAAACTACATTAATGTTGGTTTAATTTACAATTATGAAAATGTATACGTTATAGCGCCATCTGTGTCAGTATACAGCGTCAGTACGCTGTTTCAACGATCTAGTAGCAGTTACCGCTTAGTACCAAACGAGTGTCATAGGTGTCGCTAAGTTATAGAATTTATGGATTAATGTTAAATTGTTTGTTATTATTTTCATGACACAATCGACTACATTTCTTTATGCTAGATTACGACACAATTATATTTGTTCGACAACTTAACTTTGCGCGCAGAAAATTTACTTATTTATTTCGTGATATTAATAAAAAAACTGTAGCATACGTAGTGTTGAAATATGATTACAAAGGTTATGATAGTGACATCTGTACGTTGGCGCTGTCATTATAGATCTTACAGCTAGGTCGGTTTCTCCGGTAGCAGTAACTATTTAAAACTTCTTGATCGCGGTAGATGTCACTACTTAACTTGTAATAAATACAATATCTAAATAATCTAAATTTAATCGTGTTTAATGATAATTTTCACATATTTAAATTCATACAGAGACCTACTTCAACATGAAGAAAAAACGTTTAGTGTCACAGAACATTAACTTTATATTACAAAGAATTCGAACAGTTGCATAGTCTTCGTGTGGAATATAAGGACTTTGACAAACTATTGCGTTGATCTTTCTCGAAGCGCCATCTACACGCGATGCAGCGCGTTACTTATACGTCATGTCTGATATTATTTGCTTGTAGGTTTCGTTTCGTGTAACAGAACATAGATGTCATAAGCTGCAAATGTATGCTCATGATATGCATATTTTTTAAACAATTTACTAAAGTATGTAGTTTGCTTAAAATATCATAAATAAGAATGAGTCAGTGTTCAATCGATTTACACACACATACTAAATATGTTTATTTATATATTCTGATTTTCTTTACATAGATAATATAAATATGTTACATTTTATTTTCACAATTTGATCAGGTATTGTGTAAAAATACTTAATAACTTTTAATAACAAATCAATATCATTTAATATAAATTATCTCATAGAAAAACAAGATACAAAAGTTTTTTGTTAATATTTTTTTTACATTTTTTTTTCTATTTATTAAGTTGGGACACCCGTAAATCCGGTATCATTTAAAATAGCTGCTCTTTCAAACAAATAAAAACTACAATAATAGTAATAAATTAAATATGCTAAAAAGAAAATAAAATTTATTTTCTTTACACAAAAACACACTTTTCGTACTAAAACGATTATTCCCACTTCCAATCACTTTTACGATTTTTCCAAAATACTTTTTTTTAATTAAATATACTAATTGTTACGTGTCCAAATCTATACTTTAAGTTTTAGTGAAAATTTAGCAAAACATAGTACAAAAGTTTTTTAGAAATACCTACAAATACTACCCAGCAATTAAACGTACCCTATACCTATCTCTATCGCACTAATGTCACTGCGTACGCGAGCGCAAGAGACAACATGTACGCATCTCGATATTACTCTCCATTTCACGCACCAATAGAAAGTCTACGTTGAAATCACTAATAGAATGGACACATCATTTTATTTGGAACAATAGGAAAAATATCTTTCGCCTTGTTTATTTTTGTAGTACAAAAAATCAACTCTCTTAATTAAAATATAATCTGGAATTACAAAAAAAAAACCTTCCAGGCGCTGTAATATTTAAAAAACTTTTACGGGAGTAAAACAACATACCTATTTTATTAATTTCATAATACATACATAATTAGCTTTGATTTAACGTTAGTGTAAATGATAACACCGTACCTCTCTGATTTCGGCGACTCGCGGTAGTGGGGGAAAAATATGTCACTTGATGACGTGCCTCGCTCACGCTTAGACGTCTCCGGGTAGTGGTACGATGCTAGCGGTCACTTGCAGATAAATTCACCGTATTATCATCTTAAATAAAATAAAAAAAATTGTTGAGTATCTTTTATCAAAACTATGAGAATCTACCACAGGTACTTTTGAAGCGAAATCTTGCAGAATGTTAGAACTATTAATGGTTACTTCGTCGTTACTCTTGATGATATCAACAGGTAAGCGACGTATATTAAGACAAAATAGAATTCGTTTCACTTTGAATTAAGTAACTACTCACAATTAAGCTTCATATATTTTTAATAGTTGTACGAGAAAAGTAAAAAACGTCTACAATACTTTAAAATATTAAACTTTGCGGCGCACTTAAGGCGTTATGATACAATGAGAATATGTATGTGTAAACAAAGACTAATTAAAAATAGTTTGCTAATTAAAATGTTACAAGAAGGTCTTAAATTATAAATTAATATACTTATCCAGATTATATAAGAGAGATGTTTACGTTATACATTTATTTTTGAAACATATAAGGCAAAGAGGCGTAAGTCAGGTATTCTTATTTTTTTTGATTTCCTCCAATAATTCAGATTGAACAAAGAGGGGTATTCGTTGAAGTATTTTTTTCTTCACACGTTTAAAGGGCAAAAGGGCGTAAGTCAGTTTTAAATTTTTTTCTTCAGCCAATTTTTTCAGTCTTAGTGCTTAAATTTTTATTGTTTTATATTTTTATTACATTTTAAATTAATACCCAAATTGGAAATGCCCAATCCTTAAGACTATAAAAATATTTTTAAACAAGACAAAGTCTGAATACTAAGACTATGTTTTAATTTCTTATTTTTTTTGTTGAAAAGTGATCAAATTTGTCTATGTTTTTTAGCATTATTGCGATGAAAAAAAATCGTTTCTGTATTAGTAGTAATAATTAAGATGTATGTTTTTATATTAGATATTTTTAAATTATTGTATAAATGAAGAAAAAAAAATCAGACATCGCCCATTAAAAGCTGAAATAATCATGATTATAAAATGAAACAGTAAATTTGAAACCACAACAAATTCAATATTGTATTTTTTAACTGCATTTGTTTAAATATTGTAATCGTTGACGATACAAATATTTATTTAAAATTTAAACGGGATTTGATATATTTTATAAGAAAATTGTAGGATAATATTTAACATATTCTTTTGTTAAAATAACAATTTGAACCACCCGTATGTTTTTATAATATATTCTATTAAGTTTCTCACTATTCATATACTGTTAATCCTATATAATTATACTTTGCAAATGAAAAAAGTGCGATATTATTATTATATTTTGCGAGAAATGAACTTAAAAAAAATAAGGAAAAGTAATTTAACGAAAAATAAAACAAAAAAAAATATAGACAATAACAGATTGCTTTATTTAACAAAAAATATATATATCATATATAATATTTATATATAAAGGAAAAACAATTTTTCCACGGTAAGTATAACAAGATGAGTCTTGTTAAGTGCAGTGGAAAAGTTGTTTTTACTTTTCATAGAATGTAAAAATTAAAAATAACCCATCGAACCTTATTTGATATTTAATATAAAATACATATGATTAATAGCTATTTACAAAATACAAGTTAAGATTTATACTTTTTTTAACATTAATATAAACCAGTCTATAGTAAAGGCTATTCGACAAAACTTAGCGTAAATGTTAGAAAAATTGATGGTTATTCATATTTATGTCTACTATAGCAGGCAATTCTTGATAAATAAAAATAAAAAGGATTAAACAAACTCTTAATAAAAAGACCTAGATTTTTTTTAAAAACAAATATACTAAATATTGGAACGCGTTAAGCTGTATTTGAAAATCTATTTACGTATACATGTGTGTAAAAACAGTTTTATGATAAAAGAAACAAAACATTAAAAAATACAACATCCAAGTTATTATGCATTTTTGTGTATATATTTTCCTCTTTCGCCTATTATGCAAAAAAAAGTGACATAATTAAAAAAAATGGCACCCAAGCGAAGAAACGTGCATTTTGAGATCAAATTTTTTCTTAAAAAAACACAAATAAAAAAAAAAACTTTCTACAAATTGCCTGCTGCAACAGTACAAACATTAATTTTGTCCGTGCATCGTTTAGTCTGTTCAACTTTATATAGTAATGTTCGATCGTATGCAACATTTGATCATCCCCATTATCGATCTTAGCGTACCTAAATTACATTATAATTTTGTATAATTGTTCAACCATCAAAGGGTCGGTCGCTTTAAAAAAAATAGCTAAAATTAAATACACATATGGGCAGTATGGTGTACTTTCTTAAATACAACTTATACGAAATCTACATTGAAAGAAAACATCAATTATATAATCATTTGAAATAAATAACAAGTTACAATTCTCTTTAAAAAAAAACTGATAAAAATTAAACTTACAGTAATGCTTCGCTAAAAATGAAACTGCAACAGACCTCGCTACTTCATCATAACTTCTTTAATTATTTCTTAATAAAAATTCTATTTCTATTATTATATATTTATATAATAATTATTATTCATCATCAAAGTTAGATACATTTATGATAATTATTTAATTACGTTTCGCCTTCATATATAAACACATAACAATTATTACGTTTGTCATATATTTATATTAAGGTCTTATATAGGTTCCAATGTCCCCATTACTCTATAGATCGTCATGAAAAAATAAAACCTTAACAAAAAATATATATTATTTTACTATAATCTGACGTTATATAAACCACAGAGACCCACGACATTTTTAATATGAAAATTAAATAAACACTTTTTTTAAATATTAATATTGTACGTACGTACCTATACGTAAATATTTTAACAGTCTCGGAGTACATACATACAATTATAAATAGGTTAACAATATAAGGTCGTGGTTGTCTATGGTTCTAGAGGGGAAGGAGGAATTAAAAAATACATAGCTGTCAAGTCTTTCAAGGGAAGTTCGACCCGTTCCATTTCAAGCAGATTCGGGATAGATCGAACTGATATTGTTGAACATTCCTGGATGTTTGTATGTCTGTCTATCCGTGTGTGTAGTCAAGGACGCTGTCTAGAGAGAAGAGCTCCTTGTATAGTGCTGGGAACTGGTGATGGGGATGTGCCGATTTGAAACGGCACAGCGCTTCCAAATGCATAAGGGACAGTTCTCTGCAAAGAAAAGAAATATAAACTATTAGCTAAGAAAGAGGGAGTTCAAAAGAAAATATTTATAAATTTTCTCGTAAAAAATTAAGTGCTTTATGCTTTTTTGTTAAGCTAATGTGTTGAATATGTAGTCGTTGACAAAGCTTCTTCTCATCATTATCATCTCAGCCATCAGAAGACCCCCGCTAAACATCGGCCTCCCCAATTTTTAATCACGTCCATCGATTTCAAACTACCTGCATTCGGCTATCTTTTAATCATATTGAATCTAAAGTGGGGGTCCAAAAGGCTACGACAATTTATCTGACTACAAATCATTAAGAAGCCAAAATCAGAATTAAAAAATAAACTCATGAATTCAAATTTTGTTATTATTTGTTTATGTATTAGTACAGAGAAAAACGGTCTTAACTTATTCCCTTGAGGGATTACTAATATATTTCTTAAAGAATTTGGGTTTACATAAGTTTAATGCCGTTTAAATTGTTTAGGTATTTTAAAATGTTTTATGTTCTTCAGCCCTAGCCAACCTACACTCTTGGTTTTAAATAAACTTTACGAAAGCTTTATAAGGAAGTGCAGACTGATATTTTTTGCGATGATTGCTCATGCATGATTTTATACGTTATCATTATAATTCTAGCATTTATCACAGTTGTTCCCTAGACGTATGCTTAGGGCCCAAGGTATACGGGCTAACCAGATTTGACTGAATTTCAGTTATTACACGAAGCGACTTATCTCTGCTACACAGAGGGACACATCATTATATGGTTAAACCAACTATCAGGATATAAGTGACTCCTAATAAAGACTGCCATAGATGTTCATGTCAGCCGGGACCACCGGATTAACGAATCCATTAAACTGGAAAATCCCGTATAAAATGAACAATGTTTGTAGTATTAATTACCTGAAATTGGGTATTTTGCTGAGCAACGAGGTTAAGATCGTGACTTCACCCTTGGCAGGTGCGATGTCAGCGTCTGCCTTGTGCTTCATGGCAGCCATCGACATACTACATTTTAATGCTTACAGTACAACACATCTACCAAACTATACTTCGTTGATTTTAGATTTGTATATGTTATAAAAGACCCAATGAAGTTCCTTGTGGAACTGCAATATTCCTATTTCATTTTTATTGTATTATGAGTTTAGCTAGCCTCTTTGATATTTAGTTTCAGTTTCATTATTAAGCTTTGTAAATGTCAATTTAAAGCCTAATCATAATAGTTTACTAAAGGTGGCTCGATATCAATGGACAACTTCGTGTGAATTTCCAGTAAAAAAACTTGAAGTTCTTAGTGTACAACCAATCAACGATGTAAAGATGATTGTTCCGATAGCGTATGTTATAATTTGGTGTGCACTTATAATTTGGTGTGCACTTAGAAAGTGATAACTACGGTGTGACCCGACGAATGTTTATACACTAGTTAAGCACGATCTACAACCAATATATATCACTCAGTCCAAAGCATTAATTGATTCCGTCTATCATAAAAATATGCAATGTTTTTCTTGTTGATGTTTTTCAAAATGTCATATATTTACGTACTAATCATATTTACAAAAGCCCAAAGAATTAGTGAAGTGACAGTGGGCTGGCCATATGTGCCGTACGATGGATAACAGTTGGGGTAAACGAGTCCTACAATGGAGATCACGGTTGGAGGCGAAGAGCTGAAGACCGAAATCAGGGGCGTGCCATTGGATATGCTTATTTCCAGCAATGAAATAATATGGGCTGATGATTTAAAAGTAATTTTTACCCGAAGGCAAGTATCATGGCGAGAGGCTAATGATGCTGATTGCTGCTGATGATGGTACTGATAATCATACTGATTACAAAGCAATAATTAAATGTTTACCTGAAGGCGGGTATCATGGCGAGAGGGGAAAGATACTGATTGCTTCTGCTGATCATTATGCTGATGATGGCACTGATAATCATACTGATAATAAAGCAATGATTGAATGTTTACCTAAAGGCGGGTATCATGGCGAGAGGCTAATGATACTGATTGCTGCTGCTGATCATTATGCTGATGATGGGACTGATAATCTTACTGATAATAAAGCAATAATTGAATGTTTACCTGAAGGCGGGTATCTTGGCGAGCAGCGTGTCGAGCACGGTGACGTCACCCTTGAGCGGCGCGTGGTTGGCGTCGGCCTCGTGGCGCATGGCCGCCATCGACATGTTGAACAGGCACTGGATCTCCGTGTTGCCGCGCACGCCGTGCCGCTCTGCAAATAACACAATCATCAACACATACAGATAAAATCTCAAGTCAACGAATCCCATGAAAATGGTACACGTAAAGTATTTAATGACAGTTGACAACGTAACGGAGAGCAACGATATGGGATAGTAAAATAATAAAAAATAATTGAAGATATATATTATTTAAACGACTGACTGTCTAACATGCTTACTACCTTCTAATTTGGGTGGGCAACTATTTAGTAAGATGGTTTCGATGAAGTCATTTGTAAAAAAAATTTTTTTTTCAAACAGTAAGAAAAGCCTTTGACAGATTCAGTAATACTAAAATCAGCACTTTAGGGAAGCGTTCTAGGGCTCATCAAAATCTAGAATTTAATTACCTGGCCACAGGAGCACTAAGCTCTGGTACAGAGCAAGTTCAGTCTCTGTGAGCTTCAGCCGCGCGATGGTCTTCGCTGCGTCGAAGATTCCCACCACAAGCGCCATGTCGCGGGGATCGCTGGAAAAACGAAATCAAATGCTTAATTGCCATTAATACACAAGTTTGTCGCTTCATAGCAAATAGTTAGAGAAAAAGTACTTAATTTTGTCGCTATAATGTAGCACATATTTAAGGACAAAGGTACTTAAAGAAAATAGCCACATATTTATGGCTATTGAAACGCGGTATCACTGCAGCTAACCATAAACATAGAAACCATAGACTGGATCTCTGAATGGATGGATCTCACAATACTCTAAGCTTTTGAGTGTTGAATCATTTCACAAATACATTTCTATTTTTCTAAGTAAATATGAAGTTATTACTTCTATTATTGCTACAGTGACAGCCCCTTCAAAATATTCCTAATATCCTAAAGGCCAACGAAAATAAAATAATAATTTTAATGTAAGTATATGATATCTTACCGTGCATGAACACACTCCCTAATTGGCAGCACGACGTCACCGTATAAGACTTGTTCTCTGTTCACGTCAATAAGTCGTGAGAGGCGGACGATTGCTAGCTCAAATGAACCTGAAATCATTAAATGTTATGTTATTATTGCAAAATTCGGACAAATTTATCAGAAAAATTGCTCTTTAAGTGCCAATATGTATTTTATTGTTAAGCGCTTGTATCTCTCAAAACACAATTCACAGAAGTCTTTTATTGGATGGAAGACAGCTTGTGAGGCATTTAATGATTTCTGTGCTTCAAAAAGCACGTTAAGCTGTTATTGATGTGGTAGTCGCCAAGACATGCTGGAGGCCCTATTAGGCGATTACAAAAATCTAACAGCAGGACGCCACACACCTGCCTCCCGCCAATACGCACTAGATAATACGCATGGTGGAGTATGACCCGCTTCCCCCTCACCTTTGTTCGTGAGAGGAGTTTCGCGTTCAGTAATGGGACATTAATGGTCTGAGATGATAACGACGATTCGGACAAATCCTTGTTATAGCTTAAATTGTATTTAGTTAAAAATGCTTACCAGATTTTAACAGCAGGATCTGATCGTCTTGCGAAAGCTTCATGAAGCCAGGTATCAGCTTGGCGAACTCAATGATGTTTTGGATCATTCCTGTCAGCTTGTCTGCGCAGTCCAGCCACATTTCCTCGTAGCTCATCGAATTGTAGAATAACAATCTAGAAATGAGGACATATAGTTGAAATATTCGCCAAGAGTGGCGATGGAATGTTAGTGGGAGATATTAATATGTTAGCAAATAGTATAAGTATGAAGATGAGTGAATTAGTTAAAGCAAATAGTAAACTTATTGAAAAGTGCAATTCAATTGTAGATGAAGAAAGAGATATTGATTTTGATAATGGATTTATAAAAATAATGGAAGATGGTACAAAAACGTCCGGACCACATATAAATAAAAAGGAGGTGTAGGAAATGACAAAAGGGGATACAATTATGGCATTTTATTATATGATAATGTCCTTAAAGTTACAGGCACAATGGAAAGTAATTGGAAATCTGAATGGTAAGAAAATTTCATAAATTTTATCTATATAGTTTCTATGAAAATTTTAGCTTTAGGTAGACATAATATGTCATTTCTACATGATTTGGTATTTGTGTTTTGCTATATGCAATACATTGTTATGTAGACATTCATATGCTTTAGTAACAACTTTTGTATGTGAATGAATTTGACGAATTCACACTGCATCAAAATGAATGAATGAGATTTGAAATCATACTTCAATGAAAATAAGACATGGCGCGGATCTTTTAGAGGTATTAACAAAATTTCTACTAATAAGACCTCTCTACCTTCTTATCATGTGCTCTTTGCTATACAGACGCGATATCTCTAAAGTGAGACACTATATCTCTTTCATCGTGTATGTCTTTGTCTCACTCTCACAACAGCGTTTGCATTGCAAAATTTGCATCCTATAGTTTTGTCAAAGTCCACTGACATTAAACGAAACTACACGTAATGGACACGCTAAATTCATCCGCATTGGGTCACAACCAAAATCTCTTCCACCTTGATGTGTGAGAGGAGACTCGAGCTCATTAGTGGGACGTTCATGAGCTGAGATTATGAAACGACTATCATTATCATATCCTAGCATTATCCCGGTTGCCCTAGACTTCATTCATAATCAAGGAGCGACGATAGCCCAGTGGCGAGAGCCATAGACTTCTAATTCAGAGGGACTAGGTTCCAAACCCTGGTGGCCCACCTATGACTTTTGGAAGTATCGCTTGCTCCGTGCCTCGAAACGCATGTTAAGCCGTTGGTCCCGGCTATCATGGTCAATGGCACTCATTAACAGAAAGTTGAGCCTTCTAACAGTCCAACAGCTGGTTTAACCATAGAATGTTTTCCTCTGGGCTGCGGATGTCAGATGGCAGTCACTCCATGTAATAACTGAATTTCAGCCAAATCGCATTAAACTAGTGAGCAAACCTTGGGGTTTCAGCTAAAGTCTAGGACCACAGTGATATTTCCAGGCTATGGATGTACTAGTTTTCCTTTGCGGGACTTCCGGTTACCGCGACCCCGGGACATAGCAGACTCAAGAAGGTATATGGATGGTTTTTAGTCTGTGCAAGTTTGACACACCCTTTCGATCAGCTCACAAAGGGAGACGGTCATATGATGATTTACTTCTCTGTAAGTCAGTGGAGATGACAATTAATGGAATCATGAAGATTAGTGATACAATACTCACTTGGAAACATCCGGTGGTTTTCTGAACATCTCGTGTATGTATTCCAGCTTCGGGTTTGTGTTGGCGTGTGCCTCTGCAAGACTCTTCACCAATACCTTGCTGATATCGCCTTCAGCTGTCAAAGAAAAGTACAATTAGAACATTAATTTGTCTTACTTGCAGTATTTAGCCATGTCATGTCTGAATCAGTGACGATGTCGCTGTTGTCGAATTTAGTATTGCCGCTAAATAAAATTTCCACAGTTTTACGATTAGTTCCAATTTTGGCCACTGGGTCAGATAACTTTGTGGCACTGTTGTATCGTTTCGCGTAGCTTTCTAATAGACATCTAAGGACTCAGATTATATACAATTATATTTTATTTAATGATCAAGCATATTCGTAATTCGCCGTAATCAGATTTAGTTCCTCTATGATTTAAGACGTATCCATGGTACCAACACTAAATAAGACAGATAATACGTTACGAATAATATAGAAGAGAATAGCGCTAAATGACGCTATTTGTCTTAATTTTTGCTCCTCAGTTTTCAGGGGCTAGTGCGACATCGGGTAAGAGTAACCCTCTATTAGTGTGTCTGTATGATTAGTCTGCCTGTATGATTAGCCTGCCTGTGTGATTAGTCTGTCCATATGATTAGTCTGTCCATATGATTAGTCTGTCTATATGATTAGTCTGTCCATATGATTAGTCTGTCTATATGATTAGTCTGTCTATATGATTAGTCTGTCTAAATGATTAGTCTTTCTATATGATTAGTTTGTCTATATGATTAGTCTGTCTATATGATTAGTCTGTCTGTATGATTGACAGACAATAAAACTTTCACAGTGAGTGTTCATCTGGTCTGTCTACCTTTTAACCCAATGATAGCTATTCATATGGTTTTTTTTATAAAAATAAGTATAATACTAGGCAAATCTATTACCGGATCTAAGATTTTATTAAGTAAAATGTATAAATAATTACAACAATAAAGACATCAAAATTTTTCTATAAATCTTTTCAATTATAACCAAGAAATTAATAAGCACATTTTAGTTTGCAATAAAACTCTTTAGATGTGATCTACTTTTATTTTATCCCCCGTTCTGTAAAATGTCATTTATGAACTGTCAATATTAATAATAATTTAAATAATTATCATTTTTCATGGTATATAATGTTTTTTCTAAACAGATCAGTCGATAAACAATGTTAAAATAATGATGGTAGACCCATTATCGGCATTTATATTGGGTTCATGTTTATTTGCATTTTGGCGTAAGTATTTTATTTTTTACTAGCTGCTACTTACTAGTACAATGTACCTGTTGTATAAGTTGAATAACATAGGTTACTTTATAACATCAGCTATCTGCTAGAGAAAATCCCGTCAAAATAGGTCAAGCTTTTTCGATGATTAGTTACAAGTGTTACAACAAACAGACAGATAGTCCTAATATAGGACATGACAGACTAGATTGTAATTTGATTTGTAATGGAATATTATCTTTCTTTTAAATTAATTATCTTCAATTACATCAACAAACCATAATGATTATAATTTGCAAAAAAATGTTTATATATATTGTTTTGCCTATAAGAGCTAATATTTTAGATGTGGCAACTTAATTTTGAGGTGTGTGACTTAAGTGAACATCGTAAGACAAAATCTCTCTTTATAAGTTATACATTTATGCTTTATTACTAATGTAAGTTAAATATAACCTGTATTTTTTTTAGCATGTTACTTACCCTGTTGCCTTTTCCTGCCACTGATACCGATATGCATAGTGCACGAATCTAAATTGAAGACTAAAATCGACACCAACAAAATATTTACAGCTGTAAGGTTTACCTGATATCACTTTCTTTCCCCAAGTAAATTTAAGGCCTATTTCACATTGTCCAAATAAGTCTTCGATAATGTTTGACAAATAGTCTACTCAAAACTGTCATTGTCAGAAAATATTTATATCTGTTTAATGTGTGGGTGTATACGGTTCCTACTACGATCTAAGGAACCCAAGCCAACCTCACCTGCAAGTGATGCCGATTAATGGACTCGGGCGAATAAAAAGTTACCAACAATATAACTGGCGAAATTTAGGCATACGCCTCTGCCTACCCCATCGGGGAAACAGGCGTGATATTATGTATGTATGTGTGTAATAAATTTGTGCACTAAAATTTATCGTACTTAATTTCAGGCAAAAGCAACGGATCCAAATAACATGTACTATATAGTGTTAACTAAAAATGGATGCATTGTGAAGAAACCAAAAGGATGGCTCTAAAATTGTGTACACATAGTGTATAAATAGATCTAAAAGGTAATAAATGCTATGTAGTATCAAAAAATATAGATGTTTTCATTCATACGACACGATAATAAAATAAAATAAAACGAGGCAACGAAAATCATTAAAAAAATAGCTTATAACCAAAACTACGTAACCGAAAATAAACCAATAGCTTGTAACCTCAACTACGTTACAAAAAAATACGTAGCAACCAAAAACAGCTTGTAACCAAAACTACGCAACCAATTCTACCCTTTATCAACTTACAGGGTAATTCTTCGCTTGAACCGCTATGACTTGATCCCTGTTGACGTCTGTTGGACACCGCATTGGGGTTCACCATTCCCATGCCTGACATGTTCATGTTCAGAGGGTCCATCAATCTTCCATGTCCACTGCTTGACGTCAAATCATCTGGACTCAACTCTTCACTGGTCAAAGATACTGAACTTTGACCAGAGACCAGCACAGAGTTATGAATGTCCATCGGACTGTGTTGTATCGTTGATGGACTGTGCAAGAACGTGGTTGAATCAACGTAGCTGGCGACCAGGTTATCAACACCAATACTGGTTTCTGGTTTTATTTCTTGTTTTATGGTTAACACTCCGCTGGTTATTGAAACAGGCGATTGGATCCTGTCTTGGTCGTATCTGTCGAAATCCTGTATTCGGTTGCGTGGTATTTCGCTAATGGTTGATTGTCGCATGGTTGTGGTTGCTGTTGTCGTAGTACTGGTTGACGTAGAACCGGTTGGCCGCACCACTGTGGTTCCTTTTTGTTGCTCGTCTATTGACAATGGTTTGATATTTTAGAGGACTCTGTGGTTCACGTAAATTTTATGGAATAAAGAACTGTGTAAACTAAATCCGGAATTTGGGCCAAGTCTTTTAAAATGGCGCATCATCTTGGATAACAACTTCCTAGTAGCTGTCGCTGGTTACCTGGTTACCACTACATCAAAAAACATCTTTCAATCCTTAGCTTATACTTGGGGTACTACAGAATGGGATAACATAGCAAAATACCTTTTCGTAAATACATACTTACTCGTATTGGAAACAGTAGCATAAGAGCAGTACTTGGTTTATTACTTGACATATATAAAGTCACCGACATAGCCCAAAGGATTACTAAGCTGAAGGGGCAGTGGGCCGGTCATCTCCGTATGACCGATAACCGTTGGGATAGACGTGTCTTTTATTGGAGACCGCGTCAGCAAGCGTAGTGTAGGACGCCATCCAGCTAGGTGGAGCGACGATATACGCGAAACTGCTGACAGCGGTTGGGGGCGAAGAGCGGAAAATCGAGATCAGTGGCGTACCATTGGAGAGGCCTATGTCCTGCAGTGGACGAATGTAGGCTAATAATGATGATGATGATGATGATGATGGTATAAAAAGTAACGCGTCTTAACTAAAGGGGGACTTACCATGGCTTATAAAGTCCGTGTCCAAAAAGCCGGGTTGTTTGGGCTCGTAAGTGGTGGAGTCCACGTTATAGTCTCCGGAGACGTCGTAGGGCTGCTGTGGCGGCGGCTGCGGCTGTATGCTGCCCATGTTGGAGGTCAGAGCCGGTGCTGGGTTGTTGTAGCCGTATGAGGATAGAGGTGACGCGTAGCCAGGGTAGCTGGAAGGAGTTTGGGAATTAATCTTTGTTGCTTACACACATGGCAATGGTCAAAATATGACCACAATAAATTGAACCTTATGCGGTCAACTTAAGGTGGAAAACCAATGAACATTTTCAACGTGCTCTGCCTGTTAAAGAGTTAAATCGTCTTAATTAATAAGCTTTTAAATTTAAATCAAATTATTATTTGTTTGCTTACACAGGTAATAAAATGAATATTTTATACTAGCACTGTTCCCATGTTTGTTCCATTGTTTTGAAACGGGCTTACGGGAAGCTATTCAAAATATAATCTCAAAAATATTTAACGGAAGCTAGCCATCTTGAAAAACAGTAAATATTTACTATTGAGGTTTCTGGATTATTCTATAGGGACAGACCTAACAATTTATTTTATAAAATTTATAAAATATTGTATGTAATAAATTATACACAGGACTCTAAATATAGCGTCTCCAAGTGTAATTTATTGTATACATAGTCCCGGTCTAGGGAAAGGGTTTTTAGGAAAAAGATCAACATATTTCTTGTAGTATTATAAGCAATGTGAAAAGTGAAGTCGATAATCCTTAAGTTTAGGTTTCTTCCCAAACCTAAAAAAATCAGTATACTAAAAAAAATGTCAAAATGTTATATATTTGATGGAAAAAGCCAATGTCTAGACTTTTTTTTCAACCATACAGCTAAAGTAAACTTTCTAGCAACGCCCTGATAATGACAGAAGATAGTTCCGCACAGTATTCAGTACATCTTTGGATTTATTACCCACTTGACACTAATTAGAAAAGGTAGCAAAACACACTGCTAACCGTTGCATGTGGCGACAAAAACCCGCCGCCGTTGCAATTAAGCGGGAGTTCGCGGAACGCCATCTATCATTTGGCGCAAGAACCAGCTGTACCGCTACTCGTTACTAGGTGGCGCTATTACCATTTACCGTTACTACGTCATCGGCCCCGCCGCTCCGGTACCGTTGATTTTGATGACACGGCGACGTTGAGCTCATGACACAAATAAAATGTGATGTATTGCTAGACAGATGTCGAGACTAGCGGGAAAAGTCACTTGCAAACATTGCGGATGAAACGTAATGTTTTATTGATAAAGACGAAGATTTTCTTTCTTATTTGACTGTTTGAAAGTAGGGAGAAGCAGCAATGTTATGTGTCACAGTAAAAAATGTAGGAATGTCTTTCAATTAAAGTTACTTTCCACGACATGACTGTTGTACCGTTGTTTTATCAGTATATCAGTGCTCAATACAAATACATGGTTACCATGAATAGCTGTTCAATGCATTCGACAATATAAAAAGAGTAAACTATTGAAAATAGTACCACAATAATTCTAAATAGGCGCTTTTCGACTTTTCCTTCCTATCGATTATCAAATTACGAAACCCATAACTTAATTTATTGCCGTCATGTGGTAATTAATTGATGTACGCTACTTATAAGAGTTTCCAGAACCACATGAGCTAAAACAACAAATTAATTAATTTGTAAAATACCATATCTCTAACTCTAATGCAATTTAAATTATTTAATATTTTAGCCACAAGAATAATGGTTAAACAAAATTTTGGCGCGTAATTTTGACAGTGACATGTGACAAGCCGGATATATAATTATATACTTTACTATGGCAAGAAGCACTTCATGTTTTAATCACTACACTTAAATAATTTATTTTTAAAAAAAATCTTGAATACAGCTTTGGTTTCTGTTAACTAGAGTGCCGCTAACCCTCAGTGGGTCGATTTTGAAATTTCAACGCAATTGTACACATGCTATCGCTACACATTGCGTACCCTACCCGAAATCTCAATGTACTGCCTCTGGTGACAAATACACGCGTGATTCTGGCACCACCGCCCGAACTAGTAGATTTATAGCCGTCCGTTAAAATAAACCTCTGGGAAACCTATCGTAGGTACAGTCGGCTTCAAAAGTAGCTAATAATTTTAGTACTTTGGCACTAAAACTATAAGGTTTTGGAGCGTTTATAATCTCAGAGCATTAATGTCTTATTACTTAGCTCGGGTCTCTTTCGACGAACATCGAGAGAGGAACTCAGGTACTTCATACTCCACCAGTCCACCACGCAGACCCAGTGCAGATTGACGGAGGCAGATTGTGGCGTCCTTCTGTTCTTACTTTTTAAGCCGCCCAATAGGGATTCTAACATGGCTTATCGACTACCAATGTGATAACCGGGATAAACGGCTTACCGTAATTTACAAAGGACGCGCTTCTACAACACAAACGGTCACCTAATTAAAGACTGCCCTCTGTAAACTCTGTTTTACTTCAATGATCGTTGCCGGCCACCAGTCCGTGAGTAATTCGAGCGCTCTCATCAGTACCAGGACTTTAATGAATGAGTTTTATTAATATTCAAACAAATTTAATAGAGTGACATAGTGTGACATATACTAAAGTATTATATTCTTTAGTTCACGCGAATGTACATTGCAAGTAACGTATTTTACTTATTTTAATCGCGGTATATTTAACGTTGTCTATGAAGACACCTTGTATTTCAGTCTACCCGTTAGGTACCACGAACTACTGTAAAGTATACTGAGAAAGCACATAATAAATATGCTACAATAGACGGTCTCTGTAACTACAATTCATATAATTATTTTTAATGTATCCTAATCATAGTTTATAGTAATTGATCCTTCAGTCAAACTGTTTTGTTGGACATATTTTTTAAATTTTATGCAATACAATATACTTTGGAAATAAATAAAATAAAATAAATAATAAATTCGAAACCTTGGGGCGAAAATAGTAAAATTATACCGCGATTTAAATCCGTAAAATGTTTTATTTGCTATGTTTACTAAAGTGTTCCGCTTTTTCTTAGGCCGACTATACCTGTACACTTGTCAGAACATTACTACGTATAACATTTCTGAGCGTGTCGCTATGATTCATTTTGACAGATAGAATAAGTCACTGTTGCTATGGTAACGGCTGACTACGCAGGATTAGTTGAAGTAAGATATTTATTATTTAACTTTAGCTAAATATATTTTGGGTCATTATTTTAAACTAATGTTTAACTGTTAATAATCTTCTTCTGACACTTTCAATACTATTGCATTGTTGAATAAATGCTTAATAACTTTCAAGGGTGACTATAAGATAGAAGTACCTACTGAGAAGTCTTTTATATTAAATAAAACAGTAATCATACAATTAAATATGATTGAAAATGCGCTAAATGTTTTAGTAAACTATAATTTAATAGAAAATATTTGGAAGAAAAGTCCCATAACTCGACAAAAGATTGCATTACTTACCTGTTGCTAATAACAGTTTGATAGAAGACTGTCCATACGAAATTAGTTCATAACTCCCGTTGTAATGGCCGTGGAATTATCACATCATGATTGTTTAATAATATAAACTGGTTAGAACAAAACTTCATTTAATTTAAAAGTCAATAACTCGACAACAGATGGCATTACTTACCCATTGTAATGTCCATGGAATTGATCACTTGAGCTCGGCGTCTGCTGTTGGGCGTCGTATACTGAGTCTGGAGCGGCGTCCGTCTGCGCCCTCATCTGGGCTCGGTGATATCTGACCTCATCCTCCACCTTCTCGCGCTGTTTCTTCGACATACGACCGAATTTCACGGCTGAAATTAGAAGAAGAGGTATTCTTACTGAGCTGCTTGTAATGTGACCTTTTTGAAGGATCTCTTTGTTTGGATTGAGAACTGGATATTGTTTATATTTTTGCTGTAGGATTATTAGATGTATGGAATCTTGTCTAGTTTTAATGTGGGCGACCTCTCACCATTTGACACGTTTCACCGAGAGATGTTATAAGATTATTAATATAAAGAAATAAATTTCATATTCCTAATTTGAAAATTGAACAGATTGCTTCTAATTGCTGTAGGAATAGAAGAAAAATAGAATCTTAGTACCACTACTCCCCGCTAAGCGCTGGCATCGCATAACCCAATGACATAACTAGGAAATCTAATATTCGCATCGTTCTCATGCAATAAATTGCAGATTCACACGATGAAAAAAACTGACAAAAAATACTTAGTACTCGTCTTCTATACAATGCAATTAGTATGTTCTCAATGACACCTAGCTTTGCTGTTACTCAATACTTTACAACCACATTCTTGGATCTATGTGTGCGTCGCGATGATGTGTGAGTGAGCTGTTTGTCGTGTGCGTAGCTCTGTTTATGTGTGGGTGCGTTCGTTGGCATACTGCCTAGTGGCACAACGAACTGTGCGACCGATGCTTGACGTATACTATAGGCTGTATGACGCTCGATACGTAACGAGACTATACCGTTGCCTTACGCTGCAAAATTAAAAAGTTACCGCGCGCGCTCCCCGCGCCTTTGACTAAAGCACCTTCTGCATTCGGTATGCAAACTCTTTAGTTGTAATTAAAAGAAATGTAACACAATCTTTTTTCTTTGTTAATAGTTCGATGACCTTTATCAACGTCCAGTTTATAAAGACCTGCGTAAGCTAGCGCGCTGTGTCGCGGTGAGGTTTCTGATACTCTGGTTTGTTTTTATGGCCAATTTTCGGAACAGTGAACTTTGTTAACGGCCTGGATAGACGTAAAAATAACAAAACGAACAATAATTCTTTGTTTGCTAGGAAATAATGGGCCTGTTACTTATTATTTATTGTTGAATTATTATTTATGTCTGAGATAGTTTTACATTTCCATTGTTTTGTTTTAACTGTGACTCTTCTGGTAACTGTTCTGTTAACCTAAATGCAGACCGAAAATAATTTATTAAACAAGCTACGCGTTGCCAGCCAGTTCATCAGAATAAACCCTACATATACACATAATATCCAATTTGGGATAGGCTTTTAAAAAAGGATGTATGTTCATGTATAACCATTGTGCGTGAAAAAGGATGTAAAAAGGTTTTACATACAGTTCTCGTACTTACGGCATGTTAGGTTCTCGAAATACGCGACGTAAATCGAAACGACGTAAGTCAAGACATCTTTCTTCATTGATTACATGTAAAACTCAAGAGTTCGGATCCACTCGGACTCAAAATAAAAAAAAAGCATTTATAACAAAGGATTCAATTCAAAAAGAATCAAAAGTATGTTCTTAAAATATACATTTACTTATGAAATTGCTAGTTATATTGATTGTGTGTTATTAATTTTAATATTAGTTATGAAACTTAAATATGTATGTAATCAAAATATTTAATGAGAAATCATAAATTAAACTTTTCGCTTATATAAACTGTCAATTCTAGATTGCTTCACTTCTTCCTTCTCGCTATCATACAGATCTTGTTATTAACGTTAAAACATCTTTCAAAATTAGGATAATTTTCTTAAAAAAAAATTATAGCATTCTCCAAATTTGCAAAGGCTACGGAAAATTTTTTTAGTGTAAGTTCTTTTTCAGAGTTACTAATAGAAGAAGCTATTTAATTGACTTGTGAATTCTCCTATGCCGGAAAACGACACAAATGAATGACGTATCCTTGAGGAATAGTGTCAAAACATTGTTCGACGTAACTTGAAACGACGTAAATCGAAACGACTTAAATCGAGGACTGCCTGTATATCATCATCATCATCTCAGCCCATTAACGTCCCACTACTGAGCACGAGCCTCCTCTCACATATCAAGGCGTGAGGGTATTGGGTCATACTCCACCACGCTGACCCAGTGCGGATTGGCGGAGGCAGGTGTATGGCGTCCTGCTGTTAGAATTTTTCAAGCCGCCCATTAGGCCTCTAACATGGCTTAACGACTACCACATTTAGTGATATCCGGGACCAACAGCTTAACATGCCTTCCGAAGCACGGAAGCGCTCGATATCAAATGCCACACAAACGGTCACCCATCCTGACTGACCCCTGTAAACTCTGCTGTACTTCGGTATTCGTTTCCGACCACCGAGCACCGCAGTATATAGTTGTAGCAAATTTACTTTTAGCACGAAGATGAAACCTGTGAAATGGTGATAGGAGGCTAGACCTTCGCCCAAATTGTCACTAGACTTGATTCCATCCCCTTAGTCTCCTTCTACGACTCCCTCGGCCAAGACAGGAGCTGGTAGAAGTCTTAGGAGGTGCCTCTACCACACGGCTTATATAAACCCGGTGCTTACATACATCACGCCTGATTCCCCAAAGGGGTAGGCAGAGGTATTATACGCCCACACTTCGCCAATTATATAGTTGGTCCCACGTAACAGGTGGCGACCCTATTGCCGCTTACCGGGCACCGTTATATTCGCCAGAGCCTCGAAAGTTTATCGGCAGGTGCACCACTTGCAGGTGAGGTTGGTTTGGGCTCCTTAGGTCTCGGTAGGATCTCTATACACCCGATAGTTTATGTATCAAGACATAAAATTTTCTGTCCTGCTTAACTTACATTCAGCCAGTAATATCTTCAGCTACAGCTTCTATACCGGATTGTGTAAGTCTAGCCAACAAGAGTGTAATATCAGAAAAGATGCCATACCTACTCGTGAGGCCATCACGAAACCCAGCTATATGTTTTAGGATCTCTCCCATCCCCTTGTCACACCATGTCACACTTCGTCAACCCCCTTAACGTGTGACGTAATTTATAGATAGCCCCTTCGCTACAGCACCTTTTACGAGACTATAGTATAAATAAGTCTGCCCAACATAAGAGTGCAGTATAAAAACGAATGCAGTACTCAGGAGGCCATTACGTACAGCTCGCGTGTCGGGCCCACTCGCCGCGCCTTCGGTATTGCACAATCGGCAGAGATGGGACGTGCTTAGGCATCGATATCGATAATTTACTTGACATCGATAATTTACTAATCATCATCGATAATTTTCACAGTTATATCTTTAAGAAATTGTATTGATATGGATGATTTTCTTAAAATTATAATCATAAGGTGAATTAGGATCTTATTAAGACCATTGGAACTTAAGTCAACCTCACCTGCAAGTGGTGCACCTGCCGATAAACGAAAGAGGCTCTGGCAAGCGTAAAAGTTCTCAATAAGCGGCAATTGGTTTCCTATGACGTAGGACTAAATAACTATTTGGCGAAATGCGGGCTATAATTTAATAGCTCTTCGAGGAAAAAGGCCTGAATGTATGTTTGTGTAATTATATTGTCGTATAGTAGCAGTATCTTCAAATAATTCAACCACCCCATGTCTTGCCAGAGTGTGTTGTAAGAAATAGACTAAGGAAATGTCAGCGAAATAAAATTTTAATAACAAAATCTTTCTAGAACATTAAAGAATATTTAGAAGAAAAATTATAATGTTTAACGTTTTGTTTGAATTTTTGTTTCCATATATAGTTTATGTAATTGATTGTTATGCGTAAATTAATGTTATTTGTTAACATCTCTGAACTTAAACATTTTGTATGTATTGTACCATTTATGTTATAAATTTAAGAGGTTTAAATGAATACGAATATGATACGATTCATCTAGAGATCTCTGTGCTCAAAGTGAACTTTCTTAGAACTATACAGATCTATCTGACCAAGACCTAAAGAGCCCAAGTCAACCTCATCTGAAAGTGGTACACCTGCCGATCAACGGACGAGGCTCTGGCGAATATAACAGTGCCCGCAAATCAGCTATAGGCTCGCCACCTATTACGTGGGACCAACTATATATTTGGCGAAGTGTGGGCGTATAATATGCCTCTGCCTACCCCTTCGGGGATACAGGCGTGAATGTATGTATGTAAAATACTCAGATCACATACTAGAGTCTTTGTTACAAAAATGTGTTGATCGAAATAAATTGGCAAAAAATATTTCCTTCATTATTTGCGCAAGCTAATGTGACGCAGACAGGATAATACAAATAATATTTTTAAGGTTACATTTTGTACCAAGGTCAGACTGTTTACGTTTTTTAATTAAACAGCAAGACAATGGAAGCTGCAACTTTTGTAGGCTGCATTATTTTTACATAACTATCGACCTACCCTCTTTCATACCCATACATCACTAGCTGTTACGTGTGATTGCGTAACCGACGTCACCGTGCACGCTCCGTCGCCGCCTCGCTATGTGAGCGCGCGCGGCCAAGAGGCCACACGCCGCAATGTATTATGTGACAATGTTACTAATTGTATAATCTCTTGGCTATGTATGCGTACTGTACGTAGACTAACGCCCACAGATCTTTGATATTGGGGGCTGTAACCATGCTACAGCTATTTAATAAGGATCTTTATACAATCACGCCTGTTTAGGTAAACAGAGGCATATTATACGCTTACATTTTGCCGACTATATTGTTGTTCCCATGTATAGTAGGCGGCACGAAAGTCTAGCGCTGACCGTTTATGCGCAGTAGTCGAAAATAAGGTATCGCAAGGAAGATAGGGCGTGCGTAAGCGCTCATTGGCTCTGCAGTCGTACTCTCTCACTCACTCTATGCGCAGTTATCCCTTCCAAATTTTGTTCATCGCTAGACTTACGTGCCGCTACCTATAATAAGTGACAAGCCTATTGCAGCTTACCGAGAGCGGTTATGTTCGCTAGCCTCGTCTGTTGATCGGCAGAGGTGCACCAAAGTTTTGGGTAATGTGTGTAAATCGAACTTTTTTTTTTTAAACGTCAGAAAAATGCTATTACGCATACCCAGCCGGTCGGGGGTCCGGACAGCGGTTATGTGGGGCTCCTGCAGGAACTACCCACTAAAAAACTGACGAAGCCCGTCACTAGTTAGCAAAAAGGGCCTTGGTCTCTCATCAGCCCATGGCCTCGCCAGCGGCAACGACCGCTCCTGTGATGGGAAGGTACCGCACCTCCTCAGAGGGGTGCAGTAATTACACCCACTCTTACCTCTCAGGGTTTAAATCGAACTTATAATTTCTGGAGCATAGTGGAGGTATACTTACCACCATGTAATATCGATAGCTAAATATTTTAAATTTATATAAGATTTATCTACAAATTCAGTAAACCAGACAACCCTAATAAAACATTATCACACCTTATATTCCGTTCTCAGTGTTGCTAGCCAATAAAATTATACCATAGCATATCGTATTACCTTAGCAGCACACGTGGTATGAGGAAGTATAGTGGGGTCAACGGCCGCTTATCAACTACTGATAAGAAAACACCAATAACATGACTAAGACTAAACGAGGTGAATGAGTCTGGTATTATTTATATTATGGACATTTCATTGCAAAACAATAATTATTTCGCGCCTTTATAGGTTTTAATATGGTTAAGGTGGCACTGACGCGGTCCATGATGCTAGATAGTTGGAAACTATCAACGAAGCAAAGCAGAGTTCTTAGAAACCAGTCCCAGGATGGGTGACCGATTTTGTGGGAATTAATATCGAGCGCTTTCGTGCTTTTCTTTTAAGTTATAGATACATACATCCACGCCTATTTTCCCGAAGCATTACGCATTTTATACGCCCACACTTCGCCAATTATATTGCTGGTCCAACGTGATAGGTGGCGAGTCTATTGCCGCTTAATGGCTTAAAAGACGACTTAGCAGCGGTTGGCAAAGAGCTGAAGATTGACCCCCCCTACTGGTCTCCACCTTGTCGTGGTGGGGGGGCTGAGTACCTCCCGGTAGGGCGCAGGAGGCGCTAGGGAAAAGGTAACACCCAGAGACCGACGACTCTGGGTGCCCTTAGTACTGACTACCGGGGGGGAAACTAAGAGGGACCTATGGAGGGCGCTGTGGGTAGGCCAGGAGGGCCCGCTCAGCAGCGCCAGGAGGGTCTAGGCAGCGGGGGCAGGGGGCCCCTGCTGTCTAACCATGGACCCTCCGGGAAGTCGGCCACACATGCTATGGTTGCAGGGGGAGGTAGGAGGGGCGCGTCCACTGCGCCTCTCTGAGGAGGTCCTCCCGGTTTTGGTCCGGGGGACGTTGGCCGCAGGCGGGGTGTCAGAAGCTGCAACCCAGGTACTGGCCCCCGCCTCTTTCTCAACAAGCGGCGGGCGTCGTCGGAAGATTTTTAGTGGGTATTACTGCCGGCGGTCGTGTCTGCCGGTGGTGAGTCCCACACCCCCTTTCGGTCCCCCTTTGGCCGGAAGGCAGTGCGTAAATGCATTTTGTTACCGACGTAAAACAAAAAAAAAAAAAAAGAGCTGAAGATTGAGATTAGTGGCGTGCCATTGGAGAGGCCTGAGTCCAGTAGATGAAGATGGGCTGATGATGGAGATAAATAATAAATAAATAAATATTTCTCGACAATTACACCAATTATTTAGTTCCAAGATAAGTATCATTAAGAACTTGTGTTATGGATACTAAACAACGGATAAACATACTTAAATACTTTTTTTTTGTAAATACATACTTAATATACATATAAATATAAATATTCAAGCACACAAAGATTTGTCCTCGAATAATCGAAGAATTGAACCCACGACCTCTGGAGTAAAGTGTAGGTATGCTGACCTCCACGCCATATCGGTCGTCAAAGTATGTAGGAAGAAAAAGGGTACTCACCATCACGACTCATGCCAAGCTTGAGGCACTTCTGGAGACGGCAGTACTGGCACCGGTTCCTGTTGACACGGTCTACCACGCAGGCTTTGTTCCGCGGACACTGGTAGTTCACCACTGAAAACGAGGCTCTGTATTAATAACACATTGAATGTAGTTATAAGATGATATGTATATACAGTATGATTATTTTTAAAGTGCACGTATAAAAAAGAGAAAAACTAAGCCAATTTTTATCGGTTTTTTTTCGTTGTGACTTTATTGCACAAAAAACAAACAATTACAAAAAAAGCCTTATGTGAAAAAGACGATGTACAAAGGTGGACTTATTTCTAAAAGAAATCTCTTCCAGTCAACCTTAACTGAAGTGGGAGAGATAGTTAGCGGGCATTAATAACACACTACAATATGATAATATTACACATATACAAAAATATGATATAAGATACATATCAGATATATAAACCTACTTATATATATATATATAAATAAATACAAAGAAAAATAAAAAAATAAACAAAAATCATAATGACTAGCTCGATAGCCAGTGCTTCTTTAAGTTTGTCTTAAAAGACAAAAGCTCAAACAAAGACTAATGTAATCCCAAAGAGGGCCAGAGATAATACAGAGCTAACACTTATTTAGAATGTATTTATTTGTTGACATATTTATGTATATGTATTCGTTTAGTTTAGTTTTTTTTCGCCTCTATTATTTATATATATTAATTTATTATTTCTTATTCTGATCTCACACACTTATCTCAGACACTTCTGCTAGGGTTAGCTGGAAGAGATTTCTTATAGAAATAAGCTCACCTTTGTATATGTTTATTGTTACTTGGTTTTTTATGAATGTTTATGTACAATAAAGGATATACAATATATAATGATGATCAAGGCTGTGGTGACCACTTTTCATTAGATGGGGCGCACCCTTGAGTGCTACCATATGGTATATAAATATATATATAAAACTAGAAAAAAAATAAACTTTCCCGCGGTGGCTTGACTAAGAAATAACTAGTCCAGTTAAAAATAAATCATGTACTTATTCATTATACAAAATGTGATTAAATAAAAAAAATATTTGTAAGATAATTTTCAAAAAAATTGTCAAAATTTTATATATTAGGGAAAACTTGCTTACCGAGGCACGGAAAAAGCTAAATAGATTATTAGTACGCGGTTATAGGTACCTACGCGACCAAAGGGGTTTAAACTAGAGACCTTTAGCACTTCTGTGCATCAATATCAGGATATAAAAGTATTAGACTACGTTTGTAGCCGATAAATCTTTGCATAATCATGAAAAAAACTAGTAGTGTAACGTTAAAATTATAGATATCTCCTTACTTCCACTTAGTCTCTTCACAGGGTTCATAATAAATGATCTTATATATGGATAATACCATCTTATTGTAGATTTTGTTATTTTATAATAAATTATTTGACTCTCGGTAAATTATTCTACGTACTATGTAATCACCATTATCATTAATTCGTAACTTCACATAATAGTTAATTACTTCCTAAAAAATACCCTTCATACTGATACAGACTTAACACATCTAATTACTTTTAGATGTTACTCTTAAATCAGAGCTCAGTATCCATTATAACTTTTCTTAATAATAATTTGTTATTAATTATATTAAGTATTTTATTTCCAGACTATCCTAACTCTTCTGCCATGTCTCATATGTATCGTAACTCTCCCATAGTAGCATTACGCTTTTGTGGTTCAAGTCATTGTTTTCAAAACTGAAAGGTCAGAGGTTCAAACTAACGTTAGGAACTTACTTATACATAACAAAGAAACAATTTTTTGAAAATTTTCGTGGGGTACTTTGTTATTTCTTTTATTTTATTGTGTAACGAGACAAAACACCCGTTGACGTATTGATAAGTGATTGACAGACAGAAAAACAAATTGAAATAAAGCGTCTCGTTGTACTGGCATCACTTCCAGATGTCAGACAATAGTCATTATGACTGTCTACAAGCTAACTACAGCATTGTCAAACACAGAACTGCGTAAAGCGCTACTATTTGGCGCTTATATCTGACATCAGTACGTATTTAGATGGCAAATATCGCAATGTACCATTTATTGGCATTAAACAAAGTCTCGCTGCTGGATTCGAATTTATTCTCATAACTCATATTATTCATAGAGGGATCCAGGTTTGATGACCTGAGCTTAATTTCCCGGGGATCCTATGTGGATTGGTCAAACCCATATGATCATTGTCTTAGCCTACGAAAAGTCGACCAGACTCTAGTGCTCTTCTCACGAAGTACATAAAGTTAAAAGGCTAATCCACTAAAAGGACCCAGCGCTGATATATCACCATCTCAGCCAATTCATCAACATCCCATTACTAAGCAAGAGCCTCCTCTCATGAACCATGTTAAAAAGAATTCAGTGCTGATAGGCGTAGTCAATGTGTCTTTACGACTGTTTTGTGCAATAATGACTAAGACCAACGTATCAACGTGTCTTCTGAAGCTCGGGAACGCTTGATAGGAAATGCCGTTCCCACTTAAATGGGCTACATACGTATCCCGCACACATGAAAGCTAAACAGAAATGGGATACATACGTATCCCACTCAGAAAACAGCTTATGACATTCTGGCTACGTTTAAATATAAAATAAAATAGATATCTGAAGCCGACCTGTGCTCTGTGACCGCCTGAAGAAGCCCTTGCATCCCTCGCAAGTGATGACCCCGTAGTGTACCCCAGACGACTTGTCTCCGCACACTTTGCATGGTATGATCTCGATTTGGGCTGTAACAATGGAAAGAAAATCATTAGGCTTGAATCATCATAAATTTTTTATTTTTAAATATGTATTTGTACAATATTTTTCGTCCTGTAATTTAAATTATGTACGTAATGACTAATTAATTTCTATTGCCATTGCTATCTAACACGCAATTCGTCAGATTTTTAATAGCACCTATGTCAATTTTAAAAAATTCAAAAATATTGTATTTTCTAACTAAACCAAAGATATTTTACATCATTATCATATCAGCCTTATAAAGTCCACTGCGGGCTATTGGCCTCCCCAATAGATTATAATATTATATTATCTATATATCTATCTAAATGGCGTCAAAACTGTCATTCCGCCATTTTAGTTAGGGCTCTATGTTCAGTCTCATTCACATTGGTTTGTGAAAGTAATTTTTTTTTTAATTCAATTATTTAGTTTAGAAATCAAACGCTGGCAATATTCCTAAAAGAAAGTGATTTTAATTGAACTCAATCCAAATATTCGAACTTTAAAAGCAAAAAGAGTTGTATGACAAATTTTTATTGTTTTAAGACTGCAGAATAATAATAAGAAATTTGTTAAGCAAGAGAGCATAATTTATTAAGCAATTTATCAAATAACTTGACACAAGCACATACACTAATCGAGCAAAACCGTAATACATAACAAAAAAGAAGAAAAAATGAAGTTAAAAGACAAATGGAATGAAAAAGCCAGTCGCATTTCAATACCGAGCTAAAAACAGACATACGAAGTTATAATTAGAACCGGAAGCGGCCATTTTGTCTTTATCCCGCCAAAAGTGATCAAAGAACAAACATGGCGCCACTTAATCATTTATAATCGAGCTAAGATTCAAAATTCGAATCATTAAGGTTTGAAATTTGAATCGTTCCGATCGTTTTCGGTCTGCGAGTTCATCAACCCCGAGGCAAGGTCGGAGCGCGGGCGATGACTGCTACAAAGCTGATTTTTAAAAGCCAGTTCTTTTTGAACCTTCACTAATACAATACCGGTAGTATGTGGTTTTGGCCACCCACAAACGATAACGTTAGGACTATTTTTATGTAGGACTTCGTTCAAGTAGACAGATAGACATGAAAACTATGTGATGGGTACTCTTCCGTAGACTTAGTTCAAAACTAGCTAATCTCCACATATTATCTTAAGTATAGCCGTTCAATAAATCGCACCTTGGGTCTTGTAAGATTTTTTACAAAACATCTGACTAGTGTACACATAAAAGTATCGAGAAACGCTTAAGCCTCTAAATGATAGAAAATGAACTAGCTGTTACAATCTAACAGCAATTGCGTTTCCTGTGTGTGAGTGCGTGGTATCTTACCATTACACCGACAACTCCGCCGTAGGATAAGAACGGGATCGACTTTTAAATGATCGTTCGCTGCGAAAAAGGTCTGTACTCATCATTTTCTACGAGGTATAGAAACTTTTTGGAAAAATAAATCGTGTCTTTAGTTTTTTGTTTGCTTCCCTTTTCAAATGAAAGTGTATTTGTGGACCAAAGAGGTTATATCTACTTAAGAATATGTAAAAAGTTTTAGGTTATTTAGGACGTTTTGATTGAATTACATAAAACAATGATATTCTTAGTTTTATAATAAAAATTATGTCACACGATAAAGTGAGTCAATATTAAACATCAATTTGTATTGTGAACTCGGTTAATTGAACTAGAATTGATTAGACATTAATTGGTTACACGTGTAAGAAATGTTTTTCTCATTAAGATTGCCTAATTTGTAGGAAAACGGTGGAATATTAGTGTAGTTAGCTACTTTCAGTAAAGGCTGTGATTCATTAGAAGCCTATAGTTTTTTTAAGTAAAATAATTACTATACAAAACGTCTTACTACGGGCAGGACTTACAACTAGATGCATAAATTTGCAATTTCATTTACTTTTATAATAAAATAATAGTACAATTAGAAATAAAGAATGAATCTACAACACGAGAACTATCGATTAATAAGAAGACAAATAAAATAAATGATATACTTACATACAAAAGAGTTCGGAAAAATTTCAAATAAGATCGAATTTAAAAATATGCACCAAAAAGGTTGGAGTAAAAAACAACATTGAATAATAAAAGTAACATTTTAATTTCCAACGTTCTAAGGTTTTCTTCATTTTTGTTTTATAAAACTAATTCTATACCTCTTTGAATTAAATTTTAACGGCTAATTATTGCAAAACAAAATCTATCCAATAGTAGGTACTAGACAGGTAGTGTCAAAATTGAAACAATGGATAATGAATGTCAACGTCAAATATTTTCGTAACAAAGGTGTCAAATTTGATGACCGTGCACTGTTGGCGCTTGCAAAATATAATTGTTATTTTATTAAGCAACAACGTCAATTCTGTTTGCAATCAACAAAAATCAATGTGTAGTGTGATGTATTTTATAGTTTAATAGTGTTCTCTGCAATAATTCTGATCATAGTTCTTATACGAGATGATTTTACTATGGCAATAATTTTCTTAGTTTTATGTAATAGTAATTCATAAAATCCAACATCTCTCTGAGATTGTGTGTAAAAATTTTTTTTTTTAATATTTTGATATTGTTTTGTAATATGAGAGCGAACTGAATGAAACAAAAACCCTCGAAGGTCTGCAAAAATGCCGTACTTCGCCCCTCTAAAAGACCCAGGAATTAAGGAGCTGGGAAACCCATACTCAGGCAGAGAATTCTTTCCTTCCCAATAAATTAACTGTACAATTACTAACTATAATTAATAATAATTGTTATTACGTACTCAATACATACAAATATCACAAACATTTCGCAATCACCTTACAAAGCATAATAAGTTAATATATCAAGCGTAGTATAAGCAAAAATGTAACAATACACCATATTCTGCACTACTTTTTTTATTATACAAAATAATGAAAATGTCAACTATTAAAACTTATAACGTTACCTATTAGATCATTGAAATAACATTCACATTTCGCAATTAACTTACAAAGCTCATTATGTATTAAAGCTTCAAGATAGCAGACAGAGTAAAAAAAAGGGACAACGAACTATAGGCCGGCTCGCCCCGTTGCATTCGCCAGCTGATCCTGACGTCACAAGTCATCGACCCCGCGCTGCCTGGTCGGATTTCGAACTCGGGATCGTTCGAAAATTGAATCACGCTCCACGATCGCGTGACGTCATCGGAAGGCTCGTTCGAATTTGGAATTCGCGTTCCGTTTTCGAGTATCGTATCGACGTTATGTAATGTAACCTTTTTGCGTGAGGTTAGTATCGTAAATTATTGTTTAAGGAGTTGATTAATGAGGTACTGGGATCTCGATGAGATGGTTTCCTTGGGAGTTGTTTATGTGGGTTTTGTATGCATTCAAATAGCAGATAGCCATGTTGTCTGTACAGAAATATACCTTACAATGGTTATTTGGTATGTGAATGGTAAGCGACTTAACAACTGCAGTCTATTTTAATGTACGTGAACCCTGCAGAAAGTACAATATAGTAAGATTATCAGTTGGCACTGAAGCTGAGAAGAGGTGTTTCTATTTAGTATATTCTATATAAGCAGGGAATATAAATGACGAATAATATAACGTATTTCTCTGGGATGAAGGTCTTAATAATGAATTACTGACTAAATCCTGCCTGATAGTAAGCAGTCGATTCAGTCCATAAAAATGAAGGCGCTTAATATCGTGAAATAAGCACGGTAAAAAGCGCACCCACTCATGACGGCCCGCTTTAAGAATTGGGAATGTATGTAAACGGCACATGTTTTTTATAGGTCAAAACAAATAGAAGGCATGTTTCATAGGCCATACCATAACTGAGTACCTACTATTCTAATTTCAAATGAAGCTGATTTGGTCCGTTACTCTTAATGCGCTCTCATAAATATAGGCTTGGGCGTGTTTTTAGCATTGCACGAGCCAACTTACATCCTGTGCATTCTGAGTAATAGATCAGACTAACATGATTTAAAATAAGAATGTGTCATACATAACGCTTTAATTATTTTTCTTAATCAAACACTACAAAACATTTTTGTTCTTAAAATTTAACCTCAAATTGTCCCTTTTTCGTCACATTTCAGCCCATAAGCTTAGTTATATATCATAAGTTTAGTTCGAAATTTGAATTTTGATCTAACGGTTTATGAGGTGGACGACCGCTGTTGTCCGAACTAAGCCTCACACAACTTTAACTCTACATCGTAATATCTATAAACTAGCTCCTATTACTGCAGCAATACAACACAATTGTTCTTGCCAATCTGTAACAAAACTGAAATTCTGTATTCTGTATTCGAAATTTATTCTAGGAGCTTGAGCAAAGAGTTTTCAATTAAAGAAAATAGAGAAATGGTACATATTAAAATCTCTCAGCTTAATAAAAAATTTGCAAATTTATAAAAGAATAGAGCAAAAAGTTTTGTTAGCTTCTAGCATAAAAATAATGTTGCTTATCTCAAATGTTGAATCAGAAATCAATTAGAAGGAAGCCTAGTAAAAGTTAAATAAACAACAAGAATTATTTTGTTTTCAACTTTTTCAAACATGTTATTGAGAAGCCAGTGAAAATAAGTTTGTTCCGATTGATGCCCACTTGATGTAATTCGATTAAATTTAGTTTTGGCCTGAGATCAGAGCTTTTCGGAGAGGTCTTTCAACCCGTCGTCGTCGCTTCTTCTATTGTTTATACAAAAATATTTGACACTAGTGGCATGCCTTCGCTTTGCTTCATCTACCGAAGCGAAGCGAAAGCATTTATTAAATGTTTTACACTTTGGGTTACATTCTTGGAATCTATGTAGAGTAGTTTTTGTAGTAATAAATATATCAGGGATAATGTTGCATTCTGATGGTAAAAGAATTATCGAAATACGTCCAGTATTTTGAGTTACCTCCATACAAACATATTTAAATAATAATAGTATGCTTATATTAGCGTCAAATTCTGAATATCCATTCTACCGTCTCTAGCATACCACGTAGATCATTAAAATTTATTCGTTGCCGTTTCAGAATAACAATCGAAATTCGAATTCGGGATTCCTCTTCATCTCAAAAACAAAAGAACGCTGATAAAAACCTAGGACAGTCTCATGATTTGAATTCGAACGTGTTCTTTTTGCATTCCAAAATTCTAGGTAAAGTCGTTATTTGTTAAAATTTTAAATTTATACTGAGAACTAATGCTTTGTAATGAGAATTGATTGGTTACTTCAATCTGTAAGAAAATAGATAATGAAATTTTACTTTATTTTAGAGAACACATTTATCTGAACGCTATAACAAAATCGACAGGAACTATAGACAATTATTTGTTTCCAAGCCGAATGGTAGAAGCTTTAGTCGTACTATGTAAACAGTAAATCAAATCAATCTTATTAAATCTTATTAAATCAATTTTCTTTTAGAATAAAAATCCCCTTACTTTATAAAATTATCGATGGTATCTATAGACAATTTATTTCCGAACAGGCACAGCATTGCTTGTACTATCAAATAGTACAGGTTGTTTAGAGGTCAAAGATTTTGCGGTACGTAATGCCTACATATCGTGACTGCTGGTCGCAAATTATAAAGGAACGCAATTTACATTATTGTGTATCAAATACGAATCAAATCCATATGAGGTTTAGTGTTTAATATTATCACGAACAGTTTTTGTTCGTATGTACTATTTATTTAAAAGAAACTCGTTCAAAATTCAGAGATAAAGGATCAGGCAATTCACTTAAGAGAAAATAAATTATACAAAATAAATTTGAAAAACCATAAAATACCAAAGAGTTTGCAAACGTACTCTTAATTTGAATAAAATAAAACTTTAAGAACCATTTAGTACAAAAAAGTTAGTAAATGTGTTGTTATTTTTAAATGTCATTCTTACCGTTTGAAATTTGAACGAAAAAACAACAATAAGTTCGTAATGTATTCGTAATGTACTAATATCCAAAATTACATACTAAAGTTTCAATTTGCAATAGTAATAATGTTCTAACAACGAAACACCAAAAAGTTTGCAAAATATATTCTTAATTTTCGAAATACGCTGAAACGACATTCGAAATAACATGCTGACGTTCAAAATTCAAATTATCATTCTGAAGTTCGAAATTGTATTCTGACTTTCAAAATTCGAACAGCCCAACCCTGTATCGACCGTAGAGATATAGACGATATCAGCGTCACATAACCGCATCACGTTATTTGTCGCGTTGCGCTAGTATCGTAGCCAGTATCATAGCTAGTATGGAGTAGTGATGTCCATGACATCACGGGTCGACGTCCTTCGATAAGCGGTAACCGATAGCGATATTCGCAAATGTTTTTTATCGGTTAATCACTGCGATTATTTTTTATGAACTTTTTCAAGGCTCTTTTAATATTGTGTCCTGTTATTTTGCCTTGTCATTGAATCTTATTCACATGAAAGTATACAGTTAGTATGTGAACTTACTAGTAACACTTTGTAATGGTGATGAATGCATATTATTATAGAAATTGTTGCATCTAATTACATAAAATTTCCAGCCAATTTCTTACTTTCGAATTAAGATTAAAGCAGAAGTTTTTAAAGCCATAAAATAGTCTACTAGAATTAAGTTTTAATTAAATAATAGCCCAATCGCAATCCCATAGTATCTTATGAATATTAAGTATGTATTTACATACAAAAAGTATTTAAGTATGTTTATTCGTTATTTAGTATCCATAACACAAGTTCTTAATGATACTTATCTTGGAACTAAAAAAATAGTGTAATTATTAGGGATTACTTATTTATTTATTATAACCAAATTATCACACTACTTTATCTATCATCCAATAATTGTCATGATTTAGAACTCTATAGATAAAATTTATAAAATAAAATTGTAATTCTATAACTTATAGCTTATTGTTTTGAGTCATCTATAACTTTAAGTTCCACCATAGCCTGTTGTTGGCTACTTAAACTTACAGGCAAACGCATTTAGACTACTTAAAATAAAGTATTTCAAGTACTTGAGAAAGTAAAATCGAAAACAAGGGTCAATTTATCAAAGTTTTGTTTAAGTTAACCAACAGTTTTACAATAATATAAAATTAAAAACTTATGTTACTACTATTATTTAGTAACAGTTTTACAGGGATGTTATATTCAAAACTAGTAAATATTCAAATTTTGAAACAGCACCAGAGAGCCTGCTTTAATTCAAAGAAAAGCGAAAACTTCGTTATATCCATTCCTTTCACTCGATAATGATATACCTAAAGAGTGAAAGAGATAAGTATTACGAAGTTTCGTTTTTCGTTGAATTAGAGTTATATTATAAATTAAGTAAAACTTAAGTTTCACAAGAATAATTTATTGATTCGGGCGTTACTTTGCGGAAATCCATTGTAAGCAAGTGATGTATAAAAGATATCTTTATAACATTTCCCGAAAAATCGAGAAACAATTCAACATAACACGTTTCACCCTTACACATCTTCAGGTAAGATAGGAGCCTCAGAACAACGATGTCTTCACGACCAACGCTTCCTTTCTCGTTTCAGCTTTTTTTAATACATCTCTTGCTTACACAAGAATGTAATATTCAAAACTGATAAAAATAAAAATTTGGAAAAAGCACCAGTTACAACTTTACTAGTGAAAAGCTCGATTTAGCTATGAAAGAAATATATTATATGAAAGAAATTAATGACATGAATGAACAGCGGCAATAATTGTTTTATGTAAAAAAGAAAACATTAGTACTTATACTTATACATATCACAAATCTACATACCTAAAATACCACTACATTAAGTACCGTTATTACTGACTAAGTAAGACTAGTTATTTTACTTCTACTCCTTATAAAAATTAAGAGGGCAACACTCCCACGGAGTTAACACAAACAACCTTCAGTAGTGTAAAAAATGAACCTTTAAACGTCTCCTCTCAACTAAACTGTTACATCATCAATTGTCGGTAAATTTAGAACGCGCCCTAAAATAAAAGTGACAGCAAACGGAGTGACGTCACGAGGTGACGCCCCGGGTCGGTGACCTTTCGCACGGTTAAAGTAGAACAGTGGGACTTTAACTATTATCAAGTTAACCTGTACTCGCCATCATCAAAGCCTGACTATTAAGAGTTTGAGAATCCACTGCTGTACATGGGCATCTAAAGTAGCATCATCATTATCATTATAATCTCAGCCCATTAACGACCCACTACTGAGCAGGCTCCTCTCACATATTAAGGTGTGAGGGTATTGGGTCATACTCCACCACGCTGACCCAGTGCGGATTGGCGAAGGCAGGTGAATGGCGTCCTGCTGTTAGAATTTATCAAGCCGCCCATTAGGCCTCAAACATGGCTTAACGACTACCACATTTAGTGATAACCGGGACCAACGGCTTAACGTGCCTTCCGAAGCACGGAAGCGCTCGATATCAAATGCCACACAAACGGTCACCCATCCAAGGTCTGTCTGACCTCTGTAAACTTTGCTATACTTCGGAGATCGTTCCCGACCACTTAGCACCGCAGAGCTACGAGCGCTTAAAGTAGCATAGTGAAAGTTTAACTTATATCAAGTTACTTGCACCTTATCATGATTATCGCAGCCATTTTAAGTCCACTGCTGAACATAGTCCTCTAAATTATACTAAGTTAATAGCACCGATAGTCCAGAGAGACAAAAAACTGCAATTCAGAATGTCTAGAAATCGAAACCTATGATATTTCGCGCCTCTGAAAACACATTAAGCCGTTGGTCCCGGCTGTCATAAACATCTATGGCAATCGTTATTAGGAAGTCAGTGCCTTCTTATATCCTGACGGCTGATTTAACCATACAAGTCTGCGTATGGGCAAGCGATCTCGAGCCGCCTGCGTTTGTCTGCCCACCATTTTGACCAGATCATCGTTCCATTGGGTGGGAGGCCGTCCTCTACTACGTTTGCCAGAACGCGGTTCCCATCGGAAAACCTCAACGCCCAATCAGTCATCGGTTCTTCAAGCTATGTGTATTTGTATCTATTATTTCTGTAATACTAGTTCATATAAGAAATGTAACAAGACGCCTCTACTCATTTGAATGTTTAAATATAGAACTATAGAACGCTATATTTAAGCGTTACGTAATCGATGCTTGTATGTTTTTGAATTCAGCTTAGAGTGTTCAATTTTGAATAGTTTTTAAATATTTTTTTATTTTTGTTCGTTTTTTGCATAAACAAGTATATTATAGACAAAAAAAGTTAAAAATTAAGTAACAGTAAGTAAATTGTTATTATTAAGATAGTGACAATATAATGAGACACACCATTCGTGCCTAACAAAGAACAGTTCAACTCAGAAGTCTCAAGTTCAATGTATCATCAAATTAACAGTGAACGGCCTTGAACCGGCACCAATTTGCTCATTACGAGACGGATGAGTCCCGAAAATTTATGTGACGCGACCACTTAGACGCGTTTAAAAAAAATAAAACTTCATATTAGTGTTTTTGACATCAACTATCGTCGTTTCGCAAACTTTGACGTTTAAAATTTTCTTGTTTAAATAGTAACTACACCTAATGATCTAAGTCACAAATAGCTTTATCAAAATAACATGACATCTAAAGTAACAGAGATACGAGTAGTTCTTTATAATAACCCTTTTTATTTTTAAATGCTAAATAATTAACAACAAGAAGGTACTCAACAAAAAAAGTTATTAATTAATAAGAAAGTTTGAAAAGTTCGTAATTCAAAAACCACAAAGGGTATGGTGACATGCATAACCTGCTTTGTTCATTGAATACAGAAAGGAGAAAAAAGGTTATTCAAAACAGTCTTACTACAGGTATGTAGAGTTCATCGACCCCGCCTTTAACACGTGGACGGACTAACTCAATTGTAAAAAGAATTAAATGCAATACGTATGCAATCAAGAAGCAACTTTAGTGCTCTTAAAATAGAGTTTATTACTGTACTTCCTATTTGGATCTAAAGAGAAAAAACTTTATATAAAGGAAGCTATAAAATGTATATACAAGAATTATTACTCATGAGCTAATTTCTTTCTAACATTTTACGTTATTGTATAAAATAATTATTGAACACTAGGCTCCGCGTCTGGTTCTGCTTGCACGCCTTAGGGTTTTACGTATTTCTCATATTCCCAACAAATTTTCCAAATATTTTTTTTTTCATTGTTTTATTTAACATTACACATTAAAATGTGTTACCCTATTTAAAGCTTTTTATTGTTCAACCAAACCTTAAACTATGACTGTGTCATTAAAAAGTCATAGGTGAGCCACCTGGGTTTGAACCCTACACTCTCTGAATAGGAAGTCTGTGATTCTCGCCACTGGACAATCGGCACTCAATATTGTGTTTTTCCCATGATAAGTCATATGTTTTAGTTACCTACCTTAAACGCGTCATTTGACCCAAAAAACCTAACACTGTTTTCCATTAGCACAGATAATTCGTTGTGCCCAATTGAATTTAAATGATAGTTCACTGAAAATAATTATATCCACTAATATTCCTAATTGTTTTTGAGTTATTTACATAGCTCTACGAATTGGTGTTAATTGTTAAAAAAATTAGGTTAAATTTATAAGTAGGTACGTCGTCGTTTGAAAAGATAAACTGTCATTTGCCAATTGTCATGTTGTAAAGTTACATATATACAATGACGCCTGTTTCCCCGAAGGGGTAGGCAGAGGCGTACTATACGCCCGCATTTAGTCAATTATACTGTTGGTCCCACGTTATAAGCGGCAAACCTCTTGCCGCTTACTGGCAACTTCTATGATCGCCAGAGCCACGTCCGTTGATGATTTCTTGGGCTCCTAAGATGTTGGTAGGACGCCTATAATTGTGTTGTGATTGTGTTTGTGAATTTAGTCTCTAATGTGACAAGCGACTGTCAGGAGACAGGGGGCCTACCGCCGAACTTGCCGGTAATCGATTATTAGGCAAAATCGATTTCGAATTGATTCTGTCGTACCGCCGAACACATGGAACTCGATACAAGATGGCGTTCTCCATTTAAACACAAATTTTGAAGGATTGTCGTAATATAGGACAGTCTCTATCTGTGTTTTTTTTGAAATTATAGTACAAATTATTAGTAAAAATGTGTCATCGAAACGCAAATAATAATCATTTAATTAATTAGTCGCTTATAGTCTGCCAGGATCATGAATAATCTATGGCTTTCGGCAGTTTTCCCGGTACGATTTGATGAACATCAGAAAATTTAGATCTAAATGAAATACCGGTAATCCATCGTATTCGGCGGTAGGGCCCCTGGTTACTAAAGAGTTTCATTTAAGTCTGGATAGATACTATTAATTCCATGCCCGGACTTCTTGGCGGGAAAGTGAAACGTCATGTCTGCAGTTTTGTTTTATTTTCTATAATTTGTGATATTTTTAACATTAATGTGTAATAACGGTGGATTATTAACCGTTAAATGTTAGTGAACGTATATGAGTGTTGGTAAACGAAACTAAACAGTGCAACATCACTTTCAAATCCTCAAGAAGTCCATGTGAGATCTCAGTATAGTCCCACATTTCTACTGAGGACTCAAGGGGCTTAGGGGAGGGTATTTCATCTTAGATTTATCGTCTTTATCACCCCTCATTCTCATTTACTATAAATTATATATATTTAATATATCACTTACTTAACACTGGCTAAACGTGCTAGACGCACGAAGCCATTATTTAAAAGAAAAAAAACTCTCTCGGGCAGTACATTGGGTATTAGAACTCTTTGAAGATGCTGCTATCGAATGGCACTATCTATGTTTTTATAATAAACACACACACACACACATCACAGCCCATTAACGTCCCACTACTGAGCACGAGCCTCCTCACACATATCAAGGTGTGAGGGTATTGGGTCATACTCCACCACGCGGACCCAGTGCGGATTGGCGGAGGCAGGTGTATGGCGTCCTGCTGATAGAATTTATCAAGCCGCCCATTAGGCCCTAACATGGCTTAACGACTACCAAATTTAGTGATAACCGGGACCAACGGCTTAACGTGCCTTCCGAAGCACGGAAGCGCTCGATATCAAATGCCACACAAACGGTCACCCACCCAATGACTGACCTTATAATAAACATATACATGTAAATTAAATGTCTACCAAGAGTGTTTATACTGTTGCCTTACTTTTATCACTATATTTGTTTAACATATATATTATGTACAGTGTATTGTTTAATATTTGTTTTAAATATTCTGGCTAACAGTCGTTGTCCAAGTCGTAACCTTTGACATGTTATGATTGCTTAATATTCATATCAATGTTTAATTAAATGATAAGGGTACTTTAAATAGGACAGGTAAGTATGTGGTCGGTTATTTTAATATATACATTAAATTAAAGTTTTAATATCTGTAGGGGGTGTTTAGGGATCCTACCAAGATCTGAGGATCAACGGACGAGGCTCTGGCGAATATAACAGTTCCCGGTTAAGCGGCAATAGGCTCGCCACCTATTACGTGGGACCAACTATATAATTAGCGAAGTGTGGGCGTATAATATGCCTCTGCCTACCCGTTCGGGGAAAAAGGCGTGAATGTATGTATGTTTAATACCTATTCGTGGAGGTCTTTATCTACAGTCCTGAGGTGGGGGCGATTTATAAACAATCAAAAATAGAGACAGGAAATAATAGAAAATATATTGTCTTATTGCAGATCTCATATAGCTCTTCTAGACTTCTAGTCTTCTAATTTGATGGGACAGTGTTATAATAGTTTTAATAGCATAAGCCATACTATATAGTTCATAAGTAAATAAATATATAATAATACATAGGAAATAAACAGATTGCGTCTTCCAGAGTTTATACTATGTAATAATAAGTATTTACGCAAATAAAAAAGCTTCTTTGTATGTTTATCTGTTGTCTGTTACGCATAGTACAAGATCAGCTTAGTTTGGGGTCAGCTTACTTAATACATGTTTTTTTAATACATGTTTTTACTTAATACATTCTATCGTACCATTCTATTGATACAATATTCAAATTTATAAAGATTAATGAGACACAAGTTTACAGATCCTATTTATGTACCCCGAAATGTACTCGCATGGCTCGGACAGCATTGTTTGATATAACCCAACATCGATGCTGCATAGTTTTAATTTTATAATAACTACATTGAAATAGAAAATACAACCGACATCTCGAACGGTACTCGCAACAAAAAATTACTATGAAAAAAAATACTCGTAACGATAAAATACTGTGAAAAAAATACTCGTAACGATAAAATACTGTGAAAAAAAATACTCGCAACGTTCGAGTACTGTGAAAGAGTTTCTATACTTCAGCGTTCACACAGTGACTAGGTCAGACCGCATAACAGCAGTATAAGCGTAAAAACTATGGGAAAAGACGAGACTTCATCTTGTGTTCTGTACCGCTATGGAAATATTGGATCCCATGACACCTTACGGTAGTAGAACCGTTTCGTAACAGGCTTTTTTAATGACATACTGCGGCCTTACTGATGTTAAGTGGCTACTGACTACAGCTATTTCGTTAAGGATATTACGGACTTAAGGAAGGCGTAATTCATAGTATAAATGCGGTATCTGCTGATGGCGCTGTTACATTTTTTTTAATTGCATTTTTGTATATCAATGATGTGTGAGCTCCTTTCATTTAGCCAACAACGGTGGCATGCAAATTATAATTAAATTACACATCAATTTTTTAAATAAAACTATACTTATAAATCGTTAAAATGTCAAAATTGCGAATTAGTAACTAAACTTTATTGATGTCAAAATACGGATACCTACAAGTAATTCATAAGTGCAATCACAAAAATAATAATAATAAAAAAATCATGTCACAAATGCGCAAAATATTAGTCAAACCAAACATAGACAGTAACTTTAACCTTTTAGGGTAAAAACACTACAAGGTCGCAAGGTTTAAACCATAAATATCTAAATATTTCTGACATTAAAATAATTAATTAGTTCAAAGATAATTAAATATCATTTAGAACTTGTGTTATGGATACTGAATAATGGATAAACATATATAAATACTTTTTTGTAATTACATACTTAATTTACATAGCAAAACAGCCAGACCAGAACAAATAATCATGTTTTACACAAAGATATGTCCTGTGTGGGAATCGAACCCATGACCTCAGGATCGGAGTGCGAACAATTAAAATCCACATTTCCTGATAGCTTTGAGGCTCTCTTACCTACTTGTGAGTTAAATTCTCGGTAATGAAAATGGAACAATGTTGTGTTTCAGTATTGACGAACTACTCGTAGATTTCCTTATAACTTATTTTCAGGTCAAATGAATAATTTAAGTGGTATTAGCTTATTTGTAAATATAAGTCAATTGTAGGAAATAATAGAACTTTAAAATTTACTTTTACTTTGACTTGGCATTAAGATATACCTGAACAGCGCTCCTAAGGTCCTGGGTTCGATTCCCGCATAGAATAAATCTTTGTGTGCATGAATAGGATATTTTTGTTTCGTTCCGAGTGGTTTCTATATATTTTAAGTATGTATTTATAAAAAAATAGTATTTGTCTATGCATATCCGTTATTTAGTAATCGTACTGCAAGTTCTTAATGATACTTATCTTATCTTAATTTTATTTTATAATGACAAGTTACCAAAGTGACGTCAAGGTTAAAAAATAGTTGCATTTTAAAATAGACTTAAAACCTTTTTGGAAGTCCACGTAACGCCTGCTACAATTTTTGTAGCGGTCGTAGCAAAATTCGTAGCCAAGTAGCATACTATTTTGGCAAATATTGCCAAATTGTGGAAAGTATAAAAATATTCATGTGACGCTATTTTGTTTTAGAAGTTAGTGATGTATTTTCTACTTTCACAATCGAAATAAAGTTTCAAAAGGTCATAATTTTTTTTATAAAATAATATCTTCGACATTTAATGGTGCATTGAAGTTAAACATATTTATGTCAACTATAACTCTTTGACTATGAACTATATTTTGTAGGGCAAATTTTTAAAAAAATAAAAAACATTATTACCTAAATAAAATAGACCAAAACTAATTTGTAGCTGATTTAATTACCTCTTATAGAATTAGCAGCTTTCTTATCCATGAACATTCCAGAGATTGAGGATCCGAACATCCCGTCACTGGACCCTGGCGGAGGTGAGGTGCTATCAGCCACAGAACCAGATATATCCAGGCCCATCTGGTTGTGCATGCCCTGGACATCGTGAGGTTCTCGCTTCAACTGCAAGTTCTGAAGCTGGTGATTTTGATGCAGCATGGTCGAGGCGGACGAGTGACCTCCGTGTCTGTCGTGGCCCGGTGCCGACCAATCGGAGCCGAATAATTCGTGGAACTGGCTGTTGTTCATTGTTCCAATTGAATTAAAAAAAGTTTTATTTATTTTTTTTTATGTTAAAAAGTTTTTTCTTGATGAAAAGTAGGTTTAAGTGATTTTAGGACAGCGTCTTGTGATTTTTATAGCGAATTGTATTCGCATTTTATTATTCAAAAAAAAGTTTTATTTCTTTTAATATCACTGAGCCGGTTTTTTTATATTTTTGTATCGTTTTTTAGTTCACGACTAAGTCGTTAAGGCAACTGTTTTTTTGTTTTGCAAACCATTAATGATTTTTTTCACTTCATGGCACTCCAATTGTTATTTTCAACTTAGTTGAATCAAGCACCGGTTTTTGAAATGGTTTTAACTTATGTATATGTTTCGACCAAGAGGGGAAGTGAGATTTCTTTTAGCAAAGTTCAATTCTGTTATTAACTTTTTAAAAAGCAACAAGTTTTTTGGCATTTTGTCTCCGTTTTTAAGTTTTTTTTGTATCTTCTTCACTATTTAAAACATGTATGTAAGGCACTGTTAATATTGTTACTATTTTTTGTTCACTTGTTCCCTCTGCAATAGTAACGTAAAAAAAAACAAAAGAAAAATCTGCAAAAAGAAAACGAGAGCAGAAACAAAAGTTTACGTAAGTTGAAACGTTTCCATTTTTCGAAAACAGAAAAGGTTCGAAATTTCGAAAATGAAATATGGAATTTAGTTAACCGAACTCCTTCGATTATCTAAAATCCTTTTCGAATTTACGTGTAACACTTTCTTTATATTTTTAAATCCAGAACATTTTCTTGGTCAGTTTTTTGTTTTGTAAATCCTTTGCACTGCACAAAACGAAGGCACACTGTCACATTAAACACTTAACTGGAATAAAAATTTGTACGTTCAAACTTTGTACTATGGTGTCGATATGCACAACCAGGTCGAGATGTTGCCGGCGCGGCTGCCTTAACGCGACTGACGCATTGACGAATCTTGGTTCAGGGCGAAAAAATATACATTTTTTTTCCGGCCGTATAATCTCCTAGTCAATAGTTCAGTACCCCCGCGAGACTTCGAGTTTATAAAAAGCCTGAAAGCCCTTGTAGTTAAGGGATAATTTCTACACAAAAACAACGATTATTAACCCAAAGGCTTCTATGCGAAATATCAATCAAATCCGTTCACAAAGTACTGAGTAATTGAGAAAATAAAAATTTGTGTCTCTGTACTTTATTGTTTTCGTTGTGTGAGTGAGACGATTCTCACATACAACACTTACGGCACACAGATAAAAAGACGTCACACAGGTCGACGACCCCGGGACCCAAACAAAGTAGATTTCGGTGAAATGCTGTTGAACTCTAGTTTGGAGTTGAAACGGTCAGTGATACTAAGATTCGCGCGCGAATTTCGGACAAACTTTAAATTTCGAATCTGTAATACAGACTAGATAGATATAGGGCAGGGCTCAATACTGTTTTACGGGCCCAATTATTTTTAATTGTTTTTTCTTTACAAATAAGGTTTTAGCCATGACACTAACCTTGTATACTTCTATGTATGAAATTAAATTTGAAACTAGCGAACTTTAGATTCAGCCTTAAAACCGTGTAGAGATAATCAAATCGCGTTCTCCTAGTTAATAAATCTTATCTTTACATGTTTTTTGCTTTGGATTATCTCTCGGACTGTATATAAAATGTATGTATGGTTGAATAAAAATTATGTATTTATTTGAAAGGACAACTATAGATACATATTACTATTGCAAATCCCTTACAGGGCTCGTGTTTGTTCTAATTTTTCTTTAAACTTCTGTACATCGAACAATACGAATCAAATAATAATTATATATTATACACACAACAAAACTAAAAAAAGGCATATACTCAGGCGAACTTGACTATAAAAGAGTTCTCTTCCAGTCAACCTTAAGGGGAGTCATGTGATTTAAGCCAAGTGATTAAGACATATGATGACTAATACCCATCACCACTATTAACCTAACGTCTAAGATCCCGCCCGTTTGGAAATGGAATTCGATTTGCGAATGCAATTTAAATACTCGATTATTTGCCGCGCGGCGAGTGTCATTGACCCCGGAAAATATGTTGTCAACTACCATTATTGTTTGTTTATTACAACGTTACATATAATATATTTAAAATGTAGAATTATTTATATTATATTTATACTAGCTGATTGGTTCAACCATAGAATTGTGTTTTCCTCTGGATTGCGGAGGTCAGACGGCAGTCGCTCCATGTAATAACTGAAATTCAGCCGAATCTGGTTCGACCAGTGAGCAGACCAACCCCCCCGACCGGTCTCCACCTTGTCGTGGTGGGGGGGGTTGAGTACCTCCCGGAGGCCGGGAAAAGGTAACACCCAGAGGTTGGCGACTCTGGGTGCCCTTAGTACTGACTACCGGGGGGCAAAACCAAGAGGGTCCTGTGGAGGGCGTAGCGGGCGGGCCAGGAGGGCCCGTTAAGCAGCGCCAGGAGGGTCTTAGGCAGCGGGGGCAGGGGGCCCCTGCTGTCTAACCATGGACCCTCCGGGAAGTCAGCCACACACGCTATGGTCGCACAAGGAGGTAGGAGGGGCGGGTCCACTGCGACTCTCTGAGAAGGTCCTCCTTGTTTTGGTCCGGGGGACGTTGGCCGCAGGCGGGGTGTTAGACGCTGCAACCCAGGTACGGTCGAATTTTTTTTAGTGAGTATTACTGCTGGCAGTCGCGTCTGCCGGTGGTGGTAAAATATTATGTAGCATATAAGCCCAGAAAGAGCACAGCTATAATATAACATATTATGTTCAGCTTATATAAATAAAGTATTTATCAAACCACACAGGGATATACATACATACATACATACATACAATTACGCCTGTTTCCCGAAGGGGTAGGCAGAGGCATATTATACGCCCACACTTCGCCAATTGTGTTGTTGGTTCCACGTAATAGGTGGCGAGCCTATTGCCGCTTGCCGAGAATTTCTATGTTTGCCAAAGCCTCGTCTGTTGACCTGCAGGTGCACCACTTGCAGGTGAGGTTGGCTTGGGCTCCAAAGATGATGGTAGGATCGATGTACATAGTGGATATTAATAGCCAATATTAACTTACTAAGTAAGTATCCATGAAATTATTTTAAGAGCTTTGAAGGGCATTAGTGGGAATAGCATCACTTCCCTATAATTTTCTTTAAAAAAAATGTACACGAAAAGTAAATAACCTATGTTCGGAGGCGGCGACCTTGAGAGTGAGAGAGATCGTGACGTCACGCAGCTATCTCACTCTGTGCGAACGACCTATTGATTCGGGACCACGTGCTGGGTACTGAGAGCGACGTGTCAACTGTGACAGCGCTGTGGGGTAACTGTCAGTGTGACAGGAAAGTGACTAAGCCTGGTACTTGGCTTCCATTGACCTGGGAAGCTCATCATTACCAGTTCAATGATATGGGATTTTAATTTTTACTTATTCTCTTCAGTTTTACTCACAGCTTAGGTATTTTATTATCAGAAATATGATTCAATTGTATTGGCGGCTTGCTTTGAAACCAGAAGGCTGTGGGTTCGAATCCCGCGTTGGGTTTGCCATTATAGTCTGTCGTCTAAATTTTGTCCAACACTCCGACAATATGTATTTGTGACAAAATAAATATCCTCTTACAATTATACCAATCATTAAGCTCCAAGATAAGTATCATTAAAAACGTTTATGGATACTAAAGAACAGATAAATATACTTATATACTTTTCTTCTTGTAAATACATACTTAATATACATAGGAAACCAGACCAGAACAAATATTCAAGCACACAAATATTTGTCCGATTTCGACGAAATAAGGCTGTATGTCGGTTATACTTTATGCCAAGAGTATCAAATTACATGTAAAAGGCTCCTACCAAGATCTGAAGAGTCCAAGCCAACCTCACCTGCTAGTGGTACACCTGCCGATCAACGGACGAGGCTCTGGCGAATATAACAGTGGCTGGAAAGCGGCAATAGGCTTGCCACCTATTACGTGGGACCGCATATAACAGGCGGAATGAGGGTCTTAAAATTTACCTTTGCCTACCCCTCCGGGGAAACAGGAGTGATCTTATGTATGCTTGTATGTATAAAACTACAAGATTCCTTTTATGACTCGACGCTTAATATGTTTTTGGTAAATGAACATATGGTAGGTGTTACGGGTAACATTAATGGTAAAAACTGAAGCAACGACAGATTGCGAGAAGAAAATTCTCATGGAATAAGCAGCCCCTTGTACTAGGGATTTCTTTTATTTGTGTTATGTATAAAGAAATATATTAAATTAATAATATGCCGAATGACTGCCAAATGCTTCTGCCGTGTAATGTTTAGTATAAGGCAACTATATAAAAAACTATAGAAAATGCGTTTTTTTACAAGTAAACACTGTAGTTTAAGACAAGGCGTTAACGACACGTCGTTGAACCTCCATCAATAATACAATTGCACAATGGCGGTTATTTTGGAAATCGTGACGCAAGCATTTTAAATGTCGTCAGCTATATTTTGAACGTGCAAAGGCGTTGATTTGTGTAGTTCTTACGTTTCAGTGACACGACTGCCAATTTTCAATAGTTTCTTTCTCTCGCTCTCTCTCTCTCTTCTAACATATCAGCCTTACAAAGTCCACTGCTGAACATTAGCCTCCAAAATAGATTACATTCTATTGGGGATATCTGTCCATAACCTCCACGCTAAGCAGGCGGTCTGGTGATCGCGGATTACGCCAGTACGAAGGATGATGCTGCTGCCCATCATCCGGTAGGATTTCTCATCGTCGACTCCTACTACTCCCCGTGGGATGAGAGGGGGTGGCACTAATCTAGGCCGGTACTACACGGCTCTATCTCATTAAATGAACATAGTCTATGAGATGGCGGAACAATGCCGGGCAACAGATAAAGTTCAAAAAAATATTAATTTGAAAAGACTGCAATACATTGTTTATTTTTTAGATTTTAGTGACACGACGGATCATGACAAGAACTCTCTCTAAAAATTAAAACAAACTATAAGGTGATAGATGCTACCTGAAAGCTTAAAAGTTCTTATAAATGGAGTAACAGCCTGTAGCAATTATCCCCATAAATTTTAACACTGCGAATATTCTTCTGTCGTATTTATCGTATAAAAGAACTGCTATGTGCTTATACCCAATATTTGTCGAAATATGACCTCTGAATGAAATATGTTATGTGCAATATCTAGAACTTTTTCAAATAAGAACTGCTATGTGACATATTGCCACATAGCATTATATTTGACCACGATACATTTTTAGGAAACCTTTTTTTTTTAATATCTTGAAAGTATTATTTTTGCACTTACCAGATTTTGATTTGATAACGACGATGTTTTTAGTGTGAAACGACTTGTTTTAAAATTTTATGCAAAATAAAGTTAATTCAAACAAAAAGTTTGTAACGAAAAAAATTGTAAGAAAAACATAAGCAACCCTACATTTACAACAGGGATAAAATATTCACAATTCCGGGAAGCAAATTTAAATGTCAAAATCGTGAATTTGAATTTCGAACATTCAAATTTGGTGCTAAGCCGCGTTCAACGAACTATGAACCGACAGATTGACCTTTTGTACGCATCAACCAAATAAGTTTGGTTACCTTAGAGTTTCTATTACTTCCTTCTTCCTATATTCAAGGAATATCAGCTTAGAATATTGTGTTTTAATATGTATGCAATATAATCTCATGATATTTTTGCATTATCTAGGGCTGGTGCCCAAGACTTACGCTTTGGGCCTAGGGTCTGCTCACTGGTTTAATCAGATTTGACTGAATTTCAGTTACACGGAGCGACTGACCTCTGCACCCAGAGGGAAGCATAATTCTATGGTTGAACCAGCTATCAGGATATTAGAAGCCACTGTTTTACTAATAACGACTGCCATGAGTTCATGTCAGCCATGACTAACGGCTTAACGTTCTTTCCGAGTTATGGAGCAAGCTATAATTACGCACATCACTTCGCAAAATTGCACAACCAGGATTTGAACCCTATACCCTCTGCTTGGTAGTCGGTTGGTCTCAACTCTGGGCTATCGCAGTTAAAATGCATATGTCACCGTAAAATTGTAAATAACGTTAAATTATAATCTATCCCGCGATATTGTAATCTGTCGGAAAATTGTGATCCGTAACAAGCTGCTCACAATTTAACGCATTATTTTTCGATAGATTATAATCTATCGAAGACAAACCGTCAGATTGTAAAATGGCATACGACAGAACGCACCTCGCGCTCTGATTGGTTGAACTTCATGTTCCCGACAGTGGGTATAATAAAAATAGTAAAAAATTTGAATGGACAAATCATAGAATACAAACAGTATTAAGATTGTTAGACGAGTATAATACAATAAAATCTCAAAGTAGGCGACCAACAAACAATAAGTGCAGTTAACTTCTTTAGGTTATCACAGGTCCGTTAACACTCCCTACAACTTATTAGTACAATGCGTTATTATTATTAACACAAAATCTGTTTTAAATCACCAAAACACTGTTTGTTTACATTTCACAACAAATGAATTTGACTAATAACAACCGAAGATGGCGACGACGGGCGGCTGAGCGGGGAACATGAAGTTCAACCAATCAGAGCGCGAGGTGCGTTCTGTCGCATGCTATTTTACAATCTGACGGTTTGTCTTCGATAGATTATAATCTATCGAAAAATAATGCGTTAAATTGTGAGAAGTTTGTTACGGATCACAATTTTTCGACAGATTACAATATCGCGGGATAGATTATAATTTAACGTTATTTACAATTTTACGGTGACACATACAATCTTACGCCCATACATCACATTAGGGCTTCTTACTTTATTGTATTTTATCCTACTGTGTTTCATCTTACTGTGTTTCATCTCACTGTATGTCATCTTACTGTAATTCATTCTACACAGGAGAGAAACATTGTGTTAGCAGCATATCTCAAATTTTACTTTTTAGCTAATATACCTTAAACCCCCCATTAACTGTGAATACATATAAATTACCATAAGCAGCGATCACATCCTTCCACTTGCTACGATCCTGGTAAATTATCATAGCTTCATTCACACTTATTAACCTTTTGTACTGAACCTCGTCGATTTAGGGAGTGTGTGGGATAGTTAGACGTAGTTATGCAAAATAGATCCAACCCACAAAAATGTTTTTTTGAGATACTGTCATAAATATCTAACTTATTAAAACAGTACTATACAGGAAGTAGATAACAATACCAAGTATTTAACAGGGATTCGAAAACAAACTACAGTTTTCATATTATGCTATATCAAAATTACTAAAACTCCTGTTTTCTTAAAAGTAAGTTTTTATGGCTGGATCCATTTAGCATAACTACGTCCAGTTCATCAACACAACATTACTTAAAATATCGCAAAAAAAACAAGACTATATTAAAATTTGCGTAACAGTTAGGTAGATACTCTCGTTAGGGAAGCAGCCATTAATCGAGAATCGAGCATCGAGCTGTCATCGGAACAATCGATGGGCGTCGTATCGAGCGACTCAACGTTAAGTCGACGAACCCCCAAAAAGTTCAACGGCTCGCCCACAGCCTCGCCTATAAGTAATAGGCGGCCGTTGGCGCACAATTATTTGGAATTCGAACACTTTTTCTTCCTTTTTTGGGTTTTTTTATTCTGTTTTATATTGGTAACTATCTTTAAATTTGAAAAGAGAACTTACTTGCTTTTCTTTTCCAATTGCAATTTGAGGTTGGTTGTGCCGAACTAATTTTCTTTCATTTTTGATTTTCAGGTAGGTACTTACTTTTCTTTTTTGTTAGTAATTGGTTATGGTTTCAACTATATAACCATAATGACACTATCGTTAAGATAGGAAACAGAGGAAAAAACTAAGAGTAATAATGAATTTGGTTTTGTTTATAAGTTACAATACATGGTTGGTTATGGAAATTTTTATTTTCTGTACTGTTACTCCAATTCATTTTAAATTTATTACGGAAGTATAGTAGAAGGGTATAAAAGAGAACTGTGTGTATGTCTTCGAGCAAAATTTTTAAATTTGGAACAATCTCTTTGAGCTTTTAATTGCGTTTTGTGATAAGAATTCCAAAGTTGAATGTCCTTACATGGGAACGACAAATCTTTTTGGTGCGTGTCCTGATAGATTGCAGAACATGGAAGTTGTTCCTTAGACTAGGACGGCAGGGGATAGAATAGGGCGTGGTAAGGTCGTTCTTCTTGGTGATTCCTGTAGAAGACACTGGGAAAGGCAATATTCCCAATAATGCGTAAGGCTCGCCTTTGCAAGTATATTAAGGGTTACGTATCATAATAACTAAAGTTGTATCGACTATTGTCGAAATAACTACGGTTGAAATAAATAACGTTTAAAATATCTAATGATCGATTCACATAAGTTTATAATAAATAATGGATGAAATTCCTAATGGACGGTTCACCTACAGTTGATATACCTACAGTTGATTTATCTAAGGTTGATTGAAGTAATGGACGATTCACTTATTGTTGATTTATATAACACCCTTCTGGGTATTACACGCTTGCTTCGCTCGCGTGCAGTTTATGGTCACTATAGCAACTAACGAAAAGGCTGTGACGGGAGCTCACAGCTCACAGCCTTCTCAACCTATAACCACCCATGTCGTTTCTGTATAGAATCCACCTTGTTCGCTCGCTTCGCTCGCTCACCTGTTTTCGTGGGTATTTTTGGCAAAAAAATTAGGTAGCGAGGAGCGAAGCGACGAGCGGTTAGGTTATATCGTGACCACAATGCACGAGCCGAGCGAGCGAAGCGAGCGTGCCGCGGCAGCGGCCGGCGAAGTGCCAGAAAATACTTTGGTCACGTTATTCTCCTCCTTTTATAGTGAACATAGTGAATCCCAACAGCTGGCTGGACTCCTTAAATAAAAAATATAAATTTATATTTGAAAAAACGTTTAATCATATACCCTCATTTTAGTAAACAATTAATCCAGCGCGGTGGCGGTGCGCAGAACTGTGCTGTAGGTGAGTCGTCCATTAGGTTTTTCAAACGTAGTTGAAACATCCCATAGTTGACATAACCATTACATCAATCGTTCGATAGTTCTTTTAATTATAGTCTAATCAAAATTATTTAAGTTAATCAGTACTTGAGTCAACCAATATACAATATGAACATATGTGGGTGGACCGTAGTTATATCGACAATAGTTAAACTGTATTTAGTTATAATAATATGTAACCATATTAAGTCAAGGTCTTGCTTGCTGCTTTTTGAGATGTAGAAGAACAGTTGAGATAATTTTACTTTGGCACTAGATTTCTTTTTCCGTTATTTTTCCTGCCGATTAACGGACAAGGCTCTGGCAAACATAAAAGTTCCCTGTAAGAGGCAATAGGCTCGCCACCTATTACGTGGGACTAACAAAGCAATTGGCGAAATGTGGGCGTATAATATGCCTCTGCCTAACCCTTTGGGGAAACAGGCGTGAATGTATGTATGTACCAACAATATTACTGTCTAAATTGTGGGCGTATAATAATTATGCCTGTATACCACTTCGGGGGAAACAGGCGTAATATTATGTACGTATGTACCCCCGCTTCTAAGGTCATGGGGGGCATGAGGGCTTAAAAAGCCTACGCCAATCCCTTCGGGAAAACAGGCGTGATTGTATTTATGTCTGAAATAAGGTATTTTCACTTTTAACAAACCTTGTCCGACGTTTGGGTCGTAAAACGCGACCTGGTTCTACTTTCTGGGTTACTGCAGTGATGGCGGACGTTTTTGGGCCATGCTTTCGTTTTCGAACGTAACTTTACGTGATATTTTAATCCAAATAGTTTAAGTAGAGCGCACACATTAACTAGGGACCTAGAATAGTGTTTAGTTCGAATGTCTGTGTTATTTTTATGTTATTTTAGTACGATGACTTCGTATTTTAATTACAACAATCAGTAAATATGGAGTTCCAATGAAGGTTCAAAAACACATATTTTTTTTCTTCTTTTAGTACGAACTTACCAAATTAGATTATATCGTGGAATTAAAAAAGTATAAATATTTCACTTTAATTAAAACGGTGTAGAGAACCAATTACAGTAATTAAAGATAATAATCAATTAAAACAATACAATTCAATTTTTCAATTATAAGTTATTTATCAGTATCACAAATAAAGTTATTTGCTTAAAAGCAGCGTTTTTGTCATTTAGTCACTTTAAAAGTTATTAAGGTCTGTCAAGTTAAAGTCATACTCTAGTGAAAGTAGTGAAGTCTTTACTGGAGGTTCTATGGAGTTTTGAAATCAACACGAAAAATCACAATTCAACTGCAATATGCCACTTTCCTACACTGGTGTACGTTGCTGAGAAAGTTATGTCTAAAAATCAAAAAAAGGTCTTAATTCAAAACGATGTCTACAGTTAGACAAGGTTTAAAACTAGTATACCACTGTGACTGCGCGGAAGACACCGCGCAGCACACTTTGGTGGCGTGCCCTGCGTGGGCGGGGCCGCGGTCGACGTTAGCCGCGGCCCTGGGTGGAGTGGCTCTCTCGCTGCCGACCATCATGCAAAAGATGGTCGACAGCGAGACGGCGTGGGAGGCGATGGCCTCCTTCTGCGAAGTGGTGATGTCGCAGAAGGAGGCCGCGGAGCGGGAGAGGGAGCGGGATCCGCTCTCTCTCCGGCTACGCCGTTGGCGCAGCGGGCGGGCCAGGAGGGCCCGACAGGCAGCGCCCGGGGGGTCTTAGGCGGCGGGGGCAGGGGGCCCCTTCCGTCTCGCCATAGACCCCCCCCGAAGTCGGCCAGTTACGCCATGGCCGCACATAGAGGTAGGGGGGGCGCTGCAAATTTCGCCTTCCTGAGGAGGTCTCCCCGGTTCTGATCCGGGGGACGTTGGCCGCGGGCGGGGTACCAGAAGCTACAAACTCCGGGCACTGGTGCCTCGCCCCTTTTCAACAGCGGTGGGCGTCGTCTGAAGTTTTTTAGTGGGTAGGACTGCGGTGGTCGCGTCGGCCGCAGTGAGCCCCACACCCCCTCCCGGTCTCCCCCTTTTGGCCGGGAGACAGTGCGTAAGCAGCATTTTTTTACAGACGATAATAAAAAAAAAAAAAAAAAAAAGGTTTAAAACTAGTGCTGTCCCTTTCATTACATAAGATGAAGCCAGTGACAACACTGCTCAAATTAAGATATCGTTTTGTAATAAGCCCCAAAAACTCGAATCAACTCTAGTTTTGGTTGGCGCCAGAACTCTATCTTAATATTAAATAATGCATATATTCAGCGTCATGAACATCTATGGCAGTTGTTATTAGGAAGTCAGTGCCTTCTAACAGACTGACAGCTGGTTTAACCAAAGAATAATGTTTCCCTCTGGGTTGCGGAGGTCAGCCGGCAGTCGCTCCACGTAATAACTGAAATTCAGTCAAATCTGGTTAAACCAGTGAGCAGACTCTGGGCCCTAAGCTTAAGTCTAGGGCAACTGGGATAATGCTAGGCATATGATGACTTGACTTAGACTGTGCCTAAATGATGAAATCGCTATATTTATGTAAATAACTTGATTTATTTATTTACTTGACTCTGACAAATACTGTAAACGAGATTATCTAAGAAATAAAATTTTAAGTGATTTCTCTAACCATTAATGACTTTCTATGAATTATAATTGCGCATTGTTTGTTTTAAACCACTATTGTATTAATCGCGGATTAAAAGGACGGGTGGGTGTACGAGGGTCGCTTAAATACACATCGTAATCTTATTATAACAAACACAACAGAGCACGAGATTTCGCGAGAAAAAGAAACAAAAATCAAGATGGCGATGCCGACAAATGGCGCGCAGTTTGAAATTTCAGAAATGGAACCGGGAAGGCGAGGCGAGCCGATAAGACGGCCTGCCCACGTGGTGGGTCAACGCCTGCCCCACTGTTCGCGCGAGTTCAGCGAACGACGCGTACACAGCACGCACACCCACAGGCGCGCACACGCACACATAGCCGAACGAGTAAGGCCTGTTTCGCTGGGTACTCCTTGAAATGTTGCTATGTTGGTACTAAACTTATTGTCGTACTCATCTTTTGTTTAAAAGCTTTGAAATTGAAACTCTTTCGTCATACTGAACTTTTAATTTTAGACTCTGTTCTTTGAAAGCCTTCGAAAGGAGTTTTAGATTTCAAGTATGCTAGAGACAAAGTCCATATTTTATTGCAATGGATTTCCGCATAGCAACGCCTGAACCAATAAATTGTCCATATTTTATTTTCCTGATTGAAAAAAATCATGCAGTGAATCAGCCAGTAAAGTACCGCCTCTAATTGTATAGGGTCATTACCTCAGTATAGCCAGAATATTGCCAAAAGTAAATGATACTTTTATAAAAAAAAATATTAAGAAATTAATCTGTAACTACGTATTTTTTATACTGATTACACTGAAGTTAAAAAAATATATAGAATACACGATCGACAGTTCTTTTCCAATGTAAGTATGTAAATTGAACAATACTAATGAACTCAACTGTGAGTAATAAAACTAATAAATAAACATGATCAGATAAAGGACGGTTTATTACACCCTGCCACAGTACTTAACTACCTACAGGTGACTAATGCTTTTTTTCAAAGAGCCACGAGAGACATATTATTATAATAATATACTCTTTTAATTTTTAAATTTGTCACGAGGACGTAGGCTGAATACTGAATTTTCAAAGCTGTTATCGACATAGTGACTTATTTAATTCCTCATAATTACAAACTCTTTAGATTGTTAAATTGTCACGAGGACATAAAAAGCATTCGATTTTTAAATTTCTAAAGCTTTTATCAGCGTAATGACTTTTTTATTTAACATGTTATGTGTTACAAACTCTTTAGATTTTTTGAGTAGTCATAAGATGTAGGCAGCATTACATATTTGGATTTTCAAAGCGTTAGGTGGCTTTAGTAAGCGTAGTATAATTTATAAAAGTACGTTTAATGTTTTTAATTTTAAATAGAAACGAGAGTGTAATTCAGTATTCGATTATGTGGTCATTATCAATAATACGTATCCATGCAATATATTTTTTCACCCATAAATAAATTCCAGTACTTATAGAGATAGTTGGAATCTTAGAAAAGTAATAAGGCTATCTTCCTTGATTCTATGGGTCACACGGACGAAGTTGCAAGCTAAAGTATTATAGAAGACAAAAATGTTATATCTTAAAATTCCTTAAACATCTTCCAGGGAGCCATCTAACCGCAATTTAAAAAGAGCCTTTACTAAATATTGAAAATAAACATACTTAAATACTTTTTTGGGTAAAACTTTTACGTGTGTATACAATTCATTCTCATCTACTATGTAATAAATATCATTAATATGTCTATAACTTGACATTGGCTAAATGTGCTAAACGCACGAAGCCATTATTTAAAAGAAAAAGAAAAAAGGTTATATTCATTAAACACCACTTTGTCTATGGTCTGACAAGATTAAAATAATGTAATTGAATATTCATCCTCAAACTTATTAATAAATCCTTTTTGCTTATGTGATTGTTAAAAAAATAAATGACTCATAGAAAGCTATTCTTCATTAGATAGAACGGTATTTATAATCTGTCAAATGGATACTATTGTATTTTGATTTATGATAATGTGATTGGTTTTTTATTATTTTATTAATGAGTATGATTTGTCAAGGTGTAATTTACGTTTAGAAAACGATCACCGAAGTGAAGCAGAGTTCACAAGGGTCAGTCCTTGGATGGGTGGCCGTTTGTGTGTCATTTGAAGCTGTTGGTCGAAGTTCTCACTATATGTGGCAGTAGCTATGTTAGAGGCCAAATTGGGTTACTTGGACAATTTTAACAGCAGGGACCACAAACCTGTGTCCATTTTTAGTAAGCTTAGTATAAGCTATTTTATTCGGGGCTAGATCAAAAAGTTATGTAATTGGATAATAATTGCAGTCATAAAATTCCCGAACGAAGCCTATAGATTAATCATTTTATAAAAAGAACGCTCACGCCCAATTCGAAACCAATCAATCAAATTATGAATTTGAATGACGAAAACAACGATGACAAACATTCAATCTTCGCCCACGTAATGAGACCAAAGCGACCAAAAACGGTAGTTCATGTATATATGTAACTATATTATATACCCTGTCTATGTATAATACATACAGACATACATAATGTCACGACTGTTTCCCGTAGGGGTAGGCAGAGATCACATCCTTCCACTTGGTACGATTTTGGCACACATTCTTAGCTTATCTCACACTAATTAACCTCCTCATACACGCCCGTCAGTTTAGGGTACTTTTGACCTGCCCTTTCTCCAGAATCTTCTGGTTTTATCATGGAAGGTCTACGTGGTCTTCTCCTTTCAACACTTCCATTCACTTGCCCATCATAAATAACTTTCGTTAGTTGGTCTATATTATGTAAGTCTAAAATTAATTGCGTTTGTGTCTCTATAGCTGATATATGATATATATGTCGCAGGTAAATTAAAGAATTGCGGCATTTTGTCGACTGATATGGCGTTGTGGCGAGTATACCAGCATTCCGCACCTGAGGTCGTGGGTTCAATTCCCACAGGACAAATCTTTGTGTGCATAATCATGAAAATTTGTTCTAATCTGGGTGTTTTCTATGTATATTAAGTATGTATTTACAAAAAAAAGTTTTTAAGTATGTTTATCCATAACTCAATATATAACACAGTATCCAAAAAAAAGTATCTAAAAAAAGTATTCAAGTATGTTTATCCATAACACATTATATAACACAGTATCCATAACACAAAAGAAGCGTGAAGCGCTCGTAGCTCTGCGGAAGCGCTCGTAGCTCTGCGATGCTCGGTGTTCGGAAATGATAACCGAAGTACAGCAAAGTTTACAGAAGTCAGTCCTTGGATGGGTGACCGTTTGTGTGGCATTTGATATCGAGCGCTTCCGTGCTTCGGAAGGCACGTTAAGCCGTTGGTCCCGGTTATCACTAAATGTGGTAGTCGTTAAGCCATGTTAGAGGCCTAAGAGGCGGCTTGATAAATTCTAACAGCAGGACGCCATACACCTGCCTCCGCCAATCCGCACTGGGTCAGCGTGGTGGAGTATGACCCAATACCCTCACACCTTGACTTGTGTGAGGAGGCTCGTGCTCAGTAGTGGGACGTTAATGGGCTGAAATGATGAATGATGATGATAACACAAAGTCTTAATAACACTTACTTATCTTGGAACTAAATAGTTGGTGCATTTGTTAGAAATTATGTAGAAATTATTGTAGGTAGCAGAGGTTGAAGGCGTGGAGCGTAAACACTGAATATTCATCTATTCATTAATCTCATTATAAAATACTCTTCCTAAACCTCATTCAAGTGAACACCGACCGATATAGAGTGACGTATGTCACCCATAGTACCAAAGGTTGGTGACGTTTAGCGTACACCCTGAATATTCATACCGATACTTGTTTATTCATTCGTTAATCTCGTTATAAAATACTTTACCTAACATCACATTCTTTGTGGGTCATATTATTTTTTGTTTATTTTAATTATTAATTATTCTTCCTAGCTCTTATTTTCGTATTCTACATACACACATACATAATGTCACGCCTCTTTCCCGTAGGGGTAGGCAGAGATCAGATCCTTCCACTTGCTACGAACTTGGCACACACTTTTAGCTTCATTCACACTCATTAACCTTCTCATACACGCCAGTCGGTTTAAGATACTTTTGACCTACCCTTTCTCAAAATTTTTTTGAATTTGGTCATGGAATGTCTTACGTGGTCTTCCCCTCCCAACCCCTTAGTATCCCCCCTTAGAACTCCCCTTTAGTATTCTATATGAGTCGATATAGTGGCGTATGTCAGTCGTATCGTATCGTCTATGGGAATAGGTCAAATGGTAATCTTGCAATACTAAATAAATTGTGTAATTGTACGTGACTTATTTTTATATTAAATACTCAAATATAAATACTTTTATTTATTTATCTTTAATCTTTATTGCACACACGTAAATAAAAACAAATGTACAGAAGGCGCACTTAATGCCATCAGGCATTCTCTACCAGTTAACCTAGAGGTTAGCAGAGACATTAAAGTCGGTGCGAGCAAAAGAAAATATTTATGGTTATAATATACTTACATAGAATTTAATCTTAATTAAGATGAATTTTATAAAAAGTTGATCAAGTACATACATACATTCCCGCCTGTTTCCCCGAAGGGGTAGGCAAAGGCATATTAGACGCCCACACTTCGCCAATTATATAGTTGGTCTCACGTAATAGGTGGCGAGCCTATTGCCGCTTACCGGGCACTGTTATGTTCGTCCGTTGATCGGTAGATGCACAACTTGCAGGTTAGGTTGACTTGGGCACCTTAGGTCTTGGTAGGGTCACTAATCACTATACACCCAAATACAAATTATGATTTATAAATTCATTCAATAATTTTATTATTACTTATTGTGGAGATTTTTAAATGGCAATAGAATTAAGTAATCTTTGTAAATCTACTGGAAATGAGACTGTAGATCTTCCTTAGAGACAAGATATAAAAAAATACTATTTACCTTTCATTCAAGTGAGTGCCGACCGATATAGAATGACGTATGTCAGTCAGTATATTACCCCTATAGTAGGTGCCGGAGGTTGGTGACGTTTGACGTAAACCCTCGGAGGGTTAGCGAGCCCTAGGTCGTTCCATGACCCCATCAGGCAGCTCAACGCCCGCGTGGCCCCAAATTTGGCCAACTTTCCACCGGGGTCGTGACCTTTACGGGAAAACCATTTCCCTATAACGTTTTTTATTTTTTTTAAATTTATTTGTTTAAAAAAATATATAGTTTTATGCAGTAAGAAGCCAACATAAACTCTTTCAAATTTACTGGTTTTTTAATCAGTGTTGTCGACTGAATTATGGCCGCTGATTTTAACTGTCTGACTTACAGGATAATATTTAGGGTTTTGTATATCCGTTTTACAATTATAGTGTGATGTGTTAATCAGTCCATTAATGCGCGTGTGTTTCTAACTCCTATAATCCCGGGTCTTATAAGCGGGCGTGAAACGGTATTTTAGCAGACTTTTCACTTACGACTTTTTTAAAAGAAAGGACTTTTCACTTACGACATTGTTAAAAGAAAGGACTTTTCACTTACGACATTGTTAATTGCTACCATAGATTTAGCTTAGGGTAAAATAATAAAATATATTAAATCTGAGTTTAAAACTTAATGTACTGGCTTTTTGAGATGGCGTTCATAAGAGTTTTGTTGAGACAAATATGAGTAATTTCGCTTGAAATAAAATTTCGGAGAACCCAGTATCATAACGTCATCAAAAAATATTGCGCAAACCTTTTTTTTAACGGTGAGTCACATGATATGCTGACGACAGTACCTGAGTTATTTTTTTACGTACGTGATGGCGTATCCCAAAATATCACAGCGTTTTACGTAAAAAGATCTTGTAATCGTACATTTTTAGACGAAATGCGTAAACATGATTATATAGTGAATAGTACCTAATAATTTTCTTATTTATTCATATAAAAATTAATATTTCAAACACTTACACCAATTATTTAGTTCCAAGATAAGTATCATTAAGAACTTGTGTTATGGACACTAAATAACGGATAAACATACATAAATACTTTTTTTTTTGTAAATAAATACTTGATAAACATAGAAAAACACCCAGACCAGAACAAATATTCATATTCATGCACACAAAGATTTGTCCTGTGTGGGAATCGAACCCACGACCTCGGAAGTGATGTGCAGGTATACTGACCTCCACGCCATATCGGTCGTCATATGAACAATTATTATAAAATTAAGTATTATTAATTTTCTTTTTTTAATATACATGGCCGACAACAATATTTAACCGCCAGATATATTTCGAGATTATGTATGATAAATATACCTAATAATCCTACTATAATATTATAAACGTGAAAGTTTGCATGTGTGGATGGATGTTTGTTACTCTTTCACGCAAAAACTACTGGAGTTATTGTGATGAAACTTTGTGCGTGTATAGCTGCAGTCCTGGACTAACATATAGAACACTCTTTATCCCGATATTTCCACGGGAACGGGGACCACGCGGGTAAAACCGCAGGGCGCTGCTAGTTACAAATAAAAATAAAATATGTAAGCACGTTTAGCTTTTGTGTAGTACTCTTAGTACAAGCTGTAGGCCCTTGTTTAAAAAAAATATAGTAACTGTTTCATCCTTATATATATGAGATTTGTGTTTTTGTTCGGTCACATCCCGAATTGTATCAAAAAGAATAGAGATACAAGTAGGTATGCAAATAAGCTGACTCTGTCAATCATGTCTACTGCATCTTATGTGAAGAACAGCTATGTCATGTCTATTAAAGTCTATAATAGGCCTTTAAAGTCTACAATAACCTTAAGCTGATGCCATTGAACAAATTTTAAGTTCATTTAAAAAATGGCTTTTTGATGAATGTTTTTTTCACTGAGTGAACTTTTTGAAGAATAAATTTATGACTGTGCTATTAGAATCCTCTGATTATATTTTTGCGTACCAGTTACTGGTGAGATGTGCGGACTGTATTACATTTTAAGATAAACCTTGTTTAGGACCAATTAATTATAAATATATGTAAATGGCACTCCGCTTCTGAGGTCGTGGGTTCGATTCCCACACAGGAAAAATCTTTATGTGCATTAACATAATATTTGTTCTGATCTGAGTACATAACACAAGTTCTTGATGATACTTATGTTGGAACTAAATGGTTAGTGTGATTGTTAGATAATTATTATTATAGATGTATAATTATTATAAAATTAATTAATTAATATGTATATATATCCTATGTCGTCCACTTCCCATAGTACAAGTTCCGCTTAGTTTGAAGCTAAAATCGATCCAAGAACATATTTTATGACGACCGATATGGCGTGGAGGACACTTCACTCCAGAGGTCGTGGGTTCGATTCCCACACAGGACAAATCTTTGTGTGTATGAACATGAATATTTATTCTGGTCTGGGTGTTTTCCTATGTATATTAAGTATGTTTTTACAAAAAAAAAGTATTTAATTATGTTTATCCGTTGTTTAGTATCCATAACACAAGTTCTTAATGATACTTATCTTGGAACTAAATAATTGGTGTAATTGTCAGAAAATATTTATTTATTATTTATTTTATAGATTTATATATATTTACGTCACATAGTTCATCACACAACAACAATAATTCATCATGAGATTCGTCACATTCAAATATTTCACACATTTTACATACAATTGCGTAATGTACAAGATTTTCACGTGAGCACTGAGTTTTTGGGAGTCAACGCTCCTTCGAAGGGTCAATGAACGCACTCTACATTATCTCTGGTATTTTTCGCATAGACTAAATCGGCTGGAGGATCACGCTTGACCGTGATATTTTGTTTTCAGAATTACGCTTGACCAGAATTAAAGCTTTTTTTGTCGAGATTATTATAAATTATTTATTTTAATATAATATTATATTCCTGTATAATGATAATAGCCTCCTTAGGTTAATTTGATTAGTTAAAGTTGTAGTAATTATTTATTTAGGTGTATAGGGATCCTACCAAGACCTGAGGAGCCCAAGCCAATCTCACCTGCAAATGGTGTACCTGCCGACCAACGGACGAGGCTCTGGCGAACAAAACAGTGCCCGGTAAGCGGCAATAGGCTCGCCACCTGTTACGTGGGACTATAAAATTGGCGAAGTGTGGGCGTATAATATGCCTCTGCCTACCCTTTCGGGGACACAGGCGTGAATGTATGATTGACACGTTTAATTGAGCATTGCTCGGTGCTATAATTAAGATTTTGTTTTTAATCCTCGCGTTATAGTGACCACATTCAGCCTGAAGATAAGCAGGCAATACAGTTCAGCAATGTAAGTACTTGATTTGCGCTACACTATATTCGATTTCCCCGACTCCTCAAGTCTCTTGTTCCCAGTAATTTCGCTAACTCCAGTATCCCAGTTTTCGTATAATTATCATATATAAAAGACTATGTAGCGTTGTTGTACCCAAGGTCATAATTATACTAAATAGATACCTAGATTCTGCAAATGTAGCCATTTTAAACCCTAGTTTCAACTTACTGTGGTCCATTTTTGTCAATCAATACAAACTGTATTATCCCCCATTTAGCAGTTCGCTATTAAATGTTTGTAACCTGTGACACTTAATATGTGACCTAGGTCTGACCTAGGTCACAAACAGAACTATGTAGATTATTTAGAAATTTTACAATTCTATGTACCAATTTTTTTACTTCATCATTATAAAGTCCCTACAAGTATAACTAAAATTTTATTTAAATTGCAATAAATCTTTTTAAAAAAATCACACAGTCTCAAAAAGAGATTAAGGATAAATGTAATAACCTACATCAACAAGACAATTTGACACCGAACCCCCCGGAAGTGCCTCGATGCAAAACCAGGGGTCTGGTTATGCTGGTCGGCATATTTTGGCGCGTTCAACCGAGTACGTTCGTTGACCCCTGTCGAATCAAAGTTTTATCACGCCATCGTGACAGCTGTAAATTTTCTTTGCAATTCTTTTGTAAAAGGGCGTGAAACTGTTTTTCAGGAGTCGGCAACGCGTTATCAGCCAGTTAGGCAGGCATATTTGGCCGTATCGTTGAGTTCCATTTTGTGGCATAAAAGTGTGTTCGAAATTTAAACCAGAAATTATCGATCGAAATTTAAATTTCAGTCGTTGACTCTTCCGCCGTGACAGTTGTGAATTTTCTTATTTTATTCGAAATCTTAAACACAATTTTAAAAATCGATCGAAATTTTTTGCATAAAATTGTTTTGTTTTTAAATAATCTTTTTAAACGCACCGGTCGAGTAATTTAAAGGAGGTTTTAATATCACAATTGATAGCTTGAGACATAAAAACTTATTTCTAAAAAAATATCACTTTTACGAAAACTGTTTAAGGAAAAGGATAATTTTATTTCGGTTTCTGCTATTTTATAATAACGAGAATACTAAAATCAATACCAGAAGTTACCTAGGTCTTAAAATAACTATACTTTGAGGAAGTTCACCCCATGAAGTATCAATAAACCAGACTCAACACCATTGTATTAGATCATGGCATGTAATTGAACTTATTTCACCCAAATACTTGAGGTCAACGTTCGTACTCCACTGACTGATGTTAACGACCTGCGTTCATTCATGTCGTTACATTTTTGCATGTTTCCTTTAAAAAAAACATATTTATTAATTAAAATCATACATCGTTAGCAAGGTAATTTAATAAGCTTAAATTTGATATAATTTTTATTTTAATTGATAGAGAATTGAATGAGATATTTAAGCTTTGTAAGTGTATATATTTTAATGCGTCATTTTCGCAAGTACTTGCTTGTATTTTGAGATTACATTGAACTCTTATGAAATTGCATATTTTAGTATTTGTGTTCGAGCTGTTGGTATTGTTTAAAATAAAGTACTTGGTTTTTTCGATGACCGTTTGTGAACTGTTTTGGTTGCCAATGATTGTATGTAACCGGTTGCGTAGCGACCTCGAATCAAAGCACCCTAAGCACCTTGTCTTTCAAGTATAAAAAAGCTACCTTCCGCCCGCGACCTCGCTTGCGTTACTACAGCTTATTTTGGGATAACAAGGGCTGCAATAACTGAAATTCAGCTCGATCTGTTTTGGAGACCATGTGTCCCTTTTTCTTTACCAAAATTAACTGAAATCTGTTAATATATTACATTTATCAAATTCTTACTTATTTTTTACATATCAAGTCTTACACTATATTATTATTACATATATTTTATTGTCTTATACCATTACTGAGAATAACAGATTTATATTTATTGTTAAATTAATGGCTATAGTTACAATTAATAAACTACAAAACGTAGTTTTAAATGTTTTGCAAAAAAATTTTGCAAGCACAAAAATTTTGCAAAAACAAAATTATAGCTTACACAACTATAATTTTTGTGTTGGAATTTTTTTTTTCTTTTACAGATTTTTTAAACATAAAATTTAAAAAATCACAAAAAACATTGCGAAAAAATCCGCAAAATCATCGCCTCACTTACACTACACGGCGAGAGTTCGTACGTTCGTTCGTTCAACTCCGTCGGCCGTTCATTGACCCGCCGAAATTCTACGGGGTTATCGCCCGCTGCCGGTATTTTTGAAGCGTTAGACAGAGACGGCTGTATTCTAGACAAGGACAGGACACAAATGATGTTTTGCAGACAAATTGTGTTTCTAAGACGTGAACTTAGTCTATGATTCGCGGTTGAAAGTGATTTTTAACTGACTCCTAATAAGGAGGTTTTATGTTCAATCCTGTTTTTTTAAATAGAGAACGCAATATTTCTAAAAGAGGTCGTATAGGTTCTGGTTGTTTGAAAACGACACAAGAAGGTTTTTTTTTCGTATGTTTAAAGCTCTTTTTTAGATAAAGAGACTAGAATATTTATGATAGAGGTCGTATACTTCTTGTAGCCTGACAGTTCTAGATGGTCGGAAACGAGCACCATAGTTAAGCAGAGGTCTTATAAGTCAGTCCTTGGATGAGTGTCACATTTGACATAGAGCGCTTCCGTGTGACAGAGAGGACATTAACCCATTTCTATATTATTTATAATTATTAAACAGAAATAATTAATAATGAGGATAACAGGAGTAAAAACAATGAAGCGATTCTAACTGTATTTTAAGTGTACAGAAATTAATAAAAATATATTTATTTTATACAAACTAAAAATTTATTAATCTCAGCCCAATAACCGGGGATTTTCACGAACCTAGGTAAAAGGGTACTGGGTTATACTCCACCACGCAGACCCAGTGCGGATTGGCTGAGGACAACGTGAGGCGTCCTGCTGTTAGAATTATTCAAGTCAACAAGACTTAACTTCAAACTTAGATGAAGATTGTAATTAACCAATTAATAATTTAAAAGAGCATAGCTTGTGAGTTTCTTGCTAGTTCTTACAGAGCGGTGCCTCGGAACTGGCCATTTTATTTACACTTAAATATTTTTTGTTTTTCCATTGTTTTGTTGCATTTAAGTGAATCTAAGCTTTGTGATTCCTGTGTTATCAAAATCGACTGTCTTTTTATATTTAGTTTTGACGTTTTCAAGTACTATGTTTATGGAATAAAAAGATTTTGAATGGAGTTGAATTAGTTTCATACAGTGATAACATACACCACAGGTTTCACGTTCCTTTGAAGCATGGAAGTGCTTGTCCTCATGGTCAATGCATTCAAACGGTCACCTATCCAATGCAAACGCTTAATCGGTCGTCGATTCTTCGAGACATACTTTTCTTTTAAAGGTTTTTTATTATATTGGGTGTGCAGGTAAGGTATCCTACCAAGACCAAAGGAGCCCAAGCCAACCTCACCTGCAAGTGGTGCACCTGCCGGTCAACGGACGAGGTTCTGGCGATCATGACAGTGCCCGGTGAGCGGCAATAGGCTCGCCACCTATTACGTGGGACAAGCTATATAATTGGCGAACTGTGGGCGTATAATATGCCTCTGCCTACCTTTTCGGGTAAACAGGCGTGAATGTATGTATGTATGTTTTTTATACCACAAGGTGACACTCGTATACGGCCCCTTTGAAAGCATGTAGTCACCGTATTCTATAGACGCCTATAACATCAGGGACATCACAAGCGCATTGCCGACCAATTAACCGTTTCACGCCCTTCTTGAAGAGCCCGATGCTGTTAGCTCTTGGAAAAACTAGCTTGTGCTAGTCGTTAAGCCATGTGATATCCGTTGGCTTGAAAAAACTAGCTTGTGCTAGTCGTTAAGCCATGTGATATCCGTTGGCTTGAAAAAACTAGCTTGTGCTAGTCGTTAAGCCATGTGATATCCGTTGACTTGAAAAAACTAGCTTGTGCTAGTCGTTAAGCCATGTGATATCCGTTGGCTTGAAAAAACTAGCTTGTGCTAGTCGTTAAGCCATGTTATATCCTTTGGCTTGAACCAATTCTAACAGCAGCAAATATTGCCGTACTGGGTCCGCGTGCCGGAGTAGCCATCTCCTCTCCTCATCCCTTCCCGACCCTTCTGACCTTGGTGTGTGAGAGAATCCCCGTGCTCAGTAGTATAACGTTACATAGCTGTGATGATGGTGATGATGATGATTGCAACACAATGACTCATATTGCATCTTACACTTTTCTAAGTTCACTTTTCAACGTGTAATATGTCAGCGGGTGTCAGTATCCTATTGAGGGATCAACGATCTCAAAGACACCTAGACAGTGTTTTAATAGAGCGCCATCTAGCGACGAGGGGACGCACTACAATTTGACTCATTTGAACTCCTCTAGAGCAATGTCCTTACATAGTTTGCAGAGCGTTTGCGTGTATTAGCATGAAATAACTCTGCGTAGATGTTGTTCATGGTGCCATAATTTTGATATAATTATCTCAATAACTCTCACGTTAGTAATGTACAAGGTTAGCCGGTATAAGGGATGTTCATTAAAAAAATATAATATATTCTTTGGAAATATTAAAATATATTATTAAAGTATCCTGTACTAAGGATATTCATTAGAATTGTAAATGTATATTCGCAGAATCAAGTTAGGTTCCCAAGGTAACGTGGCGGTACCTTAGTAAAATAAAATTTGTTATCTTCCTTGCCAATAAATTTTATATAAAAATGCATTCGTCATGTTTTTATCAATCTTACATTTAAAATCATAATAGCTGACTATATCTTTATGTAAAGATATGCATGCAACGGTTATCTTATCACTTATCAGATATATAAATCATAAATTTAAAAAAAAATGCAAAACTTAATCACGGCAACATTTTTATCAGTAATTTGAGAAAATTTGAGTAAAAACTTTAAAATTTCGAACCTAACGACGCTGCCATAATATTCACAAATTTATTAAAAACAAAACGCAAAAAATAAGGCCAATAACAATTTTATACGCTACTTCCGTATTACTAATAGCGACATAGTGACATCTAGCGTCGGAAGGCAGTACCAAAGTTCATCAGACTACCGAAAAGGTTCAGTGACACCGAATCACCTTATCTCAGAGCTCTTATGACGCATTAGTTTGTTGTTTTTTTACATCGAGCGAGATTTGCGGAAATTATTGAGTGTTTCTTTATGAAGTAATACATATATACATAATATCACATACTTTGGGGTGGGGATAAATCTTGCTTCAACTATTATTATTTGTTTTTTTCTACATTAACAAAATCTGGAAAAATAAACGGCTTCAACTGTTTATAAGGAATCTGTGTAGTTAGAAAGAAAGAAAAATAATTTATTCTGTGACAACATCAAAAGAAAACAGATACATTATATCGCATGCTTAATAGAATAGTGACTTAACTTAAAAAAGACGACTTTTGGGACATCACAAAAGAAGATCTTCTAAAGAATACTTGTCCTACTTGTAACCGCATAAAATTAATACTGATTTATTAATTACAAATTCTGCTGATGTTTTGAACGTTTGATTAACATTGATTCGATCTCAGTAATAAAAAGAAAGACTGTATAAGCACGTAACTCAAATCTGACCTATCTATTAATGGGTCGATGTTCTTTTAAGCATGCGATAAGTAAGTAACTACTTAAAGAGTGTCACAGAAAAGGTATCCATTCAGCATAAAGCTAAAGTTATAGCAAAGTTCACTTTTAGCACAGAGATGGCTAGATGAAACGTGACAAATGAGAGGCGGCTACTGATGGAGGACTGAGGAGACAGCCGCATACGTCTTGCTGGAATGGTGGCTGATTGTCAAGCGAGGCTCCTGAAGACACCAGGCAGCCTTCCGGAAGGCTTCAGCGACGTTAAGGCGCTGATATGATTCCTGGAGAAAGTGGGATGGCAGGAGTATTCCAGCTCTCACCCTCCTACGCAAAATGGACGCATGGGACGTCTAATTGCCTGCATGACGAAGAAGAAGAGAGGTGGCTAGGTCTTCGCCCAAATTGTCACTAGACGAGATCATAGGGGTCATCCATTAATGATGTCACGCAAATTCCGTAATTTTTTTGACTTCCCCCCCCCCCTTGTCACAGCTGGTCACACTTGTGGGACTCCCTCCTCCTTAAGCATCGCCCACACCAAACGTATTGACGGCCGCCGACTGTGAGCATGCTGAATTTTGCTATTATCATTCTGCAAGCGTAGTGTTGGTTTGGTGTGAACGAGATGTTAAATATATATGGAAAACCAATAAACTGCGTACCGCGCGCTCGCCGTCAGCAGCTGACAATACGTTTGGTCTAAACAATGCCTTACTGTGATGTCACTGCTGCAATTGTACAGCAAGAAATAATCACATCAGAACAGCAGTACCAAAAATTATCATAGGACCTCGCTTTTGAAGAGTGTCGTCACGAAATTAATGATCCCTCCCATACCCTTGTCACACCATGTCACTTCGTCAACCCCCTCCCACCTCTTTAACGTGTGATGTCATAATAATATATTATTTATGAAATAATTGATAAATTTAATTGTTATCCTACAATCTTTTGGTCTGAATTGCGCAATGATTTATTATGTTCTACTAATAGACCGTTAATACATTGCGCAAGTATTCATTCTCTTCGATTTCAGTTCGATTTTCACACAGGGGCTCACAGGGCTGACGTTAGCACGCATGAAAACGATTAGTTGTCTTGATTATGGTGTTATACGTATGTGTTTATAAAAAAAAGGGTTTATGTTGGTTTACAATAATAGATATTTATTAGAAATAAGGCTAGAGTCTAGAAGCATAGTGTGTAAGATGTAGAAGAATATTTATATCTACTTATTTAAAAAACAAATCAAGAAATTGCCCTGTCCGTCTGTTACGTTTGATATCGAAACCACTGGGCCAATTTGTATGAGATTTCTTGATATTATGTAAAGATGTATATTAACTACTTATTATTGATTAAATAAGTTAATTTATTAAAAGAAATGTCATGTTATGTCCAAGAAATAAGTTTACTTTACCATAAAACATGTCTCATATACGATAATGCTTGACAACGAACGTCTTTTTATCACCTATAATTACATTTTTATCAAACACTCTTTTTTATAGCTGCTAAGTATTTATTTAATAATAATACATAAACAATAAGTCACTGAACGATAATATTTGCAACTTAAAGTTATTGATACGTGATACAAATATGACATCACGCCATAGGTAAATTGCGAAAAGGTCAATGTCCTCATGGTATGACAATTTAGCGCCATCTGTTGGTGATGTATGTAACTAAGTTTTTAATTCAAACAAAATTTTCCTGCAAAAGCTTTAAGGGCGAGAGGGAACATGACGTTTTCATTTCTATTATGTAAATATACTCGGTGCGAGTTTCATGAGGACCGCTAAGCTTAAAGCAGTTTTTAGTTTATAGTTTCACCACCAGTCGCTAGGTGGCGCTGAATATATTATTCTATTTTCTTAAAATAAATATTATATTTTTTCGTTTTTGACGAAATAAATGATAAAAATAACTTAGTTTTACATAAAACTCAATAGATTATGTGTAAGGGCTGTGTTATAAGACAACTTTTTGGTTTTTATATCACATTGTCAACCAAATATTTTAAAGCAGTCGTCTCTATATTTTTCGTGATCTTTAAAAAGCGCTCTCAATCCAAGGTCAGACAGCCCTTCGAGATGAAAGGGCTCTTATGAAAGAATCTTTCAATAAACATAAATCCCTATTTCAAAAAGGCGACGTCGACCCTTTATTTGAAAGGGAAGTCTTTAGACAGATAGTATATGTATATGTCTAAGTATATATTTATAGTACTATAATTTTTATATAAATACTTTTTGCAAAAAGTTTGGATGTGCTAAAAGTGATCTTTTCAAGGCGGCGGGAAGCCGGTGAATGCAAGCGGGACAATACGGCTGAAATAATGAGGATTATGAAAAGTGAACTTTTTCTACAACTTTATTAAAGCCTGTGCCCACCCCAAATAGAATATGTAAGCATAAAATTATGTACAAAAAAATTGTGTAAAAAAAATATGTTACGTATTGTCGCCTTCAAAATCATACAATTTTCTTAATTAATACTAAGTTTTTAGGTTAGTTTTAGGTACCTACTAAAAAAATATAGGTCTGGTTAGAAAGAGTCATGGAATGACCCCAATCTAGGTCACGAATCTGAGTGAATATATAGGTGACCTAAAGTCTGACTGACCCTCGACCTTGCACACACACACTGGGTCACAAGTTCACCATTTTTGATATAACTAGACTACCGACATGGCGTGGAGGTCAGTATACCTGCACTCCGCTCCGCTGCATTTATGTATGCGTATGTATTCTGTCTATTCTGTGCTATGCTAGACCTCGCTGGATGAGATTTTTTTTATCACTGTCTGTATTGATGTATGCTTGGAAGTGCAATAAAGGTTACACTAATAATAATTATTATTAGCTGTCTCTGATGCTTTACGCCCATGGTAACTCCGCAGACCTTCCAATCAATTCCTTACGAGCGCCTTCTGTATTTTTTTTTATATGGACGCAAACGGTTAGAGTATTTGCCAGAGACAAGTAATTTTGATAAATCATATTAATTCAACATTATGCATTTCTGTCATTAAGTTGCTGTCAAAGTCATGAAAAGTACGTCACAGTGAAGCCAAATCCTACCTTAAGCAGTTTAGACTTAGCTAGAGGCTTCTATGAAGTTTGGGAGTTAACACGAAAATCACAAGTTATAATAATATGGGACTTTCTTACACTTGTGCACGTTGCACAAGACGTTATGTCTGAAAAACCGCATCGCTTGAAGTCAAAAATTAAAATAATTTATTCAAGTTTGGCTCAATAGAGCTCTTATGAAGCTCAAAACTTAAAATCTAGCGCTTACACATAAAAGCTCATATTTACTCCAGTTTTAAAAATAGAACACTGCTTTCGATGTGACTTTTACTTTCGAATGCAGATTTCAAAAATTTTGAAATTAGAACTAAAGTTTTATAGTGAAATGACAAATTCTAAAAGAAACGTAAGCATCGCTTTAATGTTATGTGCTTTTCAAATTCCGTTCAAATAACGAACGAAAATAATACCTAATGAAAAAAATATGAAAAGTAATGAAAACATTTATTAATTCACTTAATTAGTGGTGTAAAAACCTATTTCTTTTTCCCCAAAAGCATTTACCTAAAATTTTTGAATTAAGTAAATTTTAATATTACAAAACGTATGGAAAGGAAATCACGTATCCGATTACACAGTGTCATCAACTTATCATTGGACATACTTTTTGGTTACCAATTTTTTAATTATTTTGCTAACTTTCAACTTAGTTAAAACTCCCCCTTAGTAACCCACAGTAGGTACGTACTGCTAGTTTCCTCACTCTTTCATACCACGTGGCTCATGGAAATAGGTCACGCTTTGTCATTTGACAATGTAACTATCGCCATCTCTTTCACTTGTACTATTAATACCTAGCCATGAAAGAGACAGTTGATACGAAGAGGGCAGCCCCCTATTTAACACAACATTATAAATTTTCTATAATGGGGAACTCATTGCGTGCTCTGAAAAGGTTTAACGAGTGCGTAAGTTTCATAAATTATTTAAGTAGTTTCAACATTTTAAAAGCCATATTTTTTTTTGCTTTAATTGTTCTATATTAAACATAACATACTTTATAATCACGCCTGTTATCCCGGGTAGGCAGAGGCATATGATATGCTCACATTTCGACAAGTATACTTTAAGAAAGAAAGAAAGAAAAATATTTATTCAATACAAGTTGTAAGAAAAAAAAACATAAAATAAATACAAAATATAGTTAACACAAATCAAGAATAATAAGAACTTAAGTGAAAGAAGAACTCAACTTGTATTGAATTGGTGCCCACTCAGCATATTGTCGAACATCACAGAGATGTCGCGACGCTGATCTTCCGTGGGCACCTTGTTAGAAGGTTATATTAACGCACAATATTTCAATATATTTGAAAGACATAAATAGTTTCTGTTGAAATATGTTAATACAATAAAGGTATTCAGAAAAAGAAAAATAAGATGTATATATAGAGAAAGAATAAATGTGTATAAACAATTAGGTAAATTATATAAATCTAAATTAAGATGAAAGTCACAACACAGAGCTGTTAAGACTTTTGAGAGTTTAAAGGTACAGTTTGTTACGGCGGAGGTATGTTGTTCCAACATTTCGTGGCAGTATATTGAAAACTACCTCGAAATGCTGCTGTATTGTGTCTTGGAAATAATAAATAACATATCTAACTTGCCGTTGTGAAAATTTTAACTTGGCATAAAGGAAAAATGGCTTTTGTATTCTTACTATTTCAAAGAGTAAACAAGCGAAATGAAGTGAGCGTCGATATTCCATATTTATAAGGTTTCCTTGATTAAGGTAAGGGGTTACGTGGTCTCGGCGGAGAATAACAAAACAAAATCGGCCACACGCGTCCTGTATTCGCTGTATTATCTTTTTGGTATAGCCGAAAAGACAGCTATAACAGTATCTGCGTAATTCAATTTAACTAAAAACAGTGATTTACAAATATTTATCCTAGTTTCTACACTTAAAAAATTGTCTATTAACTTAATTAACTGCTATAAAATTAACTGATATAGTAACTTCAGCCTATAAAAACAATTTTTTGCAACTTCTAAAACATGGTAATGAAAAGTGAGACTACTGTCGAAGAGAACACCAAGGTTACGAACCTCAGCAACTTGCTCGATGGGTGTCCCTTCAATCTTTATTTCCGGCTTTAGACGTGATATGCAAGCTATTTGAAACTTAGATCCTAGTATAATAAATTTAGATTTGAGAGGATTTAAGGTTAAATTATTTTTATTAGCCCAATGGGCTATTCGAGAAAGATCATCATTAAGTTCCCGAATGGCTGTTGAAGGGTCATGCGGAAGCTGTATAGATTTGTAGATCGTCTGCGTATATATGATAATTGTAATTTTTGATGCAACTAGTTAGATTAGCACAATATAAAATAAAAAGAATCGGACCTAATATAGAGCCCTGTGGAACTCCCCGTTTTATTTTAGCTGATTCTGATAACAACGGAGTTCCTGTATTATTGTGCAACAACTTGACGCGTTGTGACCGACCACTAAAGTAAGAGGAAAACCATTTTTGAGTGTGAAAAGAGTTTGATCGTCAAAGCCGTTATATGACATTTTGGACAAAAGTAAGTTGTGATTAATAGTCTCACTTAATAGATGGCGAGCCTAATTGCCGCTTATATGTATATATTTTGTTGTATTCATATTAAGTTATTTTTTTGTAATGGCAGGAGAAAAACCAAACCGTTCGTTCCCGTTCCCGTGCCCGTTTATTTACGATCAAGCTCCCGCCCGCAGTGAATTGGTGCGTTAGTTAGTATGACATTCATAAGAGATCTTTTGAGCCAAACTTGAATAAATGAGTTTTGATTTTGATTATTAAGCAGTGACATAGACATATAATTCAATATGTCTAAGTATGACATTTATGAGAGCTCTACGGAGCCAAACTTGAAAAAATGATTTTCATTATTAAGCAGTGACATAGATAATACTTATGTCACTTAGATTTAGTTGTGTGAAGAAATTATACAAATTCCGAACTTTGCATAACCCCTTTGTACATATTTAAAATTAAACTATTTTTTAACTTCCTCATTATATTATGATCATAGTGAGTTCTATGGATGACGCTGCTGCCCATCATCCAGTAGGATTTCTCTTCGTCGACTCTTCCGACTCCTCGTGACATGAGAGGAGTTGGCACTATTCTAGGCCGGTACCACAGGGCATAATGCTTCAGTAATGTCAGTTAAACAATAAGTATCTATGCCATTCCATGTTTAGAACGTCAAAAATGAATCGACAAAAAAATATTGACAAAATGTCATTTAATACCAAGAAACATTTCAAACTTTTCCAAGAATTTAATTACAGGTCCACTGACTTGTTTGGTTTGCATTCGAAAAAGATAAAATAAACATCTAAGTACACAGCGAAAATTCTTTTTATCAGGGCTTTGAGTTACTATATAGATCGAATATTGTTCGAAACGTTATAGAAAAACAAATGTAACGTTATCAGTTCGACTTTTATCTATTCGTGAAATAATCATTGTTTGTGGTTTTTGTCGGTGCATGTTTGTGGGGTAGTGATGTCACGTGCTTTGCGGAGCACGTTCCAAATTGAAATAAACTTAATAATAATAATGATTATATATTTTATATAAGTTCTATAGAATACGCAAGATTTTTTTATGTATCTAAAACGGTTTTTTTACCCGATTTGCCTCTACCTAGTAAATTCAAAAACTAGACTGAAATTGTTTGTATATTTTATCAGTACATTATTATAGTTTATTAAAAGCTGAAGAGGTACCGTAATATGGTGTATAGGGATCCTACCAATACCTGAGGAGCCCAAGCAAATCTCACCTGCAAGTGGTGCACCTGCCGATCATCGGACTAGGCTCTGGCGAACATAACAGTGCCCGGTAAGCGGCAATAGGCTCGCCACCTATTACGTGAGACCAACTATATAATTGGCGAAGTGTGGGCGCATAATATGCCTCTGCCTACCCCTTCGGGGAAACAGGCGTGAATGTATGTATGTATGTAGGTACCTTACTAAACTAAACATAACATAGTAGTAATGCAGGTGTGTACCTGCATCGTCTACTGTGGACCTACATCACTTAAATGGTGTGTTTTCTATTTTGTAATGCACAATTTAAGTTATTCATTATCACTCTTTCTTTCTTAAGATCATCAAAGAAAGCAATTTTTTAGAATACAGCTGCACCGCACACAGCCCTTTTCTAACGTGTGCTGTAATTATATTCAGCAATTAATAAATTTGAAAAAACACACAGAAGACGCACTCTTCATCTCCAGCCACAGCGGGAGACAGTTATAAGAAGGCTTTTCATCCAAAAAAGAAAAGAAATACTCTGGCTTATCATATCTACATGTTGTGTATAATTTTTTTTTAATTCATTCATCTTTATAGTAAAATTTGTCATTACAAGTGCACTGCACTAAACCCAATAGGCCTGCATTTCTATATATATAGCACAGAAAAGTTGCGTTAAAAATAATTACTGTATGTAGCACACTAATGGATATGTAAGGATATCTTATCCACATGGTTATCTTGCAAAACTTATGCAAATATACATACTAAAAAAAAAGTTTATCGCTTAAAGCTATTGTTGTGACTTGAGCACTGTTATTCACCCGTTCAATGAACAATAAAATTTCGCAACCGTCTGCTGTGACTTCTATTACTTTATAACAGTACTCCATGTAACGGATGTTTTATGAAATCCGTTTTTATGCAAATTAATGAAAGTTCACATGCGAAAATGGAATGGGTCTTCACACCATTTATAATTGAGTAATTAAAAAATATATTTTAAAAATTTATACATATCACGAAATTTCGCACTGAAGAAAGTTTTATTGCGTCTCGTTAACGTAACAGTTATAACGTTACATCATATACATAACAATTATAATAGTCTACCGTCACGCCTAGTTGTGCATACTGACATAGTCGCATTTAAATTTGGATACTTAAAAAGTTCCATATACTATTAAATTATTTCTACCAAACCTTGCATTCCAATTTTAAAAAAAGTATCCAAGTTTTTTGTTTTTTTTTTGCACAAAATCACTGCACTATCTATGGTTCTGACGACATTATGAAAAATAAATCGCTCGTATTTTGAAACTCGCGCCGAAAGTGTAAGGACCCGCTCACACGGTGTTTCAAGCGGGCCATCGGGGTAACAACTAGGAAATGAACAGGCTATACCCGCCGCCGCACGCACACAGACACAACGCTTGTCCATGCATGCCTGTCCGTGCATGCATATGTATGCATTGCACATATTCTTTGAGGCAGGCAGTCTTGCTGTGTTTATTTATATGCCTATTGGTTACATGACACGTGATTGTGTGCGTTTTTATTATTTGAATTTTCGAAATTATTTTGTTTTTTAATTAGTTATACAATTGTTTACAATAAACTCTTTGGTGTTTCTGTTTGGTTTATGTCCACGGGAGTAAGGCGTGACAATATGTATTATACTTATTTAATTGTGATAGATATTATGCCGAACCAGCAAAGCTGACGTTACGGTTCTTATGACAATTAAAATTTTTAATCACGATGCAATCTAAAATGGCAGATTAAAAATCTTTGCGGAGATGCTACATAGCGGTTTCAAGAGAAAAATGTTACTCGGCTAAATCACAACAACCGTTATTACATAACAGTCCGCGGGAGCGAGAGGGGGCTAGTATGTCGTGTGCGTTGGAAAGAGACGGCAAGTAACTAGGATTGTGTAACGCAACACAGGGAAAGCTAGTACTTTCTTTGTACATACATAATCGTTGCTTTACACTCTTTGATAGTTGCCTGTGTGCAGGCCTTTACATTCTCGAAATTCGAAACGAAAGAGCGTAAGTAAAATTCTCAGTTTTTGAAAATTGAACTCTCACTTATATTTTTACAGTTGCAATTTGTCCGTTAAAGCTTGGTGGTAAAGTCCAATTTCGTGTGTGTAGGATCGTGCTTGGCTCGTTTTTGACAAAGTTCAGTGACACGTGGTTTGGCGCGAGTTTTGCAGGCCTACCGATTTTTTTCGCTGTACCACTAGGCAAAGGCACAAACTGAAAAGTCTACAAAAGACAGTCTTTTCACAGAAGTGAAACTAGGGCATGCGTAGTCGGCGGAGCTTTTTAATCGATTTTTTTCTTGAAAACGAGGGAACGAACCCCGTTTATGAGTTCTTAGTAATAGTTTTGCTTATATTTTGTTAAGACTAGCTTGTGTTGTAGTTGGAAAATGAGGACAAACATGATAGGTGATAAATTAGGAACAAAAGTTTTGCTACTCGACGACAGATGGCGCTGTGCTATATACATTAATAGTAATTTTGAAATTGTTTTAATTTTAAAGGTTGTATTCTAAATTTAAAATGCTCGTGCTTAATTTAATATCATTGATTAATTTTTTAAACCCAGACAAATTTTATATTATCACAAACTTTCGTTATGTTAAGTATATTATAAACAAAATCTACATGTAATATTTTAATTAATTAAAATTTCCACTAAAAATAACATGTCATAATCTTTGTCTGAAAATAGATACATTACTGTAAAACAGTATTGCATCACAAGCGAAGGAAGTGAAATAGGAGTCATAATATTTATGTGTTTGTCTCGCTCTGCCGGTAGAGCGTCATCTTTGTCGCACTCGACGAGTTACTCATAACGGCGCCGGAAAACGTGACATATATCTTTCTCGTTCTCTCGTACGCTGTTGGTGGTAGTTCTGTTTCGCTCATGCAAGGTAACGGAGTGCAATGACCTGTCCTTGTTGCCTATGTGTGCAGCCTTGCTTTGTGTACACACAGTGTGTATGTGTGTTTAACGCGCATCTTAAGGGTTGGTCCACAACGAGAAGTATTGTTTAAATAACTGTTATTAAAATTTACATTTTCATTTTATACAGAATGAGTTATTAACTTGGTTAAAGAATTATGTTCCGAATTACGTTAAAGATGAATTAGTTACACTTATAAATATTTATTAATACTTATTATTATCCATAACACAGGTTCTTAATGATACTTATCTTGGAACTAAATAATTATTGTAATTGTTAGAAAACATTTATTTATATGTAATATAATCAATCAAAACGCACTTTATTAAGTAATTAATCAACTTAAAAAAATCGCTAACGAAAATGAAATTTCTTAGCTAACTATTCTGTAAACAAGTTAAAACTTTTACTTACTTAAAATTTACTTTAGGTAGCTTAAGTAACCAAGTAAAATGTACATTTCAACGCCAAGCAATAGCTTCAAACGCTAGTTTTAAAATATTCAAAGTTGAATTACAAATGAAGGTCGACCGTTGGCACTGCATATAATGAATGAATGTTATTTGTAAGTTTCTCAGAAATACCATGTTTTTATAAAACTAGTTTTCCCCATGAAGTTTCAATTAGCAATCATGATCTTGTGTTTAAGTGTCGTCTAGGTATGATTTTCTAGATTGTCAATATATAGTTTTGTTTTGCTTTCAAGTCGTTATCTAAGTGTAAGTCAAGTTCTATCTAAAGACATATTTGAAATCGATGTTATTAATAATAATGCTTTTACAAATTTTATCATTTCCTGCCTAGACAGGCTGTTTCCTCACCTACTACGCATTAAGGCGCTAGGGTTCTAGGTCATATTCTACCACACAGACCCAGTGCAGAAATACGTTATATGTGTTTTCCTGTCTACCAAAATATAAAACAGATCATTGACAGTGGCTCTTTTAAGTATAAACTAGTTATCACGACGACACGACTAAGCTCAGGCCTCCTTTCACAAACTAGATAGATAGAGAGACGCCCTTAATTATTTTTTTTACTATAACAATTAATACTTACACCTAGTGGGCAAAGGCGATTGGTTGCACGTTATATTCCACCATGCAATCCAAGTGCGAATTGGCGGAATAAGGTGTGGCGTAAAAGTGTTAAGTTACCCAATAGAAATTTTAGTTTGTTACGACAACCATACTACCATATGGTAATAATCGGAACCAACGCCTTAACATGCTTCTCTAAGCATGGAAGCGCTCGATGTCAAATGCCACACAAATAAACACAAATCCAAGGTCTGACCTCTGTGAACTCTGTTTAACTTCGGCGATCGTTTCCTGACCCCAAGCCTCGCATTTCATTACTTAATTCCTTATGTCATATTAGCTATATGTTTATAAGACTGGTCTTTCAAGATTATATAATAAACTAGCGTACCCGACAAACGTTATCCTGCATATCATGACTTAGTTACCGACTGCAGCGCCATCTGCCGGGCTGATTTGTGAATCGAAACCATCCTGGGCGCCAGCCAAACGCATATAAAAAATTCATTTAAATCGGTCCAGCTATTTAGAAGGAGTTCAAAAGCACATACTTATTTAATCTAATATACTAAGATAACTTTAAGGGTAAAAGACTACTCTGGCTAAACTATTAAATCGATTCATTACCTAAAATTAACTGCATTATGTTTAATTGACGCCAATTTAGAAGTGTTATAAATAATTTATTAGATCCTGTTATTAAATAACATTATCTTCAGTATACGCCCAAGGATGGTCACTGCTGAACGTAGGTCTCCTCCATAACCTTCTAATGTGACCGATTGCAGTCTGCATCCAGGGTCATCCTACGACCATTATCAGGTCGTCCGTCCATCTTGCAGGTGGACAACATACGCTACGATTCCTATCAAAGAGTCTTTAGTCCAGCCCACTGCCACTTCAGCTTGCTAATTCCATTGCATAATGTTACGTTTACAATCGATGACATAAACAAACCGGTACTATTAAAATAATCGACGATAGTTTCCGATTTTGACGTCATATTGATGATGCTTACCTGAAACAAATAGGAAAAAATATATATTACTTAATGAGTTAGGTAAATTGTACAAAATAAAAAGTAAGTAGAAGAAATAAATTAGCTAAAATTTAACTAAAAGTATAAAAGGTCCAATTAATTTCTTCCATTCAAGCGATTATACATACTAAATTAAACACATTTTGAGGATTTAAAAAGCTGTTTAAGGGTGCGTTTTCACCAGAGATGTGCAAGGATTCGATGCGAGGTGTGTTTTAAAGAACCAATAGAATCGCTATATTAACCTAGCTTTACGCAGCGCAGCGATTCTAAATAAACAGATTCTTCGCAACGCATCCTCGCACATCTCTGGTCCTTATCGATGGAGACACCTGTCACCCAATCTGACAGTGACTAGAAATCACTGGAAATTGATTTTGGCGCCAACGCAAAAAAGCCAAGGGGCCAGTTTTTTTAACATTTTCACCTATAAATAATAATATAATTATTATAATTATTACCTATAAATAAATTAGACACTTGTTTTTGTCGAATTAGATAAGATTATGCAACACTGACACAGGTAATTTTTTTAAGCATAATCATACTTTTTTGACACACTATCAATATGTTTTACTGATATTACACATAACTCACATTTTATAGTACATAGTAATAAAAAAATCCAAAAAAATTTTTTGTTTCTAAACCAGTCAAAATATGTTTTACATAGCCAATTTTTTAACACCCACCAACAAATCAATCCATAAGAAAACATTATCCCAACATCCAACGTAAACATTAGCGTCAATATAGACGGCCCCTTACGCCGGTATGGCTATAAAAAAGTTGCGTCAGTCGGAGCCCATAAAAAATGTCTGCCAGCGAGGCGTCAACGAGCATTACATCACAGAGCGCGTGTGTGTGCTTTTCGAACACACATGCGCATAACAAGCTGCTGTAATACACACGAGATGCTACACACTAATGTAAAACCCTATACGTCACATCATTCCCGAGTTTAAAGCGCACTCACACAAATATGTGCTTTTATACACACACATATACACATATAAAGCTTATAGACACATGAGGTGCAGCACACAAACAAAACCCGATACGTCACGTCTATCCCGAGTTTACATCGCACTCACACATGTGATAATGTTTAGTGATACTTAACTAGTACAAGCCGCCGGATTTGTTCGCGGTAAACTATAAAAGTATTAACAAATTAGAGGGAGTTATTTAATTATATACAAGATTTTTGGCGTTGCTTAGGACTCATCTCTTCTCATTTAAGCCCATTCAGGCCCACTACTTCGCAGCTCAAGATGAGAGCTAGCCAGGACGTACTCCACCACGCGGACCCAGGGCGGATTGGAAGGGGTCCCGGGACATAGCAGGCGCAAGAAGGAACATGGATGGTTTTTAGTCTGTGCAAGTCTGACACACCCTTCTGCTCCACCCACAGCGGGAGACTGTCCTTTGATGATTACCATAAAAGACGTATGTTACAAAAAAATGTCTTAACGACTACCACATGTAGAGATAAGCGGGACCAACGGCTTAGAGTGCATTCCGAAGCACAGAAGAATTCGATATCAAATGCTTTAACGGTCACCCATCCAAGAAATGATATCTCTGGTTAATTTTAATTTAATTAATTTTAATTTTACTGCAGAAAATTAGAACGTTGTACAAAACAGAAGTCTAGTAATAATATTAATGCCTAAAGTTAAATATAATTAAGTATAGAACCTACTTTATAAAAGTAAGAAATGCTATTCAAAAAAAGTGTACATTGAAAAAGTAAAAACTCCTTACATCTCGAATACACCGGACGACGATGAAAACTTAAAAACGGAACGTAGCCAAAGAATTTCCCTTTCAAAGCGCGCGCTTTTTGAAAAGAGAACCCACTCATTAAAGGTAGTGTTGGGACACATTCCACAAAAGATTAGGCTGCGTTCACGTTGCGACGAGAAATTATAATGCAAATATTTTTTATTATTTCTAAGATATTGCGAACAATTACATTTTAAATAATAAGATTAGGTTAGGCTATTAGTTTTATATTATAATAACTAACTATATAAACATTGCTACAACTTTTTTAAAAGGATCAGGGGGCCTACCGCCGAATTCGATTTATTACCGGTAATCCATCTAGATCAAACTTTGTTTTGCGTTCATTAATCCGTACCGGGGAATCTGCCGACAGCCACCTCTCATTCATGACCTTCAGTCCGTGACAGACCAATAGGTAAATGGTGAACGCCATTTTGTTTCGATTTCCATGAGTTCGGCGGTACGACAGAATCAATTTGAAATCCATTTTGCCTTATAATCGATTGCCATCGAACTCGGCGGTAGGCCCCCTGTATCGTTGTAGCTAATATAACTTTTCGCACCTTTGTAACCTTAAAAATGGTGGCTAGACCTTCCACATTGTCACTAGACGAGATGACTACCCATAAGTCGCCTTCTATAACACCCTCGGTCAGGGTGGTAGGATTCCTTAAGATGCTGCTACCTACCACACACAATATATTGTCACAACAACAGTACTGTAAACTACCCATAAATACATCTCAGGGAACAGGGGTGGCTGAAAATTTTATTTAATTCTTAAGATAGCTGTATATTTTGTTTTGTATATATCTATGTTATTGCGTGCTTGTTAATGATTACTGTACTTTCTAATTTTAAGCATGCTATGTTCACCTTTTAGTAATTGTGAATTAAGCTAAAACTTTTGTAAAATGTAGTAGATAAGAATTGATGTAACAATTGTTGGTGATCTCAATAAATAAATAAATAAATAAAAATCAGCGCCGTCTAGTGTGTATACGCTGGACAGCACAAGCTGAGCCATCACCTTTTGCTCTCTGGACCTTCTTAATTATAATTAAATTAAATTCTGGTTGCAATTTCAATATGTAAAAATTTTTTTTAACCGTATTATGTAAAGGGAAGCAATAAATGATTTTTTATTTTAAACTAATAGTTCGTCTTGATATAATACCATGTATGGTATAGGTATATAGGGCTCCTATTAAGATCTAAGGAACCCAAGCTAACCTCACCTGCAAGTAGTGCACCTGCCGATCAACGGACGAGGCTCTGGCGAACATAAAGTGCCCGGAAAGCGTCAATAGGCTCGCCACCTTTTACGTGGGACCAACTATATAAATGGCGAAGTGTGGGCGTATATGCCTCTGCCTGATATTATGTATGTATGTATATAATACCATTAATGTAGAAACTTGCTATTTACACGACCGTCACAAGGCAAAAGTAACATAAAGCGTGTACTATACAAATATTTGAGTACTTAACCATGAGGTTTAATAATATGACCTCCAAACACATTATATTCTGCCGCCAATCCATACTGGGTGGTGAAGTAAGACCAAATACTCTCACGCCTTGGTTCATGAGAGGAGACTCGTGCTCAGTCATCATATCCTAGCAGTATCCCGGTTGCCCTTAAAGCTTAGTGCTCAGGGTCTGCTCACTTAACTTAATTTTAACAAAATGTACCCCAAAGCGATGGATTAAAAACATCTTTGTAACAATTCCCGCGCTACTATAATTTCCCGAAAAATCGAAAAACTATTCAACACGACACGTGTTTCGCCCATATGGGCATCTTCAGGTAAGATAGGAGCCTCTGAACAACGATGTCTTCACGACCAACGCTGAAACAAGAGTAGTCTCTCTCACTCTCTCATCACTTGCTTACAATGGATTTCCGCAACGTAACGCCTGAATCAATAAATTAAATAGACCCCTCTCAATCCTTAGCAAGATAAACATAATTAAGGATGAAAATAGTTGAAATGAGCAGACCAGTCCCTACTGGCGGGGACCATGTTTTAGGGAACGTGACGACCCTTGACGACACATGACGCCACCACCGCAGAAACATTGAAGTGAGCATGACATACTCAAACTACATAGGATAAAATAGTAGACCCTTAATTGGTTGAGATGATGTCAAAATGAAGCGCTCGTAGCTCTGCGGTGTTCGATGGTCGGAAACGATCACCAAAGTACAGCAGAGTTTACAGAGGTCAGTCCTTGGATGGGTGACCGTTTGTGTGGCATTTGATATCGAGCGCTTCCGTGCTTCGGAAGGCGCGTTAAGCCGTTGGTCCCTGTTATCATCAATTGTGGTAGTCGTTAAGCCATGCTAGAGGCCTCATGGGCGGCTTGAAAAATTCTAACAGCAGAATATACACCTGCCTCCGCCAATCCGCACTGGGTCAGCGTGGTGGAGTATGACCCAATACCCTCACACCTTGATATGTGTGAGGAGGCTCGTGCTCAGTAGTGGGACGTTAATGGGTTGTGATGTGTGTGTTTGTGTGTGATGTCAAAATTATTTTTTGAATAGTCTTGTTTAAGTTTAGCAGATTGACAGCTAGTTTAACCATAGAATGATGTTTCCCTCTTGGTTGCGAAGGTCAAACGACAGTCGCTTCATGTAATAACTGAAATTCAGCCAAATCTGGTTAGACCCGTAACCAGACCCTGGGCTTAAGTCTTAAGGCTAAAGACAATTGGGATAATGCTAGTATATGATGTGTTATGTTTATGATTAGGCATTTAACAATAATAACAATATAACGGTTAAAGTAAAGTAAAAGTTAAAAGATCTTTATTTCATAAACTATTACATAGCACTTGAAAATGTCTAAACAAAATATAAATAAAAAAAAACTACATATTACTACACTGAAGTCACGAAACGTAGATTCATTTACATGCAAATAAAAAAAATTTAGGTGTAAGTGTATCTAAGTGCCAGTTCCGAGCCCCCGTTCTGTGAGAAGAACTGACAAGAAACTCACAGGCTATGCTCTTTTAAATTATCAATCAAATACAACAATACGGAACACACACAGTGAAAATTTGAAGATATTTAAAGGGTCCCCAGATGCCGTAACCAATAAAGTAGCACTAAGGGAACCTTTCATCACAGTCAAGTAATGTGAAACTGAACTGAATTTGTACAATAGGGGTTAACTAGCTAATATATTTTCTTTCTTTATTTTAAATAATGGCTTCGTGCGTCTAGCACATTTAGCCAGTGTCAAGTAAGTTATATATTAGTAATATATAATTCATAGTAAATGAGTGGTGATAAAGATGATAAATGGTAAATGAGATACCCTCCCCTAAGCCCTTGAGTCCTCAGTAAAGATGTGGGACTATACTGAGATCTCACATGGACTCCTTGAGAGAAAATTTGAAAAGTGATGTTGCACTGTTTTGATTGATTTACCAACACTCATGTATGTTCACCAACACTTAACGGTTAATAATCCACCGTTATTACACATAAATTTTAGAAAATAAAATAAAACTGCAGACATGACGCTTCACTTTCCCGCCAAGAAGTCCAGCTAATATATTTAATAAAGACATTTCGAAAGACAGTCGTCGTTTTAGAACCATTGACGTTTATAAACATCAAAAATATTCAAAAGGAACTTATAAAATTTGAACAAACAACATCATTTTCAAACGATTATAATTAGAAGTGCGTAAAAAAACAGAATGAGTGCAATTGTCGCAGGCAGATTGTAGAAAGCGGCGTTTTTCAAAACGACTAGGCACTTTATGAAAATTTCTGATTTCACTAAAAGAAAAAAACAAAACACTACCTAAAAGTCTCCCTAAATTAGGGTTCATAATAAAGTGCATTATGTGCAAAAACGTTTCCTATAGTCTAACAACTGTCTTAGGTCTTGTGGTACCGGCCTAGAATAGTGCTACCCCCTCTAATTTTACGGGGAGTCGTAAGAGTCGACGAAGAGAAATCCTACTGGATGATGGGTAGCAGCGTCATCCTGCGTACTGGTTGGAATCACCATTACCAACCCACCTGCCCAGCGTGGGGATTAATGGGCAAATACCTAGAGAGTAATCTATTGGGGAGGCCTATGTTCAGCAGTGGACTTAATAAGACTGATATGATGATGACTCTTACAATTTGCCCGGTCGTTTTGTAAAACGCCTCATTCTACAAAATAACTGCGACACACATATCTTTTTTATTGATGCAATGCATCGTAACGGAACATGACTCAAAATATTTTGCAGAAATCTTAAAAAAGGTTTGTTCAAAAGCATTTAAAGTAATCTGTTACTCAAATAAGTACTATTTGTCCATACTTTAACCGCCTTACTCATAAAAGAGTGTATAGGGATCTTACCAACATCTAAGGAGCCCAAGCCAACCTCACCTGCAAGTGGTGCACCGGCCGATTAATGGACGGGGCTCTGGTGAACATAACAGTGCCCGGTAAGCGGCAGTATGCTCGCCACCTAGCGCGACGAAGTGTGGGCGTATAATATACCTCTGCCTATCCCTTCGGGGAAACAGGCGTGAAAGTATGTATGTCATAAAAGAGTTAATATACCGCACATCAAGGTCTTAAAAGACAGAAATAACAAAAAATCCAAAATTGAGTTAACTTTGCTATTCTTTTTTCCGGCCTTGGGTATATGCATCTTTGGCCAAACTAACGAAACTAACTGAATATTTTTGTGGGGATTGAAGTTTGAATGTGTGATCATCCTTCCTAATATTTATAGTAGGGAAAATATATATGCTTACTATTTAAGTAAGCATAGTTTATTGTATATATTAAAAAATTGGTATTCACCATTGATATATTTATCATGAACAACAAAAAAAAGTTTTATGAAATAATTTGTTTCTTCTTAAATCAATAATATTTTTTATAAGACGACTGTACATGAATTCCAGTTCAACTGCGCCACTGTAATGTTGCCATACCCGTCGGTATACATTAATTTTTTTTTGCCACAAACGACTAACGTAATATTCAATTAACCAACTGACTAACTGGCATTAAAAGTTATTATCTAACCACTAACAAAACTTGATCACCCTGTATTAGCTAACGATATATACTCGCTCTGTTAGTATATAATTAATTGGCCACTCAAAACATAGTAGCTTTATATAGTAGTATATCGTCGCTGTACAATGATAACCTCGTATGTCCAGAAATCCAAACTTTACAGGAAACGAAAAAACAATTGTGACCCTAAGAACTTTCGTAGCATTGTCGTAGCAAAATCGTAGCAAATCGTAGAACGTAGCAACTTCTTAGCAAGAATTTGGGAACTTTTTAAAACACAATTTAAATTTAATCTAAATAATGCAAGGTCAGATTAAAAACTTATTGAATTTGATTTCACATTTAGAACAACCTTTTCATAAAATGCTGATATGAAATATGTATAAGAAAAGCCATATTAAGCCATGTTAGAGGCCTAATGGGCGGCAATAAATTCTAACAGCAGGACGCCATACACCTGCCTCCGCCAATCCGCACTGGGTCAGCGTGGTGGAGTATGACCCAATACCCTCACACCTTAATATGTGAGAGGAGGCTGGTGCTCAGTAGTGGGACGTAAATGGACTGAGATGATGATAAAAACATTGTAAATAGCAGTTTTAATAAATAAGCTAGTACCAGCTCCTATCCAGGGTCCAGGTTACAGGGTCGTCAAGCGAAGCGTAAATCGATAATTATCAAGCAAGCCTTCAAGAGTTAATACTCTTGTTACCGTGCTTATTCCACGGTATAAAGCGCTTTAATTTTTGCCTACATCGACTGCTTACCATTTGTCAGAAAATGGCCAATTACGATGTGTCACATAAAAAAAACTATATAATAATTTTTATAACAGCAATGCATCCATAATCAGGCCACGGACTGTCAAACAGAAGCAGAAAAAAAAGATACGTAAAAAAGTATTTTACATAAATTATGCAAACATATGTCCTAAGGGCCTTGTAAAGTAGTAACTTGGCAAGCTAGTGCTTATGCAATAAGCTTAAAAGGTTCAAAAACCTGTTTCGTAACTTGATTATGCGTAATACATTACTAAGTTTGAGTTGTCTTCTTCAATTTAGCTTAAAAACGCCATCTATTTGAAACCTAGTGTAACTAAAATGTGAATTAAATATTCCTTGTTGGGACTTTGTTTTAAAACAAAAAATGTACATATTGATAGATGTCACTGATGTCAGGTTGACTTTGTTCAAATACCAACGGTCGCCCGCGACTTTATCCGCGTTACCTAAATGTACTTACGATCAATATGATTGATCTTCATCATCATACCAGCATACACACCGGTCGTGGCCTAGAATTAAGCCAGGTACCCAGGGTCTGTTTACAAGTATCACTAGATTTGACTGTATTTTAGTAATTACACGGAGTAGCAGCCTTCGCAACCCAGACGAAATCATGATTCTTTAACTAAACTAGCTGTCAGGATATAAGAATTCACTGACTGCCATAGATGTTCATGACAGCTGAGAGCAACGACTTGACGTGCTTGCCGAGGCAAGGAGCAAGGGATAATTACGCAGAACCAGGATTTGAAGACCCTCTGAATTTGTCTGAATTGGTCCCATCAGTGCTATTGCTATCGCTGCATCCATGGGCTTAATACTGATGTTAGAGTAAAATTTACCGTAAGTGTGCACTTTATGTAAAAACATTGATTTAACCCGACAGAAAAGTATAAACACAATTATCAAAGTACAAGTTAGAAATAATGAAGTATAGTATGGTAAAAAAGCAAAGAGTATTTATTTATTGACGGACTGGCGGTGTGTCACGCGACGACAGTGCGTACGGTCGCGTGTGTGCGGGGCGTCGCGTGCGCGCGTGTGCGTGCATCCGTGTGACCCAGTTACGAGCGCGGTCGGCAAACCTCGGCAGGGTTCGGCACTTGCTAACATATGTCTGTTTTAGGGGTGGTACTTCTGTAATTCACTTTTTTGTTTACAAATGTTGTTTTGGTCTGTCTTTCGATAATTCTACAACTGAAAGATTGTCGGGAGACAGGATAAGATAAATTTTCAATTATGATTGGATGCTTAAAAGTTTATGGTGCGTATTAATATGCTATGTTTAACTGAGAAAGCGCACTAGAATAGAATTTAGACGTGTTGAGCAGACGCTCGATGACATATTAAGTCAGTGGAGACACATAATACAATCTCAGCCTCCCCGTAACCACTGAAGACATCGAAACACTGAAAACATTACTAAAAGATGTCGCTAGTAGTTGTTTGCATCGCGCAACCACAGGTTCAATCGAGATTATTCCACTTGATTTGGATACTACATGTTTATTTATATAATAATACCATATTCTTGGAAAAAAGACTGAAATAATATTTCATCAGTGCCAACCCTAGCCAGCAATCTTTCCTTATTGACGGCAACTGTCCAGCGTAACCTGACCCGTCTCAGAGCCACTACCCTCACAATGTGGAGCACAAAGAAAGGCGCCAGGGGTCAACGTAGCCCGGGCGGCTGGTTACGTAAGCTGTTTGCCGCCCGTTCCATGTTATCACTGCTCTGTTGTTATAGATAATGAAAGTTTACTTCCTAACGTTTACAAAACATGTTGCTTCATGTTGTAATTAATGTTTGTAGGGACCCAAAGTCCTAGAGGCCCCATTGGGCGACTATATAGAATTTCGTAGGGGCCCAAAGTTGTGATAGTGGTCTAAAATGGCGTGAGGGGCCCTATTGGGTAACGACGACGTGGTAAATAGGATATTGTAGGGGCCCAAAGTACTTCAAGGTAGATAGGACTTTGTAGGGGCTTCAAGTTGTGAGAGAGCCAGCCATGTTGCTTTACAGTCGTAATTCATTAAAGTAAAGTATACGTATAGCACTTGAAAACGTCAAAACAAAATAGAAATGAAAAAAATCTAAATATTATTACAACAAAATCACGAAGCTTGGATTCACTTACATGCAACAAAATAAAATTAAGTGTAAGTGAATATAAGTGCCAGTTCCGAGCCACCGCTCTGTGAGAAGAACTGACAAGAAACTCACAAGCTGTTTTAAATTATCAATCAAATACAAAAATACGGAACACACACAGTGAATATAAGACGAGATAATTAAATTAATTATTCGTAAGAGCCCTAACATGCTTAACAGGCCCTGTTGGGAATCTGAGAAAATTCTACAGCAGAACGCCACAGTCCCCACCAATCCGCATTGGGTCCGCGTGAATCGCGTGATGGAGAGTCATCTGAACCTCTCTCACCATGGTTTGTGAGAGGAGGTTTGGATGCCAGGGCCTACGCCTGCAGCCTCATCCATCAGGAGACCCAGGACTGACATGAAGCTCACTGGACAAGACACCCGCGCCGCTGATCGCGCCAGGTCGCTGATCACCCAAGGCTTGATTGTGGCGCCCCACCGGACTCGACAACCCTGAACAAAGGCTGAACAGCCACCTCAATGCCGCTACGGTCGCTGTACGAAACCGCGGCCAGGGGGCCCAGCCCCGACTCCGCGCCGTGTCCTCCCAACAGGGGGACACGTCAGACAACACAATAACAAGCCGTAGCGGGACGATCATGTACTGAGATGATACCAGATAAAGGAGTATGTCTTTCTCACTGGTTCCTTTTATTTTAGCGCTCATCCGTAGTTAGGTTAGTTAACTGTCCTAAGCTTAAACTGACTGCCATAATATTACAGCAATAACTTATTAGCATACCGGCGATTAAAGCCAAAAGTAAAGCTATTAAAAGCGTTATAATTACCAAAACGTATTCACATCTCAAAAACAGTTATAACACATAATTTAAATAACTTCTCTACTGCATAACAGTTAGATGGTGGCACTTCCGTGATGGATAATATTTAAAATATTTCTTCTCGTCACACGCGCCGCTCGTAGGCTGCAGGCCACTTTCACTTTGCCGAAAAAAAACGAAAGCCGCCATCTTGACGCGCTGTCAAATTTAGACGCGCGTTCCCATATTTGTTCAATGTAATAGAGTACTTATAATTTTAGAGAATTTATCTAAGTTTAAAGCTATGCGAGGGTAAAATATTGTATGTGGGTAAAAACATATGATAAATGTTGTGCAATAACTGAAATTCAGCCGTCTGGTTAGACCAGTAACAGACCCTGGGCCCTAAGCGCAAGTCTAGGGCCCTACCACTATGTGATAATGACAGGCACACAATTGAGTTTCAAGCTTAGATCAGATGGAGTATGAGTCTAATTTTATCATTGATTAAAAATCGAATTTCGGCAAACATACAAATAATATATATATACATATCCTCTTACAATCACACCAATTATTTAGCTCCAAGATAAGTATAATTAAGACCTTGTGTTATGGATACTAAACAACCTGATTTGTCCTGTGTGGGAATCGAACCCACGCCCTGAAGAGCGGAGTGCAGGTATACTGACCCACGCCATATCGGTCGTAAATGAATATATGAATGTCATAATAATATATATATTTTTATTTATTAATACTTTCATTATGAGTATATTATTCAATCATATAGGATATAGGTTTGTCAAAGTCAGAAGTATGACGTCCTGTTAGAGATTTTAAAGCCGATTTTACTTTTATACTAAATTGCTATTTTTTTTTATAAATTTGCTAAATACGATTGTGTATGTCGCAAAGTAAGTAAGTAAAGTTGTAGCGTGTTCATCAAATTAGAAACATTCCACGACGTAAGCACATCCGATCATGCAATAGAAAAATAGCCCTTTAGTATTAGGTCCTTACATATGAAATTCGCGTTTTATCGCACTGACCACTTTGATCTCAAAAATTCGGCATTAGGCTAGGAATTCCAAGTTTAAATTTATTTCAATTTAAAGCTATTCGTTATCTGAATGTGATCAGTCATTTGTTTTCAAGCCATTTAATATTGTTTTGACATCGTTCTGTGCTCAATTTATATTACTAAAGAGTTCAAACATAACCAATACAAAAGAATATTCAAAAATTCTAATTAGGATCCAACATCAACAAACCTTGAAAAAAAAATCCATCCGAAGGTACCTATAATTCCCTTACGTTCCGTTGCATGCGGAACATGCTAACTTTTTTTATAATCTACGGCCTCGGAATTCGAGAGTGGCCAAAAAGAAACTTTCTCTGTTAGATAACCAACCGGCTGTTATCTGCGTTTATACGCTTTGTCTGTCCTCAGTATGGAGGCGTATTTAGTTAGGTTATGTAAACAATTATTACGACTAATCTCTCTATTATTTTCATAGTACATTTAATATGCCGTGTGGTACGGGCCTAGTTAGTGCCACCCCTTTTCATCTCACGGGGAGTCGTAAGAGTCGACGAAGAGAAATCCTACCGGGGCATGCAGTCGATTATGGGCAGATACCCCCTATATAATGTAATCTATTAAGGAGGCTACTGTTCAGCAGTGGACGTTATAAGGCTGATTTGATGACTAATGATTTAAAAATAAACAAAAAGTTATAACTTAAGAAACCTACGTAAAGGAACGCGATTTTAGAAATGTACCTGTAGGTCACGCGGACAAAGTCACGGGCGCCCACTAGTATTTAAGAAATAGCAACCAAAGCCAAGTGTGGGCTAGTGTTATATAACTTTGCTTATTAAAATAAGCTATAAACATCTTAAGCAATTAAGTAAAGATAGGATCTTTGACGTGATATGCAAGCTATTTGAAACTTAGATCCTAGAATAATAAATTTAGATTTGAGAGGATTTAAGGTTAAATTATTTTGATTAGCCCAATGGGCTATGCGAGAAAGATCATCATTAAGTTCCCGAATGGCTGTTGAAGGGTCATGCGGCTTAGAAGATGTATAAATTTGTAGATCGTCTGCGTACATATGATAATTGCAATTTTTAATGCAACTAGTTAGATCAGCACAATATAAAATAAAAAGAATCGGACCTAATATAGAGCCCTGTGGAACCCCCCGTTTTATTTTAGCTGATTCTGATAACAACGGAGTTCCTGTATTATCGTGCAACTCGACGCGCTGTGACCGACCAGTTAAGTAAGAGGAAAACCATTTAAGAGTTTGATCTTAGATAGATTATTTAGATTGTAAGGGTGATTCTTTGATGATTTTCCTACAGAAAAAAAAGAAAATAAAAGGGATAGACAGAGTTCACATCCTTCCACTTGCTATGATACTGGCACACACTCTAAGCTTCATTCACACTCATTAACCTTCTTCTACACTCCCGTCGGTTTCAGGTACTTTTCACCAGACCTTTCTCCAAAAATCTTGGGATTTGGTTATGGAAGTTCTTACGTGGTTGTAACCGCCAATATTTATAGCTATAAATAAAATCTACTTGAATTGATCGTTAAAATTAAGAGTTGATAATAAAACACACAATCTATATTATGATGAGTTTTCATCTGCGATCACCTATCAAAGAACTCATCCATCATCATCTCATCATCATCATCAACTATGCTTAAATGAGGTGATAGTTTCAAACCAATGAAAGCTTTACGAAGACTAACTTTTTTTGTTACTCCTAATATAACAAAATACATATAAAAACTACTTCATCATCATCACCTCAGACTTACACCCTATGACGTCCACGGCTGAACATAGGCCTCCCCAATAGATTTCCACATTGAGCGATCCTGAGTCGCTTGCATCCATCGGCTTCCCGCCGCCTTGACCAGATCTTCGGTACATCGATACGTTTTTATTTAACTACTTAGGGGATATAAATAAAACCCGAATGAAGTCATGAGCTCTTAATAGTTTTATATATTATTTATTTTTTTACCAAATCATCACATTTCATTTCCGATCGTGTACTAAACGACGTCAGGAATTATATTATAATTAATAATAACATTTAATTCAGCAAATAATACAATCAGTTCATATTTCAACAATGAATGGTTTCCAATTTCATTAGCAACTATTAAATTTGCCAATTATATACTTTTGCTACTGCAGAAATAAAATAATTTACTGACACATAAGTCTGTAACTTATTTTTAGTTCTTAGTGGGAAAGTGAAGCGTCATGTCTGCAGTTTTGTTTTATTTACTGAAATTTTGTGATATTTCGAACGTTAATGTGTAATAACGGTGGATTATTAACCGTTAAGTGTAACTTACATAAGTGTTGGTAAATGAAACAAAACAGTGCAACATCACTATTCAAATTCTCTCAAGAAGTCCATGTGATATCTCAGTATAGTCCCACATTATACTGATTACTTAAGGGGTTAAGGGGAGGCCATTTCATTAACCATTTATCTTCTTTATCATCACATAATCTCATTTACTATGAAATAATATTATTAAAATATCTTACACTTGACACTGGCTAAATGTGGTAAACGCACGAAGCCATGTAAAAAAAATTGTTAAAATACTTTTAGCCAGCACTTAATAAAAAAGTACAAATTAAAAAGGGCTAAAACATGTACACGAGTCACTGTCTTAGCAGGTAAATTTAAAGCTTAGTTTAAAAGACAGATGATACTGTGTTACTTCTGACATGCAACTGACAGTACAACAAACTGTCAGTTCATAATATATAGTCCCTTTCACTTGTATACATATAGATTTAGACATGTTTCGTGACACGCTCTAGGTACACTGTCGTATGTGCAGGCGATACATAAAACATAACGCATGATAACTAACACATACGATTAGAAGGCGAGGCTTACTATTTGGAGGTCAAAAGCGCATAGCATGTGTCGTTTGACCCTATTTTAACCCAGAGACTTGCTTTTGCGGTGTAGACCGGCCTAGAATAGTGCCACTCCCTCTCATCTCACGGGGAGTCGTAAGAGAAATCCTTCCAGATGATGGGCAGCAGCGTCATTCTGCGAACCTGCCTTTTTTTTTTTTTTTTGTTTTACGTCGGTAACAAAATGCATTTACGCACTGCCTTCCGGCCAAAGGGGGACCGAAAGGGGGTGTGGGACTCACCACCGGCAGACACGACCGCCGGCAGCAATACCCACTAAAAATCTTCCGACGACGCCCGCCGCTTGTTGAGAAAGAGGCGGGGGCCAGTACCTGGGTTGCAGCTTCTGACACCCCGCCTGCGGCCAACGTCCCCCGGACCAAAACCGGGAGGACCTCCTCAGAGAGGCGCAGTGGACGCGCCCCTCCTACCTCCCCCTGCGACCATAGCGTGTGTGGCCGACTTCCCGGAGGGTCCATGGTTAGACAGCAGGGGCCCCCTGCCCCCGCTGCCTAGACCCTCCTGGCGCTGCTGAGCGGGCCCTCCTGGCCTACCCGCAGCGCCCTCCATAGGTCCCTCTTAGTTTCCCCCCCGGTAGTCAGTACTAAGGGCACCCAGAACCTGCCTGCCCTGCAAGCTGATTATCCACCCATACCCCCAATATAATGTAATATATAACATTGGCCGCTCATAGAGCCGATATAATGAAGTTGCTTTTGCTCATTAAAGTCCTGGATATCGCTACATGTGATAGTCGTTAAGTCAAATTGGATGCCCTATTGGTCGGCTTGTAAAATCAGAACAGCAGGACTCCACACAACTGGCTTCGCCAATCCATACTGAGTCCAAGCGGCGGGGTATGACCTACATAATTTGTGTGTGATAAATTAATACTTATCGCATAAATAACACGCTATTTTGGAGGTCATTAACCAGATTACAATTTTTTATTTCTAAGCAAAGAAGTAAACAAAATAGTAATAAAATATAGCCATTTTGAATCACCGTTCTAAGTTGAAATAAAAATGTGTGTTTTTACGCGCGAACTACCAACGTGTCAATGATACCGGCTCCATACAGCCTCATTACGCGCCAAGGCTGAGCGCGCACGCGAGCCGATGACGTCACGCGTAGGGCTTCTTAATTCAAATTCGCCTTAGAATGGGCTGTATGCGCTCGAACCTCAATGCTTGAATCTAAGATGGCGTCTTTTAAAACACAGTAATGCCGCTATTTAAACGAATGCCCTTAGCACAAATATTTTCAACATTTTGTAGTCAAATCATGTATATGTTTTGACCGTCATGAGTTCAATAAATTGAATAAACTTCATTTTATTGTATAACATTTACACAATGACCTAAAATTTATAAAAATATTTAATAAATGAATATAAAACTTTACGAAACGTATGAAAATAACTTAAGCTGTATTAGGTCTAGCCAGTTATCGTTTTTGGTGGACATAAAGTGCGTAAATAGGGTTTTAATGGTTCCCATGTCCCAAATCTAAGTCTTCCCAAGGATGTAGACGCCGTCTACTAAGGTAATGTGATCGCGTCTAGTGACAATGTGGGGGAAGAGCTGGCCACCTTACCCCATTTGTCACGTTTCATCTAACCAGAAATCTCTGTGCCCTTTTAAGTAGTTTTATCAAGGTTTCCGCTCAATCCATATGGATATTAGGTCTTAAAATTATGCATATATTTCTATTCCAATTGCAATTTTTTTGTTTTAAACAATGGCTTCGTGCGTTTAACACATTTAGCCAGTGTCAAGTAAGAGATATATTAATAATATATAATTCATAGTAAATGAGAATGAGAGGTGATAATGATGATAAATGGTAAATGAAATGCCCTCCCCTAAACCCCTTGAGTGCTCAGTAAAGATGTGGGGCTATACTGAGATCTCACATGGACTTCTTGAGAGAATTTGAAAAGTGATTTTTGCACTGTTTTGTTTCATTTACCAACACTTATGCATGTTCACAAACACTTAACAGTTAATAATCCATCGTTATTACACATCAATTTTCGAAATATCACAAATTTTAGAAAATAAAACAAAACTGCAGACATGACGCTCCACTTTCCCGCCAAGAAGTCCTCTCTCTCTCAATTGCATTTAGTAGTCAATTGTAACTTGGCTAAAAGGAGTATGTATACCACTAATTTGAATTACGTATAAAGTAGCGGTCGCCCGCCACTTTGTTCGTGTTACCCACAAGAGTTATTTTTTTGGGCATATATCCTTGCCTTATGATATCAGCTAGTGACATACAGGCACTTTGTTTTTTTTTGGAGCATTAATTCTAGGCATTATAAAATCAGCTGTATGTCTTTATATTTAAGCGCAGTTTAGCGAGGAGCTGAAGATCGAGTTCAGCGGCGTACCATTGGAGAGGCTTATGTCCAGCATTGGACGACTCTAGGCTGATGATGATGATGATCTTTATAAATTATGATGTATTAGCTATATTATTAAATTACATAAAAATCCATTCAGTAGTTTGTCCTTGAAAGAGTACCTAACATCCATACGAACTCTCGAGTTTATAATATTAGTAATAATGATCGAATGAAAAAAGAAAATACAAAATGATGGAAAAATACGAAGATATTCGTCACCACTTTCCCTTGAAAAATACCAGCGTGTTGTGTGTTGCAACCACACGAGGAAAATCGTTAGTACCGACAGCAGAACGGATTTCGTAGTCGTCTGTTCAGTAAATAAAAAGATATATTTTGTCATTAAGATCAACAGGATCATTTAGATTCGTCAATTTTTTGCAGACAAAATGGAAATTCGTTCACTTTTTTCTTACGTGTCCGACGTAATAGGTGGCGAGCCTTTTGCTCGCTAGAGCCTCGTCCGTTGATTGGCAGGAGCACCACTTGCAGGTGAGGTTGACATAGGCTTCTTAGGTCTTGGTAGGATCCATTAGTTATTGTTGTGAGTTATATGACTACTTTCGTAGTATCATTTTTCTTTGTTTCAGTGTTTACAGTAGTAATAAATAACAAGTTTAAGTAAAAAGTCACGAATAGGAAAATAATATAAAGGTTTACCTCTACATAGGTATACTCTTTATTGACTACTGATTAAGCGGACCTGAGGCCAGTGAGGCAGCAACCGGGATAGCTCAAAGGTGAAGAAAAGAAGACTCTTTATTGACAATAAGAACCTAAAACTAAAAGTGCTAACAATTAAAAACAACAAGTTTCTATATACAACAAGATAACACAAAGCAAAGAAAAATCCGGGAATAGTATGCTGAGCTCTTAAACTACCATACTACGATGATGATATATTTACGAAAACTATGATGTTACAGCATTTTTTTGCGGACGCTACATGTTCAGGCGCTGGGCCGGGTTGCGCAAAGGCACTTTTTGTTTGCTCATACGCGTTGTGCCGTATGCTTGCTTACGTCACGAATTGTTATCACTCTCTAAGCTTCTATACTCCGTGAATTAATAAGAAATTTAATATAAGAACTTTTTGTATCAAACCTTTTTGTTTTTAGCCTTTCGACTGTTATAAACATGCATATTGTTTTATGGCAGTTATTATATTACGAATACACATATTATGTCTTTTAAAATTTAAAACATTATATTAAAATTTAAAAGGAAAAAGTTTCTAAAAAACTTATGTAAAGTAGTGCTAACGATACATTTTCGTATTAAATATCATCACACCTTTTAGCGTTTAATTAAATAAATTATGTGTGAACCAGCTACGGTTCCCTGTGGTTATGAAATTATACCACTGTCTTGTTCGAGAGTGTGGTAGAGAAGTGAGTAGGTCTGGCCAGGTATTGGCAAGTTTTTGGTGGACCTAGAGTGCGTGAATAGGGTTTTAATGGTTCCCGTGTCCCAAACCTAAGTCTTCCCCAAGGATGTAGACGCCGTCTACTAAGGTAATGTGATCTCGTCTAGTGTCGAGGTGGGCGAAGGCCCAGCTACCATTTGACATGTTTCATTGAGTGATCTCTGTGCTGAAAGTGAACTATGCTATAACTATATCGCTATAAGCGATCTACGCTTTTAAATATATTTTAAATAGTAGCTGCCTAACCGTAATGGAAACTAGAATATTATAATTGATAAAACATTTGAAAATCTTTTAAAAAAAATAATCTAATGACATTGACAGATGTCGATGACATTTCTACCTGAATGCATTGTTACCTTTGCCTAGACGAAGTAAGAACTGACCTTAGACACATAGTACCGTGGTTTGTTATTATTTCTCTCCATTTTCCTGAACAGTCAGATTATAAATATTTACATTAGTAATATAATTCTAATTAATGTGATTATGTACTTCTACGTAAAGATGCATTTTTAATTGTGTTCGTGTTTTAAGGTCTCTGTTAACAAAATAAAATTCGTACAAAATATAATCAACAGGAGAGTTCTTGACGGGAAAGTGAAGAGTCATGTCTGCAATTTTGTTTTTTTTTTCTAAAATTTGTGAAATTTCGAACATGAATGTGTAATAATGGTGGATTATTAACCGATAAGTGTTTGTGAACGAACATGATGTTGGTAAATAAAATTAACAGTGCAACATTACTTTTAAAATTCTCTCAAGATCATCTTTACTGAGGACTCAATGGGTTTAGGGGAGGGCATCTCATTTACCATTTATCATCTTTATTATCACTCATTCTCATTTAGATGATACACACATATACATATTAATATATCTCTTACTTGGCACTGGCTAAATGTGCTAAACGTACGAAGCCATTATAAACACTTAAAAACTTATTCTTCAAAAAGATGTTAATACTGATTGAACATCAAATACTATTTTAGAAGCTTATTTCATTTTACTTTAAAGAGACTTAAAGCTAAGACTAAAGTTGGATGATCATTATTCTATGTTAGGTTATGAATTCGATTCCTTCACAGGACAAAGATTTGAGTTCATGATCTTGCATAGGTATTTGTCTTGGGCTGAGTGTTTATTTTATTTTACAAGTATATATTTATTAAACAGAAGATTTATCTGTATTTGGTACTTTTAGTACAAGCTTAGCTTAGTTTAGAGCTAGAACCGCTGTAGCAGATGTATAAGAGTATTTTTTTTTATTTTCTATATATATATATTTCTACTGTTCGTGTGTATGTCAGTGAACTTCTCCTAAAACGCTGGACCGATTTGAATGACTTTTTTATATGCGTTTGGTGTAGATTCACAAATCAGCTCGTAGATGGCGCTGCAGTCGGTATCTAGGTTATTAAAATATCATATCGGACAACGTCGGATCGACTAGTAATACTTATATATTTTTAATAACTAATTAAATAAAACAGCATTTTTATCTATTCGACATAAAATATTTTTTTCGCAACTAACATCAAATGCAATAGCAATCGAACAAACAGTTCACAAACAGTTATCATAGACAATAAAATATCACAACTATAGACAATTTGGATACATCCGTGGTTTTGCGCGCGCAGTCGTAGATAGCTCGGCCTTGCAAGTGCTGTTCAACCGCTGACACACTTTTGAGTTGGCTTGACGCCTTACACAACTCCAAGCGAAAACACTCCTTAAAGCAACCAGTATAACGATCAAACTCCAAAACACGCTCCCAGATGTGCTGCATTTAAAGGACTAACGACCTTATTTTATGCAAATAAAGTATAAAATTACCCAGCGATGAAGCTGAGTGAAGTTTTAATTGAGACAACGCGCGTCCTATCGCAAAATGTCGAAATTTAAAATTCGAATTTCGCGGTTTTCAAATGTCTTTAAACGTTTTTACGCATAGGCTGAAGAGTTTTCTTTATTTGCCTGTGCAATAGTAGCGAAGAAAAAATCCAATGTCACCGCCATGATTTCAATAAAGCCATCGCGGTATGATTTCAACGGATTCGTGGAAGAATGAATAATTATTTATGTAAATTCAATAGTAATTAGTGTAGGGCTGATATGAAAAATATAAATTTATTTGTCTTGTGTATTTTTTTTTGCATTTACAATGCTATATTTCAGTTATAAGACGAAATTAATAATGAATTTGATTCTTACCTGGACCACCGGCCCACCGCGAACATGTTGACTTTTCTAGTTTTAAAGTTTAAATAACTAAAATATCTTTCGGTGTACATTAACAGTTATGCAAACGCAATTAAAGCATGTTTTCTCATATTTTTGTAGCATCAATTTTTACTTAAGATAAACATCTATACCTTTCTTTAATGTATAAGATTGTCAAATGTCCAATGCGACACTTAATTGCAAACAGAAAATTTAAATATTTGTTTCGCAGAAATAAAACATCGAGCTATCTAGGAATCCTAACAGTATTCTAACTAGTACCTATGTAACCTTTAGATAACAGCAGTTAATAGATAACGTTAAATGTCTAAATATGGACTTTGATTATAAATCATAACGTTATTGTTGTTCTATAACTTTCTAATTTATGAGTTGTTTATTAATAACGTTTCGTTGTAACGTTTTGAAATATCCTCGCTTACGTTATGAAAGTGAAAGCATTGGTATGCTTTTGGTTAAACAACATTATTTATTTACTAAGTGTAGTATTAAAAAACTTTACGTAATTTTTTTTATACTCGATTAGAGTTAATATTGGCCAGTGTCAAATAATCTGATTAGTCAAGATGTTTGCATATAAGTTCGACATTTAACAACGTTTTCGTCGTTAAGTAAATTCCGTCACAGCGAAGTCAAAAAATCCTAGTATTTAAATTATAGATCTATGGAGTTTCGCACAAAAAATCAAATTATGCCACTTTCCTACACTTATGTACGTCATCGAAAACGTTTTGTTTAAAAATCAACCATATTTACATATAATAACTCAAATTTTCAATTGCATTTTTTAGAAACCATTTTATAATTCAATTATTTGTAAATATTTTAAAATTAGAATTCGTTACATTTCAACACTGGCACGTCGTTGTTCGTTTTGCCATTGACACAATTCAAAATTCCCAACAGTATAATTCACAGTAAATTTTAACAGAAGCGGCAAGCTTTTGCAATTAAATCATTGTAATATTTCACATGGTTTTGATAAATAAATAAGGCAATAGTTTAATCTTTTACATTTTCTAGATCTTTCTGTTTACTGTCTAGAGTTCTAAAGCAAAAAAAAACAATAATCTTTAACAGAGAATCTTTGTCAGTGATAGACAGTGATATTAATAAGAGCTTTAAATAAAAAATAACTTTAAAGCATTACAAGAAAATCTTGACGCGTATTATAGACTTAAAAAAATAAAGTCATCATAAACCGTAAAAGAGACAATATTATGAGATTTCTAAAATTGTATCATTATTCAGTGTGCCGTGTGGTACTGGCATAGAATAGTACCACACCCCGCCACTCATGAGGAGTCGTAAGAGTCGACGAAGAGAAATCTTACCGGACAGCCCATCTGCAGGTCGTTGCAGATGGAATGGGTTTGATCGTAGAATGTCGATCCTGCGTACTGGATTGAACTGCGATCATCAACCCGCCTGCCCAGCGTGGTGGTTATGAGCAAATACCCCCAATATAATGTAATTTATTGGAGAGGCCAAAGTTCAGCAGTGGACTTTATAAGGCAATCATCAAGGGTATCATTAAAATGCAACCCTAATAAGCATACTATCCCATTTATTACACCTAATAAAGGTAATGATGGTGTATGGGGATCCTACCAAGACCTTAGGAACCCAAGGCACCTCACCTGCAAGTGGTGCACCTGCGATCAACGGGCGAGGCTTGGACAAGTTCTAGGTAAGCGGCAATAGGCTCGCCACCTATTACGTGGGACCAACTATGTAATTGACGAAGTGTGGGCGTATAAATTTGCCTCTGTCTACCCCTTCGGGAAAACAGTGAATGTATGTTAGTATGTAAAGATAATAAAAAAGACGTGTGGCACTCGGAGACTGCCGCGGTAAAGCTATTGCATAGCATTTTTATCAACTTATGCAATTATAATTATTTATTTATTTTATTTATGCTGTATTTTTTTTCTGTCATATTAATTCAAGTTACACTTTGAGCGTGGTGACCGATAAGAAAACAAATTTTAGTCACCCGATACAACCAATGCCACCTAAAGGCGGGTTGCAGAACTAAAGACGTAAGCGTGATATTTCAAAAAGTCATTAAAAGTTCTGCTATTTTTCGATAGATGGAGAAACTAAAAAGTATCACCGCTGTGCCGGTCGGAGTGGGGGGTGTTAGGTGTTATTCGTTATGAAATTTCTGGATTCGGTCTCCACGCACAAAGCCCGCGATAGAAGCTATGCAATAGCTTAAAAAAACGCAATAAAGGTCCCCGAATTTCCATCGATTTTCATCAGCTCAGCCAAGGACTTGATATTGACCCGGATTCGCTTATCAGCGTAAAAAGGCGTACAGTTACAATTGCCTTGAAGGGTGTGTTGCGAAAAAATTAAAAAGCGGTCCGCCCCAGCGGAAGGTTGAATTTCACTTTTATTCGCGTTCGGCTGCGCGCGCGACTGTTTCTTCAGCCATTGATGACAAATTTGCTTTGTTATCTATTGAATAAACGGGTTTGAGGTTGGTATATCGTGGAGTATCTTAAGTTCGATCCACACGGTGTTATCTATCATAAAAACAACTTGGAGTTGATGTTTATTGAGTAGAGTTCTAGGTTCGATTCCCATACAAAACAACTATGGTGTGTCAACATCATCATGTTTGTAATCTTTATTTCTTTCAAAAAACTAGAGGACAGTCGCTCCTTGTAATAACTGAAATTCAGCCAAATCTGGTCAGACTAGTAACAGACCTTAGGCCCTGAGTAGAAGTCTAGGGCACAACCTGGATAATGCTAGGACGATGAATATAACTAAAATATAGTATACGTGTCTTTTGTCGTTTGAACCTACCAAAAACTGAGCAGCCCAACCTCACCTACTAGTGGTGCACCTGCCGATCAAGGGACGAGGCTCTGGCGAACATAACAGGCAATAGGCTCGCCACCTATATACGTGGAACCAACAATATAACTGGCGAAATTTGTGCGTATAAAATGCCTCTGCCTACCCCTTCGGGTAAACAGGCGTGATATGAAGTATGTATGTAATAGATACTAACATTATCCATCTAGTGCTAGCTATTCGGTTGACAACACATCTCTCCCTTCAAATGCAACACAATAATGGCCGCCGATGTGACGTCATCGACGCGTGAGCACGCCTAGTCAGTGCGTGAGCTGCGTTCACAACATAGTAATTCTTTCTAGCTACTTATCGTGTCTTCTATTGCCGCTTAGACCCCTAATTATCATAAATTTTATTGTGTTTATGTTTGTTTTGAAAGAAATTTATAAATAATTTGCGATATAATTATAAAAGATATGAAAACATGTAAAGCGTATTCAATTGATTGTATATTGCAACATTTTTTTTTTGTTTCGAAAACATTCAATGAACGCATATTCCAAAAAGGTCACCTATATACTTTTCTGTCAAAAAGCTAAAGCATAGCAACACATCTCGTAATCTCACGCCCATATTTATAGACCGACATAACCGACAATAACCCAGCTACAAATAATTAAAGAAAATCTACATATGTACATTCACGCCTGTTTCCCCGAAGGGATAGGCAAATGTTTTAAGGTTACATTGTTTACGAATATGTAGTTCTTTTTATTGGGTGTATAGGGATCCTACCAAGACCTAAGGATCACAAGCTAACTTTACCTGCAAGTGCCCGGTAAGCGGCAATAGGCTCGCCACCTATTTATTACGTGGGACTAACTATATAATTGGCGAAGTGTAGCGAAGTCTGCCTACCCCTCCGGAGAAACAGGCGTGACTGTTTGTATGTATATAAAGATAGGCTAGCCCTTCGCTTCGCAAACATTGACACAAGTTGAGGTCCCATTTCCTTACTCGCTTTCTACTATCTTTTTTTGGGCAACACATAGATTGGTAGAATTTATTGATGGAGCTGCTGCTACAAAACACCAAAAAATTTTAGTAAATCTTAATATAAACAAACTTAAAAAAATTACCTACTTAGACTAAAAATGTTAAGAGTTAAAATGTATTAGCAACAAACTAAATGGTATGCAAGTGCAGTGGAACGGCTGAACCTAGGCTAACATTACACGTATCTACGCTGCGTATGCGCAGTGGTACATACGTGCACACACGCTTCGACATATACCGCGACAAGAGGTATTGATACTTTGTTTTGTATCTAATAATTAACTATATGTTGAAGTCGGTGGATGCAGGCAGCAGAAAATAGATTTACGTAAAAAGCTGTTGTATTGCTTAAACAATGGTAATAACTTTACGTTACTTACGTAAACTTCTACATAGTACTTGAAAACTTTAAAATGAAATATAAAAAACAATCGAAATAACGAAGTTTAGATTTACTTAGGTAATTATTATTAACAACAAAAAAATTAGTGTAAGTGAATCTAAGTGCCAGTTCCAATCCACCGCTCTGTAAGAAGAACTGACAAGAAACTCAGAGGCTCTTTAATAAAAAAATTTTTAAAACGATCCAAATCAATCCAGTTCAAATATCAATTCATAAACATTTTTTTTCAACACAAAGTTTTAATCTTAATTGTATATTGTTTTTATAAGGAAAAAAGAACGTTACTATCATTGTTAACGATATGTTAAACATGTTATTAACAGCACTAATAACACTAATCCTTCGTGTTCAGCTTAATATGAACACTATAAGTAAACTCATGCCTGTCATGTCATATACCGGCAAGATTAGAACTCTGATTGATTGCAAGATTTGAGTTGTATACCGAAAAATCAACACGTCGACTTACTTACATAAACACTTTTCTAGAACAAAAAACAAACATTTAATTTGTGAGAGTGTCTTAATCTAGAAACATCACTCAAACTATTAAGTTAAGTTACTCAATGTAGCTTAACTAGACAAGAATATAATAACCACCAAAAAGCTAAGTATTTAGCATAACAACTTTTGAATGAAGCTACATTATAAACTTATTTTGATCTTGAGATTTATTGCATAATTCAAGCATGTGATTTATTAATGTCAACGTCCTTCCATCATCGTTGTAATGACTGCATTTATGACTGACAGTTAAATCGTTACAAGGGACAAATCTAGAAAATTTACACGTTGTTCTCTTAACCGTTCAAGCCACGGATGCGTAAATCGTTTCATCATCTTATCCACTAAAAGACCATAGCTGAAGCTTGGCATTTCTAATTGCTTGAAACAATCATCAACTCAGTCAATTGAAGTCCACTGCTCAACTTGGGTCTCTCCAATTGTTTTCCACGTCCATCAATCATGAGACGCTTGTATTCAAAGGCTTTCCACCATGACCAGATCAGTTCAATTCAGTTCAGTTCAGTTCAATCATTTTATAGCACTTCACAGTGTAACAAAATATCTTCAAGTTATAGTTGAATATTACCATCGACCCTATCGGGCACAAGAATATTAAAGAGGGGAGGAAATAATGTTCAGACATTGTATCAGATTATCGGTCCATCTCTGGCGGGATCTTCTACAACGTTTGCCGGTTTTCTATAAAAGTATCATCGTTTATGGGTCTGTCTTCATCTACGCGTGGCGGTAGAACAATAGTATGTTGAAACACTATCTTTATTCTGTCTATCGGCAGTCGTCTGACACTTCACATAGTGATAACAGAAAAATAATTTTTAGATTTTTTATATGACATTATTCTAAGTTAGGGTCATGGAATCATTGTTAATCTGTTCACTTATAGTAAATGTTGGAAATCGAAAGTTGGTGTATTTGTTCCTCAATCACGCTTTATCATTTGAAGGCCTTCATGATGGTAGTCTTTACGACAGAGATCTAGCCAACAGCTAACCAATATAACGTAACCTACCCAATTTATCGCAAATAAAGAGCCCTTCCATTCAAATGGCTTTATGCTACACTGTTTTCTGGTTTTCTGTACCTTGTGAAACCACCGATTTAACAATGAATTATCGGGGAATTAATGATGAGCGCATTGCAGGACCTATTGTGACTTTGAATAGCATTGTACTGAATATGGGGATGGATATGACATGTCATGAGATAAGTGTTTAAATGGAGCCCAAAACCTGCAAGCATCTTAGCATAGTTTGTTAATTTTGCTGTTTTTGACGTCCATAGTACAAGCTTTATACATAATCTAAAGGCAAGATTATGCTAAATTCAATTTCCAAATTTTCATTTATTTTAAATACTAAAAGAGTGCTTAGAGTGCAAAGTATCAAGATGACTTGAGCTGCTCACACGAGCGACACTATATGGGTCTTGGCCATGCAACTTTTTCTTGCACAGTTTTAGTACTAAGCCTAACCGTAGACCTGTCACATGTTTATGCTCTCCTGGTACTTTTCGCGTGTTAAGGTCAAATACATTATTACTTACTAATATTATGTTGTTTTATACCGTCCATATTTTATTTTAGCTAAGGTGAAGTATATAATTAAACGGTAAGAAAACTCTACGTAAGCTTAATTTTTTTTTTTCGAAGTCATATTGGAAACAGAATGGTGACCGATATGGCATGGAGGTCAGAATCCCTGTCCGATCCTAAGGTATTGGATTCCGATTTCTTTCTTATTATATTGTAAATATTTGTCTTACTCTGGTTGATTTTCTATCTAAATAAACACATTTTTTACTGTCGTTTAATTATCCCTTTGACGACCGAGATGGCGTGGGGGTCAGTATACCTGGGCTCCACTCCTGATGTCGTGGGTTCGATTACCACACAGGATAGATCTTTTTTGTGTGAACATGAATTTGTTTCTGGTCTGGGTGTTTTCTATGTGTATATTTACGACAAATTTAGTATTTATATAATATATACATACTTATTACGTAAATCAGTTGTTTAGTATCCATAAAATATAGTTTAGTTCTTAATGATACTTATCTTACCCTAATATTGGTTGTGAATGGAAAAGAAGTATTTATATTTTTTATTTAATATATACTTTTTACATATAAGTAAAAACAAGTAGGTAGAGACAATTTGTCAGTTTAATTTCATATTATTGATTTAACACAAACACGCACTTTAAAAAACATACTTTCAGAGCGTGAAAAAACAGGACCAAGTATATATTTTTTTAAACAAAAGTGATGCTATTGCGTATGGAAGTAGTGAGACTTGTATTTCTAGTTTTGTTCTTGGCGTTGGTCAATAATTTTACTAGTTAGTTTGGTATTAAAAAATAGAGCATGACAAACCTACACAAATTAAGAAAATATTATTTGTTTTTTGCGTGAATCAACATTCTCGTACATCTCGCTATATTTAAATTTAAAAACAACTCACGATTACTTGTATTTAAAGAGATTTGTTTTGAAACAGGAATATATGCATACATACGCATAACAAAAGGCAAAGAATAATGGCGGCCGGTGTTCGTGATTTAAATCGCACGCCAAACGCCGCAAATCAGTTCTTAAGCTTCGGAGGGGCAAAGTACTGGTCCAGTTCCATTCACACATAAAATAAAACAGATAATAAATACCTATGAAACCCGTTCTGTTATTCGAAGTTATTACGTTACGCAATTGAACGTGTCTTTAAAAAGAAACCAGATTTCGCAGCGGTGCTTTCTTGCAACTGGCATGCAAAATGCCGCCCGGTCCGAATGTCCTTTATTATTTTAAGTTTCCAACGCGTTTTTTAATGTTTCGTGAAAGTAGCAAATGTCAAAGAAATGAAAGGACGCGAATATCGAAATTTCATTTCGGCGTTCGAACGTGCATTCTTTTTCGTGTAAAGGTCCTAACATGAGATTTTTTTATTACGTCACAGTAAGAGACAACGCTACACAATGAAAGAGACGGCTTATGCCGAATTTTAATTGGCCACTTTCTTAGCACATGCAACTTTCGGTTGCGTAATCATCAAAATGAGAAACAATTATGTATGAATGTATTAATATACCGGAAAAGAAGATATTTTTCGGCACTTTCTAGAGATTTTGTGTAATTTCGTTCACGCCATACTACGTAGGACGCGATCGTGATGTCTCACGGTATGAGCATTAGATGCGTATTGTTAACTTTGAAGCTGGTATTGTATTTTTTTCTTTTTGTGGACTTTGTGTTTGCAAATAAGTTTTTAATGTAATAGTTAAAGAACCGAAAAACTTTCTTTTTGAGACACGTATTTTCAAAAAAGTTTTTAATGTGACAGTAAAAAGCCTACATACATCTTGTAGGTTTATTTTTATAAATGCTCCATAAAATGTTACAAGCGTTTTTACAATATGGCTTGAAACTGTAGTGCGTCAGTATTTACAATTACTTAAAATATAACCTAATTTCTTTGTTACATGCAAGCTTATGTACACCATAATCCCAAGGATCTGAGCAAAATTGATACCATTGCTAAAATATAAATAACATTAACCAGAAAACGTAATAATAACTTTAATTAAATTGCAATATGATCAGATTAAGAATTACGTTTACGATACTTCTATACTTATCGTAAGTGTTCCAATTTTATATGTATTTTTCTGCAACAGAGTTCTCTGCTATATAATTCATTACTCTGGCGAATTTCAATGATACTTTGTGTTAGTTTAAGGAGTCATCTTTCTATAAAGTAGGCTGTAAGTATACTTTCAATATTATTTATGGGTAATATTATTATTTCAATATTAATAGTTTTACAAACATATTTTTTTTAAAATACAAAAAAGTATGGATTATCTTATTATAAGGTTCATTGTCCGATGACGATGGCAATGGGACCGATGTCCCAGAAAAAAATCTATTGTTTGTCAGTCACGTGGCGTTCAAGGGCCAACCCAAAATTATTTTTTTTATAAATATATTTTTTTTTATAAATAAAACTTTGATATAAAAATGATCAATTCCACCAGATCCCGCACGAAAGCCTCGATTAATTGGAAATTACCTTTAATGCTCCCACCTGAAGTATGAGGCTGTTGGCTCTGCTGCACGTTGCTCTGTGCCTCCAGTTTAGTGCTCACTGAGTTCCACATATCGAACATGTTTAGCATCTTGGGCCCTCAAGGGACCGGCACCTTCACATTACAAAACACTCACACACATAACAAACACTCGTCATACATATTTTTTGTACACTGATGAAAAAACAAATGAAAGTGTCAAAACTGTTCGAGCGTCGTACAAAACTTTTTACTTTTAATTTTTTTCTACTATTTTAAGGCTACGCACTGATCCCCGGTAATGAATACTTTTTTGTATTTTATTTAGCTTACTTTAATAATTATCATTATATTATATTGCATTTGTGAATAAGTACTATAAATACGCTTTTTATTCAACCTTCTACAATTATAAACTTTGTCAAATCTTCAACTAATGTAAATACGCTATTATAACTTTTTTTTATTAATTTATTTAGCTACTTTATTCGGATTTAAATATCAGTCTAAAATTTCGTTCGTAAGGTTTGGGTTTCTTGCTTGGAAGTTATACATTAGTGGTAACGCTAGTCATTTAAATATTTGTGAGATAATCTTAATTATTGTTACAGATTAATAAACTATCCTGTTTGTGATTATATATTGCCGTGTAAATTTGTTAAACTGTGATTAAATGCTTTCGGAAAACTTATTGAACTTTTATTTTTTATATTGTCACTTTTATCTGTGATTTATCTTCATACAAAATATTTTGTGTGTAATCTGTGGTGTATGCGGTTTCTGAACGTTCCGTGCATCCGTTTTTTCCTCTTCATAGTTCGTTCAATCGGCGATTCTCAACGTCCACCACACGCTGTCCAGTTTCAGAACGCAACCGTTTCCGCTAATGAATCACTGAACGCACCCGAGGACATGGTTTCCAAAAATCACGACTGTCTATTGCATCCGAACGCGAATTTGAAAATTTATAAAATGCGTTTCCATCTCCTTTTTAATTGCGTTTCGTTTTTTTATCGCGGAGTTTTTTTCTTAGTGGCGTTCTCGCATGCACTGAAGTGCAGTTGCATCGGAGTGGGGGGGGGTTTCAGCTTCAGTTTCAAAGGGTAAGGGGGGAGGGGAGGAAGTGCCGGTGCTATTTGCGCATGCTCGGAATCGATCCCGCGTGGCCACTGAGGTATCCCAACTAAAACACTACTTTTCTTGCCATGTTATGTGTATGAACTGCTACTGCAACCGTAGCTATATAGGGTGCTCTATTATGTCATTCACTTTGATGTGTCTCTGTTTCGCAGTGTATAGACGCTTTGTTAGACGTTCTTTTGTGAAGCATGTTGTAAATGTTACCATACAGATATCAATTTACTTGTGACGTTGTTGTTAAAAACGTCCGCTTGAGTTGCTTGACTTAGCTTTTCTAAACTCAACTCAAATTATTATTATTTATAAACATTAGGAATATGCATTACAATACTGATAAAAATGGTCTCGAAATGGAAAGATAAAGATTACTGCCATCTTTTATTGATTTTCCATATAGATTAGTTTTAAGTTCAAGTAAGACTTGATTGACACATAAGACCTCCATTGAGCCAAACTTGAATGAAAACCAATTACTCTAACTAAGAGCGACCTAATCGCTAAGAGCGATCTCTTCCCAGCATTTTTTATAAAAGGGGAAAAGGACATCGAATCAACTTATTTTTGATAGTTTTTTTTGTATGTACAAAACAGTAAAATGCAAAAAATACAAATCTGTCTAGACTCCAGATGTTTATTAAAATGATAAGAGCACCAAAATTAAATCATTGACCGATTACGAATGTTAAGATAAGTACTGATGTCATGTCAGTTCGCGATAAAATTAATTTATCTAGCACAACGCACGATTTATTTCGCGAACACAAAAACACAAATTCTTACTTTTCTTATGTACCAACATATATGTATATACGTGGTATATTTTTTAAAATTATTTTTTACTATTTTTGGATTATAGTTTAAACTATGCTTCATGATTAATAATTGGTTTTTTAGTGTTAAGTTATGGTTGTGTTACAAAGCGTGATTAAAATGTGATAGTTAGTGGACATAAAAATAAAGAATTGTTCAACTTTGATTTCTATGGCGGAGGGTTTATTTGTGGAAATGAACATGACAATTTAACCTATAAGTTATTTTAAAATAAATATTTAGTCTGTATGTTATATGTATGTAATTAAATTACAAACAAATAGATTAGGATTTCTCATCTTAATGTAAATCATTAGTCATATGAAAACAGTAACAATTTGCCAGATTTTAAACATTAACAGCAAAACTAGTATATAGTGTTAACTCTATTAAATACCTACTCTTGAATTATACCAATTTACTTGCAGCTTGAATGCGTAATAAGGAGCCACAACACTTCAGTACAAGCATGCAATGCAATACGAGAATAGTCATAGAATTTCAACAATAATACTTATGCAAGCCAACCGGATTTCAAAATTGATTTATTTACTGTTGTTTTTTATGCTGAAAGTATATAATTTTATTGCTTTTAATTTACTACATATGTAACTATAAATTTTATTGCTCAGAAAGTCTTTTGTTGCTGTAAAATAAACTTGTCATAAATGTAGTTTTAAAATACGACAATATTAACTGTCTCTTTTAAATTTCCTTTTGCATGGGAGCATGTTAAAATATATTTCTTTTTGAATTAGCAAGCCCTTGTTTTAGTGTTTTATATATGATTTTCATTGTCTTAATTGTCTACTAAACTATTTAATAAATGACTATTTACGAGTTTATTTCAACGAGTAAGATAGTTACAAATTTTGCTTCGCTGCGTTTCGTTCTAAACACCAAGAAGGTGGCAATGCAAGCTGAATAGGAAAAGTTCGGTCGTACAAATAAAAGGCGATGCGTTAATCAACATACGGCCTGCGCGGCGACGCACATTGCGCAACATTACGTCGCGACTCGTGCGCCGCTTTTGGTTAAGGGATCGCGAGGCAGGAGCGGTAGCGGACTGTAACTATCGTTATATGTGGCACGCCCTCACTTCAACTTTATAAAAGTTTTCGTAGGGGTCTCTAATTTAACATCGTTATAGTACCAAGTAACAATTAAGTTTAACATTAAGGTTTCTCTCCATCCAAAAGGATATATGACAAATTAGGGATAGTATGAATAAATATCTCATGTGACAGTGTTAATGGTCGCACTACTCCGAAACGGTGCAACTGATTCAAATAATAAGAGGAGGCCGTTAAGTATTTGTCACTGTCCTGTACTAAGGGTGGGACCCTTTTCTTTGAGAATTTAAATAGTAGAATAACGTTGGCCTAGTCAGCTAGCATGACTATATAAGGATATATATGCTATTTTGGTCATAAATGCTTCTTACTTTTAGGTACACATTACCCACCAATTAATAAAAAAATAATTTGTTTAACGCACTAATGTACTGATATGATGTAAATGTTGATATTTTTTTACCAATTTGCAGATTGAAACAATTATATTTTATTATCGTTCTAGTTTCTGATAATTGTTATTATAATGTGGTTTGTGTGTAGCAAAATTGTAAGATAATTCAAGGTAATATCTGACTTGATGTGTACATTTCAGTAAGCAAAGTTTTTAATAGTGTGAGAATAATTTTATACGTATCAATTAAATTGAGAGCCTCATTCTTTGTAAGGTAGGTTCAATTGTATAAATGGTTATATTAGTTTATTGGTTATTTTGTTAAAGTATTCAAAAATCTACTGATGTCTTCATAGTATACATTACGTACAACATCTTTAACATATTTTTATACAACACAAAAATTTGAATTATGTTGTAATTTCTTTCTATGCTTGAATTGAGTTCGTAAAAAAAAAATGTTTCTGATGAATGCAGAACTGTCGTATACTTGTACAGGCAGCGTTATTTACGTCTACATTATATTTTATTTAAATTCCTTTTATCATTACTATTTAGCTGATTAACGTTCCACTAGTGACCACGGGCCTCGTCCCATGAAACAAGGTAAGAGGGTTCCAGATGGTATTCCATCAGACCGACCCTTATATTATACATAGTGTTCCCAGGGCCCGTAAGGTCGCAACCGAGATAACGCTCGGGTGATGATGATAATAGATAGATAGATACAAGGATAGATTTAAGATAGATACTTGGACCTTATACATAGATCAAATGTTACTTTTAAATTTATTTAACGCTAAATCGTTAAGCTTGCACCACCGTCTCAGTGAAAGTAGCAACTGCCAAAATCTCTCGTGAAAGCGAACTCTCGCCTGATCGATGCCATAATTATTATTACCCATTATAAGAGATATGCTAAAAGCAAAGAGCCGGATGTAAAAATCGATACATAACACGAGGTATTTCTTTAAAACGGATTTTCGTTTATTGATTTTTGAAAGAACGAAACGCAGACCTAAGTTGTTAAAATAAGTCGTTTTGTTAATGATTTTCTACCTCTTTAAAGAAAGTTAAAGAAAAAAGTTTAAAAGAATGTTTTTTTAAGCTTAATACTACTTTTATTAAACGTTTAAAACCTTTTTATACGTGCATTATAAAATGAAGTTCAGTAACAGTCCTGAGTTAATGTATAAACGAATGTAAACTAAAATCAGTAAACTCCACGAAACGAATACAATTCAGCATTATCTTACACTCGAATTACATAAAGTATCTGAATGGATGTTATTAACATATCTTTTAAGGTATTTAATATAATTATAACATTATTATATTTGCAATGAAATCGAAATCATTACTGAAAACATTGAGAAAAATGTCATGTATAAATTTTACATATGACAGCATAAAATTATTAAAATCTGTCGAAATTTATTGCGATCGATTGTCCACAAAGTGTATTTTAACTGGTATAGAATACCTTTGGCATTAAGTTTGCCTTGAATAATATAAAGAAATACTGTCCACATTACTTTTTCTTATTATTCTTTTTTATTAATTTACAAAGTATGTATTGCATATAACTTTAAAAAGATGTCTAACAAAACTGTTCAAACAGTTTGACTGAAGGATCAATTACTATAAACTATGATTATACATTAAAAATGAATAAATATTTTGAGTCTTATTTCGAGTCTTTGTATCTTAAACTATTAAGGGCATATTGATCGTCCCTAACTATGGTTTTCTTAAATGCCGTTTCACACCATAGACCAAGAGGTAACCAAACATTATTGCTGGACTGTTCGAAAGGACATAAGTTAGGATGTACTGTTTTTAATTATTGAAAATCTGACACATAAGTACTTCATCCACGGAGGGAGAATTAAAAAAAAGAAGTAATCATACAAATACCTAGATGTAGTCTATGTACGCATACTAACTTGAATAGGTATAGCGTGATGCAAGGACACACAGATAGACCCTCGTATTAATTGCTCATTAATATAATGCTGAATCCCAATCTTTTGTTCTTATGAACAATTAAAATTCTGATAAGATAGGCAATTTTATTTAAGCATCAAAAAATTTGAGCAATTACCGATTGTACATGTAAGTCTTTAAGGATTTTAGCATAATTCATTTGATGTCAATGTCGTTAAGCTTTATAAAAAACAACAATGTTGATTTACAAGCATGTCGTGGGTACAGAAAAATTTCCCTTGCTTTTAAAAAAATTTAAAATTACTATTATGCAATGTTACTATCAGAATAAAGACCTCTTTTTAAGGCATTACGTATTTCCATGTTCTATATTTTCATTAATATATTTTATATCATATGTTAAGCAACCTGTTTTGAGTTTACTAGCTAGATATACACCTATTTATACTGTTTAACATATATGAAAGCAAGATTGTAGTCAAGGCATAGTGTACAAACAAATATTAATCCTATTGACCTAGTAAGAGAGCAAGTATTAAATATAAAACAGTTATCTATTATCATAAAAACCAGCTTATAAAAACCACCTTTGTAGCACCCGAAAGAGAAAAATGATATTTCCTAAAGATTTCCCAATATTCTTTGTCTCACTCTGTCGTAAGCGGCCCGTTCGCTGTCCCTCTCTAACTATATGCAACCAGATCTCATGCAATTCGAGACCTTGATAAATTGCGAGTTTCGTGATAGATAATTTGTATACGGGTCATTTTAATACGGGCGTTTTCAAGTTTGTAATAAAAAAATGGCACCTCTATATACTCTCTATGTAATAGAAGAAATATTTGCAGTAAAGCTAATTTATTTAAAAAAAAAGGTTTCACATTCGACCTTACTTTACGCAAACTTTTCACGTTTAATTAATTCTATTTTTGACATATCACATGCAACTACTCTATAGATTGACCAATAAAATTAAATTAAAAAAATAACTAGGATTTTTAAATTAGTTAGTTTGTAACTGCAAACATTAAACATAATATAAGCAAATGCCTGAGGCAATGATCTATCCCCCGCTAGACCAAAGTACGACGCCCGAACAATCTCAAAACGCTTATAATATAAACTACTCACATCCAACGCAATGCATTTGTTACAAATCCAAAGAGTCACAAGTGCACCGAAAATCACTGTCCATAAACTTTACAAAGAAAAAATTCAAAAGTCACGTCGAACGAAACGCAGTGCCCGCGAAAATCTTGAAAAGGTGAAAAGAAAGCGATGTCAAACAATATTCGCGAATGCAAAGCTTCCGAAATTTGAAAGTTTTGGCGCGCAGTCGACCACGCGCGTGCGATCTGCGACACTAACTGAATTTTGTAAGCGCAAGCCAACGGTTCGGCTATAGCGGCTTTAGAAGGTACCAACCACTCAAGTTGTTCTAGCCGTCAAATGGACAATTACGACGACTTGGCGAACTTTTGAATTTCGAATGTGCCTGCCCGCCTAAATGAAAGTTGCTTGCATTCTCCTTTTTATCACCACCGATGGAATGGATGCGATGAAGAAAAAAGTTTTCGAATGTCATTAAAACCTTGAAATTTTATTTAAAGCAAAAAGTTTTCAGTTTATATTTTTAACAGTATTATTATCAGAAAATATTTATGACCATTTATATATTTTTTGATCAATCTCTGTGGAAAATGGAAATTTTCCAAAATTTTCATTTTTCTGTTTAAAACTTTCTATTCATTTAGAATACGCAATGAAATATTGCTTGCCGTTAAATTATCACAAAAATAAAAGAATCAATAAATAAAGAAACGGTATTCGGTTTACATTAATTATAGAAACAAAAAAATATAAACAATATGTCCCACGGAACAATCCAAATTTGACTGCAAGATTATTGATGGATGACATATAATTAGTAATATGTCATCTATACTACGTGGATATCGAACGTTCGAACCAAGAAGCTCAGATCAGATCACACCCAGACCACTGTGATGTGAACTTAGCTTTAATGTTCGTTTTTAACCACATAGTCTAAGTAGTCCCTTGAGCGGCGATCGCCCAGATATTTCAAATTCAGAGAGTTTAGAGTTCAGACCCTGGCGTACCTATGACTTTTCGAAGTTATGTGCGTAATTACCGCTTAATACGTGCCTTGTAAAGCACTAAGTCCCGGCTGTCATGAACATCTATGGCAGTCGTTATTAGGATATCAGTGCCTTCTCGAATCCTGACTGCTGGTTTAACCATAGAATAATGTTTTCCTCTGGGTTGCCGTGCTCAGAAGATAGTCGCTCCTTGTAATAACTAAAATTCAGCCAATTCTAGTTAGCTGGGGGCAGCCAGAAGAGTATATGAGGATAGAGGATATGAGTCTAAGTAGCTCCCTATTGTGATGTACACTCTCCTTATCTCTTTAAAGTCTCTTAATATAGGTAATCAGAAAAATAACCTTTCTATCAATAATCAAAAATGTACTGTCAGATTTTTTTTTCAGTAAAAAAAAATACAGTGACGTACGTAGCGCATATAATCTACTTTAATATAACCAGGAAAATAACCTTTCCAACAGCAAGCTAATGATAATGAAAGAATTTTTTTTAAAGAAAAAAAAATCACAGCTCCGTCTGTAGTACATATGACCTACTTTTTACATGCGGCTAGTAGTAATGCCCCCTTCACAGGGCTTGCCGTGTTAACCCTTTTACACTGACTACTAAATGACCATGAATTATGAAATTATAGGAGATATTTTGTTTGCTTTTATATTTTATTTATCATCATTACATACATACATACATTCACGCCTGTTTCCCCGAAGGACAAATCTTTGTGTGCATGAACATTAATATTTGTTCTGGTCTGGGTATTTTTCTATGTATATTAAGTATTTATTTACAAAAAAAAAAGTAACTATGTGTGTTTATCCGTTATTTATTATCCATAACACAAGTTCCTAATGATACTTATTTTGGAACTAAAGAATTGGGGTCATTGTCAGAAAATATTTTTTTTTATATACATACATACATTCACTCCTGTTTCCCCGAAGGCAGAGGCCTATAATATGCCCACACTTCGCCAATTTTATAGTTAGTCCCACGTAATAGGTGGCGAGCCTATTGCCGCTTACCGCGCACTGTTATGGTCGCCAGAGCCTCGTCCGTTGTTCGGCAGGTGCACCACTTGCAAGTGAGGTTGGCTTGGGCTCCTTAGGTCTTGGTAGGATCCATATACACCCTTATCAGTTATCATCATTATCAGTATATAATTAAATTCTAGAACTGTAGCCAGGTGATATAACTGGGCATAGATAGATAGATAAAACGTTTATTTCCTTTAAATAATACAAGTTATATAAAAACATATACCACAAAACCGTTTGACTGGTTTGTCTGTGGGTCACGGTCTCTTTTAGAAGACTTAACTGGTCATGTTTAGAAGTAACTAGTATAACGCTATAATTGTTCCACATTTTATCTAAATCTGGTAAATATTATGCCGTTTTTACGTAATTCATCTGTTCTTTGAACGAAAAGCGTTTGTGGTTTAAGCAAAACTTAAAAAGATATTTTAAAAACATACTAATTATGATAATAAACCCAGTGAATGGAATTGCATTATGGCACCTATTGAATAGCTTCATAGTTTTTTTTAAGATTAATATTTATTTTATTTTAAAAATAACTAATTTCATTACTCCAAATTTATTTTATAGCCAAGCTCAAGAGGTTGCATGTCAAACAAGTAAAAATAAGCAACCATCAAAAGCTTTGCAATATGCACGAAACTTTACCGAACATTAAAAACTTTATGCTTTCATAATGTAGATTAAAAAGTCTTGCAATCCTTTATTTAGCCGCTACCCTACACTACCCTCCTGTAAAATGACAGGACATGCGAAATCCATCGGGCCGCGAAACAGAGAGGGGAACCTGTCAATGTCACCTCACAGATTAAAAAAGGGACACGACTCCACGCGACACCGATGAGGTTTTATTCAGGACGGTTTTATTGGAAACTGTGTCTTTGGGAAATGTATTACGTTACGACCTGTTTTGTTATAGGCTGTATATGTGCTGGGTTACTGAAATTATATTTTGTTTTTAATTTCTATATAATCTACCATTATTCGAATTGTTATTCTACCATTAAAATTGAGCTCTGCGATCCTACGCGGTCCGACACGATCACTGAAGTAGTGTTCACAGAGATGAGTCCTTGGATTGGTGACCGTTTATATATTTAATATCGACCGCTTAGCAAATCACGTTAAGCCAGTCCCGGTTGGGCGGCTTAAAAAATCTAAGTTCATTCGAGCAGATTTAGGCTTCACTTATAAGCACTAAATCGCTATTTCTTTGAATTGGTTTTTGATGATAAATTATTGAATATATCCGCGGCCTTACCGCCTATGTCGAGCTTGATCTGCCGTAGAATATTTATTTTTTGCATGTAATTTATTTATTAGTTTTATCACGAAGAGTTTTTTGTCTATTTATTGTTAAGTAGTGTTTACTCTATAAGTGACTATAATCTTTTGAGAAATAAATGTCTCACCTTATAATTTGGTGAATGTTACTTAAATCTAAGAGCTCAACATGACCAGGGCGAAAGTTAGCTACGAAAGTTCTGTCGAGCGCCTTATTAGCGATCACCACCTACCACTTGCAACGGTCCTATGAAAATATAGTGCTAAAAATACACATAAACCCCTAAGTTATAGTAACCAGTTATCAAGCTGCCAACCCTCGACGCGTAGTTAAGTGCGTAACATACCCAGTAACCTAATTCCAACTGATATGACGTGATAGTGGACAGATATGCGACGCAGGGGCCAACGACCGATAGTGGCGGTATCTATCGAGTGTCCAGTGGAGTTATAATAATGTAGAGATGCTTTGACAGAGTCGGTAAGATTTAAAAAATACTTTGACAAAGTCGGTAAGATTTTGAAAATACTTTGACAAAGTCGGTAAGATTTTGAAAATATCTTGACAAAGTCGGTATGATTTTGGCGCTAGCTTTCTTCACGCTTTTCGCTTGACAATATGTAATATTGAAAATTATATAAGAAAAGAAAATTATAATATGTACCAGTCTAAATTTACACTCAGGACAAATATTTTTATATGAAATTTACAACAACATTTGTTTTGTATATTGTATGTATGTACTTATGTAAGTATATTACTAGGTTGTAATATGATCACTTCTTAGTACGTACCATAAATAATGATGATATTTTTTAATCGATAAAAATATTACGATTTTTTAAAAATATGTTACACATTTGTTTTCTAAAGCTTTACTTTAGTATTACCCTAAATGGCTCAGTAGTATTAGCTAGTTATTTGTCGTTATTACTATACCTAACGTTAAAAATATTATTAAATTATTAATTCAAAACTTTGATTATTGTGACTTGCTTATGAAGCACTTGTAATATGAATCTACTTGTGTGTTTCATTGTGCGTTTAGATATAGACCGAGAGCTAGACTTCAAAGATAATTTGAACGAAATCTTAATATATTTAATATATACGATTTTTTGACAACAAAAAATCAACTTGTCTATGATAACCCGAAAAGGAATCGAACCCCTGACCTTTGTATAACCGGTCCACTGCTTTTTATATATTTCTGATGTTTAATGTAAATTGACATATTTTCGCGCAGTTAATAAGTGTACCAACAATGTTAATTATTTAACAGGCAGCCTATGTTGAAATCTTTCATTGGTTTTCTACCTTAACTCAACTCCATAAGGTTTAATTTGTTATGGGACTATATTTACCACTGCCTTGCAATGGGTTAACATGTTGCATAATATTGGAGATCCGTAGAAGAACAAAAGTCACCGAAATAGCTCAAAAAATCAGCAAGCTGAAGTGGCGGGGGTCAGAGCACATAGCACGAAGATCTGATGGCCGTTGGGGCAGTTCTGGAAAGTTCTGGAATCGAGACCCTTTGATGGGAAAAGCAGCGTGGGGCGATCATCGATTATATTGGAATATAGGAAACAGGCTATGTTTAGCAGTGGACTTCCTTGGACTCATGATGATGATAATTATTATGTTTTTTTTTTTAATGTGACTTCATAATGACTACATCCTGCCTGATGATAAGCAGTCGATGCAGTCCAATATGAAAATGAAAGCGCTTTATAACGTGAAATAGGCATGCTATAAAGCGCATCCACTTATGACGGCCTGCTAAAATGCCGTTTCACGCCCCGCTTAAAAGCTTTATACATTTAGAGCAAAGCTACCATTTGTATTACAAAGCTACCTCTTGTTGAATTTTATTTGGTGTGTAAAATGCTATTACTTCATACTTGTATTGAATAATAAAAAAAAATATTTCTTTTCTTTCTCGCTGATGCCACTTATAACAAGCGTCTAAATCGCAATGCCAAGGCACAAGCTAAGTGAACACTTTGTAGCATTTTATGCCACTTTTCTTAAGTTATTATCGTTACGTATTCATCCTACAAATAAATATTTATCAATCTGTATTCCTTTCATATAAGATTTACGTATTATTAAGAATTATCGCCGGCTAAAATAGCGCCACCCCCTCTCATCTCAAGAGTCGACGAAGGGAAATCCTACCGGATGACGGGCAGCAGCGTCATCCTGCGTACTGGTTTGAGCTGCGATCACCAATCCGCCTGATTGGTGATCGCAGATTTTCCGGGGATGCAGATAAGATGAAGAATTATCATACTAGTAAGTTGTATTGCAGTTGATGAATTAATAATATATTGTAATATGTTCTCCTTATGTATTTTTAGGTATAAATTGTAGAAATAAAGTAACCGAGTCCCCTAAACTACATATTTGTTGAAAAAAAAGCTGTAGTGACGATTCTAAACCGTACAGCAAAGTCATCAAAGTTGAAATAAAATGCTTATTCATTATGAATTTATGATGTTTAAATTTGCTATTGTGAATTAAGCTAATATATCACTTACTGTTGCTACATTGAAAAAACTTGACTAGCACTTGCCTGTGGTTTCATTCGGAAAAGTAGATTGATAAATATATTCTAATAGAATTTTTATATTTGAAGCGCTCGTAGCTCTGCGGTGCTAGGTGGTCGGAAACGATCGCCGAAATACAGCAGAGTTTACAGAGGTCAGTCCTTGGATGGGTGACCGTTTGTGTGGCATTTTTAATTTTTAGTTTTTACAGCAATATTGTTACATAAGTGTAGTAGTTAGAAGAAAAAAGAGTAATTTTCATCTTTTATTTTAAATATTGTGACTGCAGAACACAGGTTTTTGTAGACTAGTCAAATTGTTTTAATACTAAGTACATGTTCTTGTAACTGGCGGGGGAAAAACTAACCTTAACGATTTTCTTGCCCGTTCTTTTCCGATCAAGCTCCCGCCCGCAGTGAATGGGCGCGCTAGTTTTTAAGTTTTAACCTTCATAAGAGCTCTTTTGAGCCAAACTTGAATAAATAAATAAATAAATATTTCTGACACTTACACCAATTATTTAGTTCCAAGATAAGTAATATTAAGAACTAGTGTTATGGATACTAAATAACGGATAAAAATATACGAATACTTTTTTTTGTAAATACATACTTAATATACATAGGAAAACACCCAGACCGGACGAAACATTTATATTTATACACACAAATATTTGTCCTGTGTGGGAATCGAACCCACGACCTCAGGAGTGGAGAGCGGGTATACTCGCCTCCACGCCATATCGGTCGTCAGATAAATGATTTTGAATTTTTTTGTAAGTGGTATTTTGAACATTCTATAGCCTAATAACATGTAATGCCCTTTTTTTTTTTTACGTCGGTAACAAAATGCATTTACGCACAGCCTTCCGGCCAAAGGGGGACCGAAAGGGGGTGTGGGACTCACCACCGGCAGACACGACCACCAAGTAATACCCACTAAAAATCTTCCGACGACGCCCGCCGCTTGTTGAGAAAGAGGCGAGGGCCAGTACCTGGGTTGCAGCTTCTGACACCACTGCTGAACATTAGCTTCTCCAATCGATTACATTATATTGGGGGTATTTTCCCATAATCATCACGCTGGCCAGCTGGGTTTCGCAGTTTATTTCTCTGAAATTTCTCTTCGTCGACTCTTGAGACTCCTCGTGAGATGAGAGGGTAGCACTATCCTAGCCCGGTACCATACGGCGCGTGGAAAGGGTGCTGTGTCTATTATAATTGAGGGCTATGTTATAAGGCCGATGTGTCAATATAAAATTATAAAAACAGAAAAAGTAACTATAAAAAAATTACTCTACTTAAGAATTAATACCATAGACAAATAATGGACTAGCCGTCAAAGCGTATCTACGGCTGGCCTCATTTAGAGGAATAATTTCCATTAAACCTTTTTAAGCGCTTACCAACGTTGTATTAGGAATCTCCAAGAAAAAAGGTTAGATTCTTAAGCCTAAAAAGGTTGTATTATATATTATGTAGACCGCCTTGGGAGTTCTATTCGAATTTTAAAAAGAACTTCGAATTAATGACAAAGATTTATACCCACATGACACTGGAGTACAAAGTCTCGATGCTTACCTGCAAATGAAAAAAAATAAAAGTTTTAAATCAAAACTTATGTAACAACCTTTCAGAAATATTTTTTTGACATCAAACACCTCGAAAAATAAAATACAGGTATTAGCAGCGATATGTTCCATATCGTAGTATATACAATACATATTATTATTCAAATATATTCAAAGCATTTAAATTATTTAAGAATTAATGCTTTTACTGTTTTATGAAATATGATTAGTGTCCATTGAAGAGGCGAATCACGACACTACACATACTTAAATACGTACTTATAAAGAATTGCTCAAATTTAATTAAATGTAACGGAGACCTAAGAACACAATATGCAAAGTCGAAGTTATATCTTTGAAAGATCTCTTCCAGCCAAGATAAAACGATATAATCAATTTATTTTTGTTTACTTACATACTAACTATTCTTTAAACATCACACAGCTTAGGTAATAAATACATTAACAATATGGAACTTTGAAGATTTTAATTAATAGGCGATTAATATTGAACAGTCTTTTTACGGATAACAATTTCAAAAAACTATATTTTCTAAGTACTATACTTTTTTGTGTTTCAACCTATGTATATATAACAATTAATTCGATCGAATACAGTGAGTCATTTAGTGACATGCCAATACGAGTGTGAAAAATGTGAACTCATTTATGTCACAATGCAGCTGGCACAACAGTTTAAAATATAAAAACCCTATTTCACCTAACAAGAACTTTAATTTGAACATGGAACAAGCATTAGCCAGAAAAGCAGCGGACAATGGTACAACAAAACTTAAACGTGTGCCGTGACCAAACAAAACAGGTTCGTAACAAACACGCTAACTCTATGGTATGGTGTAACGGAGCATCCCGGATTCATACATAGACATTGCTCCACTCACACACAGAATGCGACAACAGCTGAGACCGAAACTGTGTCAGTAAGTCCCGTTGCGTCGACGACAAAAAACTGTCTGCGCTACTCGTCAACAGATGGCGCTAAAGGTCGCGAACATATACGAATCTGACAACTACATACAGAATTTTTAAAATTTTATTGATTTGAAGCAATTGCGTTTGTTTATTACGGGATTAAAGTATTCGTAGAAATGTAAATCTTAGTATAAACCTGTACTTTTATAGCAAATTTGTAAAGTTAATTTAAAGATTCAAGTGGATTTACCGTAAGTCAATTGGGATTCTTAGACAGCAATTGCTTAAGCATTAGCTTAATTAAACACAAGTTTCAGCCTCTGGGTGTCCTATTATCTATGAAATGCTGATTGCTTGAGAAAAGGTTTATATGGAAGTGCGGACCGTTATAGCAGGTTCTTATATGTGTCAGGTGGTACGGCGTTTACTCAACAGATGGCAGTACATAACAGTTATAGCAGGAAACCCTTTTTAACAATGTATAGATTTTATATTTTACCGCCGCATTAGACAATGTAAAATTGATAGATACAATTATTTAGAAGGTAATTGTTATGCAAATGATTACCTGGTGATATTATAGACTTGCTAACGGAAACTTTATAAAAATAATCTTTTTTTCTTTCCATTAATCAATTATGCATTTTATGGTTTACGCATTATACATCGCATCTACATAACTGCATTATCAGGACTGTCGTTTCATAAATTTTACCGGACAGCGATTTAAAGATAAAATTTGTCTCCAACGCTATGGACTATGCTACAAAGTCAGTAGCGCTCTCTATCGCGCAGTTTATGAACTATAAAAACGTATGCAAAGCTCAATTAATTTTGATTCATTTTAAGATATTCTGGCATTGTTAATTAATTAATACCAAGTGGCTTTGTTCGCGTGACGTATCTTAGATACTATGGTATCTATTAAAGTCAAAGTCTTTTATTCAGGTTTGGCTCAATAAAGCTCTCATTAACGTCACCTTAAAATAGGGCTGCAATCCGTCCGAAATTACCTAGATTTGTCCTAGTTTGAAGGGCTTTCGGGGTACGTCTGGCAGAGGATTTTGAAAATGTTCGAAATAAACTTTGACCCTTTGATGTTGTCTTAAGTAACGTTAAATTTTAATAAATTAATTGTTAGTTAATAATTAATTTCTGTTAACCCAACAAGCAATTATTAATTTTAACGATGTTTTTATGTTGCAAAAAAGTTTTTAGAGGTGTCCAAATAACCATATTTCGCACAAATGTCCGGAATTTGTGCCGTGTTTACCCGGTTTCGGCGATTTAGGTAATGGCATCATCATATCCTGGAATTTCGGTTGTCGTAGACTTGAGCTTAGGGCCCAGGGTCTGCCCACTGGTTCGACAAGATTTGACTAAATTTCAGTTATTACGTGGAGCGACTGCCGTCTGACCTCCGCAACCAAGAGGGAAACATCATTCTATGGTTAAACCAACTGTCAGTCTGTTAGAAGGCACTGACTTCCTAATAACGACTGCCATAGATGTTCATGACAGCCGGGACCAACGGCTTAACGTGCTTTCCGAGGTACGGAACAAGCGATATTACGCACATAACTTCGAAAAGTCATATGTGCGTCACCAGGGTTTGAACCCGAGACCCTCTGAATTTAAAGGCAAGTGGTCTCGCCACTGGGCTATCGCCGCTCCATTTTAGGTAATGGCAGCCCTAACTTAAAACTAACGCGCTCATTCACTGCGAGTTAATCGCAGAAGAATCGGGCAGGAACCTCGTCAAGAAATTTTGTTTCTTCCGCTTTAAGCTATAAGACTAGCCTAAGTGAGGCCCTATAAAATACACACATACAAACACGCCTGTTTCCCTGAAGGTGTAGGCAGAAGCGTAATATACGCCCACACTTTTCCAATTGTGTTGTTGGTCCTAATAGGTGGCGAGCCTATTTCCGCTTTCCGGGCACTTTTATGTTCGCCAGAGCCTCGTCTGTTGATCCGCAGGTGCACCATTTGCAGGTGAGGTTGGCTTTGGATCCTCAGATCTTGGTAGAAGCCCTTTACACCCTTATATATATATATATAAATATAACCTATTTTTATCATCTTTTTTTAACCCATAGAAATGGTTTTTATTTTACGTGTCATCAAAATTTTAAAATTGCCAACATAACCTAACCTTATTGCACACCAGAAATAATAACTCAGCCATCTAATCGCCTTTTAGGTGCTCAATCAGTATTTTTGATGAGAAAGACATTGTTAGAGTATCAGTTTTTACTAAGAGTTTGTACAGCTGTTGGGAAATTAGCAACAACAAAATAACAAATCATTTTCTAAATTGTTTTTAGATAAACTAAACGTAAAGCTCAACCCCAATATTTAAAAATAGATCGCGCCATTTTTACCACGTTACGGTATTCCTGTCCTTCAAAATCGGACAATGCGGGCGAGCCCGATCGATATGTGATGTGGCCAGGCTGTACAACAATATAATTGAATATACGGCCTACATGGTGAGTAAAGAAGTCTGATAATACTAAATACTTTTTTGTAACTGTCATATATATATATAGTCTAGTTTTTTGCAATAAGCTCCGAACCGACTTCTTGGCGGGATAATGAAGCGCCATGTCTGCAGTTTTGTTTTATTTTCTAAAGTTTGTGATATTTCGAACATTAATATGTAATAACGGTGGATTATTAACTGTTAAGTGTTTGTGAATATACATGAGTGTTGGTAAATCAAACAAAGCAGTGCAACATCACTTTTTAAATTCTCTCAAGGAGTCCATGTGAGGTTTCAGTATAGTCCCACATTTTTACTGAGGACTCAAGGGGCTTAGGGGGAGGGAATCTTATTTCCCATTTATCATCTTTACCACCACACATTCTCACTTACTAAGATTTATTTATTATTAATATATCACTTACTTGACACTAGATAGATGTGCTAGACGCACGAAGCCATTATTTAAAAGAAAAAAAAGCTCCGAAACTACAGGAACTGATTTGTAGAGGACTTCTTGGCGGGAAAGTGAAGCGTCATATCTGCAGTTTTGTTTTATTTTCTAAAATTTGTGATTTTTCTAACATTTATGTTTAATAACGGTGGATTATTAACCATAAAGTGTTTGTGAACGTACATGAGTGTTGGTAAATGAAATAAAACAGTGCAACATAACTTTTCAAATTCTCTCAAGAAGTCCGTGTGAGATCTCAGTATAGTCCCACATCTTTACTGAGGACTCAAGGGGCTTAGGGGGAGGGAATCTTATTTACCATTTATCATCTTTATCACCACTCATTCTCATTTACTATAATTTATATGATATTACTATATCTCTAACTAAACACTGGCTAAATGTGCAAACCGCACGAAGACATTATTTAAAAGAAGAAGAACTGATTTGCACAAATTATTTCAGTATTAAAAAGCTACATGCTTAGTGAGTAACATATGACAATATATTAAGCTATAAAAATAGAGATCCCTACGAAAACGTAATTAGTGTAACCCAAGGTGTAAAATATTGAATGCTTTAATTAATTAAAAAAATTACATGCTTTTTGGTTACCGTCATAAAATAAATAACTACGGAGTTTTGGCCCCGTCGCGGAACATCGAGACATTGTTTCATTTTCAAAAACTCGAATCAGTACTTCGAGTTTTTATATATGTATTAGGTCGGGGAAAAAGTCTTTTCGCATAACGTAGGTATAAACTTATTATAAAATTTTTTTGACTGTACTATTTGTGTCTGGCTGGTTTTGGTAACATTAAAAAGGTTCCATTATAAAGAAAAGAAAAAAATAAAAAAAAGTTGTTTCCCGCTATTTTTCATTTGTTTTTCTCTCCGTAAAAATGAGTGAATCTAATGAAGAAATTCGATACATTTTAAAATTTTATTATAAAAAAGGCAAAAATGCAACTCAAGCAGTGAAAAAAATTTGTGATGGTTATGGACCTGATGCAGTGTCAGTAAGAGTAGCACAAATTTGGTTCAAACGTTTTCAGTCCGGAAATTTTGATGTTAAAGATGCACCTCGCTCTGGTCGCCCTGTTACGAATAAAATGGACGCCATTTTTGAAAGAGTGGAGCAAGATCGGCATATTAGTAGTTACGATGTAGCTGAAGAACTGGGAATTGACCACAAAACAGTTTTGACCCATTTGAAGAAAGCTGGTTATACAAAAAAGCTCGATATTTGGGTGCCACACGAGCTCACTCAAAAAAACTTAATGAACCGTGTACTCATTTGCGATTCATTATTGAGACGTAATGAAACCGAGCCGTTTTTGAAGAGATTGATAACTGGCGATGAAAAGTGGATCACGTACGACAAGAACGTGCAAAAAAGGTCGTGGTCGAAAGTTGACCAGGCTTCACAGACTGTGGCCAAACCTGGCCTAACACGAAATAAGGTGATGCTGTGTGTATGGTGGGATTGGAAGGGCATTGTTTATTATGAGCTTTTACCGCCCGGCAAAACCATCGATTCTGATCTTTACTGCCAGCACTGATGAGATTAAAGGAAGCAGTCGAGAGAAAACGGCCGGAATTGATCAACAGGAAGGGTGTGGTCTTTCATCACGATAACGCTAGACGACACACATCTTTAGCCACTCAGCAAAAATTAAGAGAGTTCGACTGGGAGGTCCTAGTGCATCCACCATATAGCCCTGACCTTGCGCCTTCAGATTTTCACCTGTTTCGGTCTCTGCAGAATTCTTTAGGTTCTGTAAGGTTGACCTCAAGAGAGGACTGCCAAAACTATTTGTCCCGTTTTTTTGATCAGAAGTCCCAAAGTTTCTACAGTAACGGGATAATGTCTCTGCCCACAAAATGGCAGAAAGTTATTCAACAAAACGGTACATATATATTGTAAATAAATGTAAATAAACTTTGAAAAAAATGTCTTGACTTTTCATACAAAAATACGAAAAGACTTTTTCCCCAACCTATTATATTGAAATTTGAAATTTAGACATAACGTCTTCGACAAACTACTTTCGAAACAAGTCAAAATTAATTTATTCGAACCAGTCATATAAAAAAAACAATTATTTTCGGAGAAATATAAAAAATAAAATATAAACTGTTTATTATAAATTCCATGCAATCGATTAAATAATTTTATATGTTGTTTTGGGTGGTTTATAAGACTCTACGATTATTTACAGGGCTAGTTAACCAACTAGCCGTGTAATGTTTTTTTTTCATATTATAATATATCTAACCTTCATTAAATTAAAAAATATTAAGTAATACCCGACACAAAACAAATTAAAGACTTCTTGGCGGGAAAGTGAAGCGTCATGTCTGCAGTTTTGTTTTATTTTCTAAAATTTGTGATATTTCTAACATTTATGTTTAATAACGGTGGATTATTAACCATAAAGTGTTTGTGAACGTACATGAGTGTTGGTAAATAAAATAAAACAGTGCAACATAACTTTTGAAATTATCTCAAGAAGTCCGTGTGAGATCTCAGTATAGTCCCACATCTTTACTGAGGACTCAAGGGGCTTAGGGGAGGGCATCTCATTTACCATTTATCATCTTTATCACTACTCATTTTCATTTACTATGAATTATATATTATTAATATATCACTTACTTGACACTGGCTATATGTGCTAGACGCACAAAGCCATTATTTAAAAAAAAAAATTAAAGTAAAAAACTCTGGGCTCGCTTATTGTTTTGTTCATTATAAATGCCGACTACTATAATTGATAAGTTATGTAACTTAATAGGCAGTTATGGCTGCCTTTAGACCTGTCACAATATGAGACAGAACTCCCCCTCGCTGTCAAATGTCAGTTGTCAAACTTCAGCCTATCTTCCCTAGACATTTTGTTATCAGTTTGTTATTCAGTAAGATCTGTCTAGTAATCAATTTTGTTTATTTGACTAGATCTCAATTTCGGTGTTTTGGCGCCAACGTTGAATATGACACATCGCGGCAATATCTGATTTATTTTATTTTATTTATTACATTTAGGGCGACTAACAAAATAAAAACTAAAAATTAACATAACAAATACAGTAAATTAAGACCAGAACAAATATTCATGTTTATGCACAAAAAGATTTGTCCTGTGTGGGAATCGAACCCACGACCTCTGGAGTGGAGAGCGGGTATATCGGTCGTCAGATAAATGATTTTGAATTTTTTTGTTGAGTTATTTATTTTCTCTTATTATTTTGTAGTACAAAATAATATATTTTATTGTCTTTATGTTCATCACGATCATTAAGATTCGTAAAAAATTTACAAACAGTATCGTGAAATTTCGTTAAATATGTCAAATTTTTTCAGCATTGGTTACCACAAATGGTTAAAGTACGCTTTTTAGTAAGTATTTCTTGTGCTAGCGGATACTTATTTGCACATACATACTTACAATAGGATGCAACCAGGTAGAAATGTAATTATAACTTTTCTGTTTATGCCAACTAGCTGCTCCGGCAATCTACTTTACGACATATTTTTCAATCTGTCAATCTTCTGTCAATATTTGCAGATCTCTCACAATCTTCTGTCCATATTTTTTTTATTCACTATACACATTTTGAGATTTATTTATTTTTTTGTACAGGGTGCACTGGGATCCTACCAAGACCTAAGGAGTCCAAGCCAACCTCACCTGCAAGAGGTGCACCTGGCGATCAACGGACAAGGCTCTGGCGGACATGAATACTCTCGGTAAGCGGCAATAGGCTGGCCTATTACATAGTACCAACAATGTAACTGGCACAACGTAGGCGTAAAATATGGCTCTGCCTACCTCTGGGGAAAACAGGCATGATATTATGTATATATGGAGCAACTCAATTTACACACATACTTTCGCCACCTAGAGGGAAACATCATTCAATGGTTAAGCCAGCTTTCAGTCTGTTAGAAGGCACTAGCTTCCTAATATCGACTGCCATAGATGTTCATGACAGCCGGAACCAACGGCTTAACGTGCTTTCCGAGACAAGGAGCATAATTACACACACAACTTCGAAAAGTCATAGACGCGACCGAAGTCAAAGAAATTAGGTCATGTTTATATTTGTTGTTCAGCTTCAAGCTCCCCCCCCCCCCATCCCTTTACCCTCTCCTACTCTCAACCAAATCCTACTAAAATAATAATACATACTATAGTTTGTAAAGACGGATGTACTTAACACATTATAAATGCATTTTTATTGCACACATGCATTTATTAAACAGAGATCGAGTTGGGCATTCAAAATACAGTAGTTCCACAAAACTATTTGCGTAGCTTGTCTGTGGGATCACAAGTCTAACTTACAAAATAAAAACTTAAATGTTAAGTTAAGTAATAATAAACTTAACATTTTTGCCCCTTTACGCTCACACAGCAAATTAGGATCTAATTCTCCCATAAACAGAATACAGAACGCGCACAACATAATCTCAGTCAAAGACTGTGACATGTTTAGGCACAGTCTCGTTAAATTTAAAACAGTATTAAAAACTATCTTAAACTGATGTATTTAGTCACTCTCATTGTTTTTTTATGTAAGTTCAGTGTTTTTTAGTATTTAGTTTGCTATACCTTGTAATTTTTTAGTATTTAAATGTCGTGGCAACTTGTAATAGAAACGACACTATTGTTTGAGCCATTAACTTCTATGTTTGATCCATGTCTTTGTGTGTGTTTTGTAAGTTGTCCTAATTATAAATAAATAAATAAATAAAAGTGTGACAAAAAAAATACTTCTTAGGGGTTCGTTTAAAAACATTTGTATCTTGTTACCGGCGTATATCCTTGCAATACCAGGGAGAATTTGGGTCATACTGCACTAAGCTGCCCCAGTGCGGATTGGCGGAAGTGTTTGGCGTCCCGTTTTAAAACATTTGCAAGCCCCCCACTATCTACCAACTAGTTTCAACGATTACTAAAGTCTAGCACGTTCCGATATCCGGCAGCGCTAGCCATTAAATACCACTTAAACGCCCATTCAAGGAGTATGACTGTGAGCTTTGCCTTATTTCGTTGATCGTTTCCTAAAATACACAATGGCCGCTTGGCCAAAAAATGCGCTTGTAGCTTTACAAGCGCATTTTTTCGCAACTTTTCATAGTGCAATGAAAACTTTTCTGGACTGCATCAACTGCTTACGTTAGGCAGGATGCCGAAGGTTGTCTATGCAGTCCAGAAAAGTAAAAGCACTCCATACACTGTAACAAGCGCATTGACATAATGCCGTTGCACGCCTCGCTTAAAATACCAGGGACTTTCGGAGCTGGGACTCATAAAAACATCAATAATATAGTATGATAAATACCTGATGCAGTGGTAGTAGCAGGAGTAACGGACACAGAGCTAGAAGTATTAGTATCAGTGCTCATCTCTATGATCCGCTCCACGCTGATCCTGCCCGCTGAGCTCTCACTAGCCTCCTGGTTATTGTCCTCGTCGATCTGAGGACTCGGAGCGGCCTGGCTCAAGTCATTCGCCACAATTACATTCACAGTCGTCAAAGACTCCAGATCTGAGTTATCCCCACTGATTTGCGAATTGTCGATATAAACAGCAGCAGATCGCGCACCAAGTGTCTCCATAACACTCTCAGCCAGCGACCTCGTCGACATTTCATCGATGTCGATGTCCTGCTTGATGTCTATAATGATCTGGTGCCGTTTCCCTGACCCAGAAGGCCCTTGCACCTGATGGACGCTCACCGAAGCATCAGTCTGCGACATATGATGCTGGATGACATGCGTCAATTGCCCCTCAAGGGACATATCTCTGTTACCCGCCATTATCACATCGATGCACTCACACAACTAACTTAGTCAGACTTGTATCTCAGATATTGCACTTGTTTTTATACTAGTGAACACAATTATCACACTGGTATTATGAACACTGGCGGTTTCGCTTGGGACTGCGGCGTTGCAGGGCGCAGATGCATAGAAATTGGGTCAGAGTTCAGTAAACTCCGAAAATCCTCTTTGTGCGTTGTGGCAGTGATTTTTGGTCGTAGATGGATTTCTTCCTACATTATTATAGGTATTTGTTGTGGCGGATTGGTCGGAGATGGCAGTTGTTGGTTGTAGCAGTGATGAGGCGCGTAGCGGCGCGCGGCCGTCCGTAGCCAATGCGGCCTACGTCCGTAGCAGCTACGGCGCGCCCACGGAGCCTTCACACACTTCCGCGAATCAATATCCGCGGATCTATCTCGAGATATATCGGGGAGATTTATTGTTGATATCGAAAATATTTAAATTTTTATATTACTTGTGTAAAAGTTCGCTAGATATTAAAAAAAAACAATCCAAAAATAAAAAAATTATTGTTACTGCCTATAAATATAATATTTACTGATTACGCATAGTTTATTAAAAATTATATAGTATTAATTCCATATACCAATTAGTTTTGTATAAAATCCGCGAAACCGCAACGGTAATTCTTACACCGTGCCACGAGTACAATTATAATCAAGTGTATAAAAAAATGTAAAAAATAGTGTTTTACAAATTTATTTGAATTTTATGTTGAATTCTTTAAATACATTAAAAGTGTAATTAAATAATTCAGTCCTTTGAATGCAACGGTATCTAACCAAAGCGTCGATATGACGAATTTTTTTAATTTTATATACACAAAACATATTATTGTCAAAACTTGACTGCTACATATGATTCATAAATAACGGATTTCTATAATTTTGTAATGCACCCCGAAATTCATCTATTTGTCGTTAGTGGCAGCATAAGTTCCACACTATTTTAGGCTCTATTTATTTACAAAAGACCAGTTAAAAGTTACATAAAGCAAATCAAAAAAAACCAACCAAATATCATTAAAATTGTTGTATAGTTCTGTACTGTGTTGATGTGTGACATACAATCAAGCCAATTTAAATATGTAATTTCATAAGAAAAAGGTCTATGAAATTGAATTTATATAAAATACAATATATGTTTACGTTTAAAAAAAATAAAACATCCCTTTAACTATCCTCAGATCACCACCCCGTGTGAACCCTGCCACTTTCGACGGCACGTGCCCGCGCCTGCGCTTTACCCTAGCCTTCTCCCCTCTCGCTCTAGCAGCGTACACCCGTCCCTGTCCATCCCCTTCGATCGTTTGAGAATGACGAAAAAGCGTATAATCGAATTTATGCCAGCCGCGCGGCCCGAGGTACCGTCCGCAGCGCAGGCAGGGCAGGTGTCCTTGAACCAATTTCAGATATATTTTTAGGTTACCTGTATTACCTGGGTTGTGGACCTAACGATTATCTGTTTGGGGTGGTATATTGGTTCTAAATTCATTCTTAATATACTCGTAGTTAATTTGCCACTGTATATTTACCGAATAAAGCAAAAAAAAAAGAATGTAGCTTTATTTTATATAACATAAATTGATAATAATTAGTTTTTTTTTAATTTAACGTGAGATCCCCTCTCATCCCACGAGGAGTCGTAAGAGTCGGCAAAGAGAAATCCTACTGGTTGATGGGCAGCAGCGTCATCCTGCGTACAGGCCTTAACTGCTATCACCAACCCGCCTGCCCAGCGTGTTGATTATGGGCAAATACTCCCAATAGAATGTAATCTATTGGGGAAGCTAATGTTCAGCAGTGTACTTTATAAAACTGTTATGCTTCAAAAGAGCAATAGAAGACATTATTGGCAAATTTTTACCAATAATTTTTTTTTATAAATGGAAAAAAAAATGTTTTGTTTACATGTGGGTGCCTTCTTTGCTGACTGTACCGCAGCAGTCGCCATTACGTAACAGTGCGGCGCGATGACGACCGAAAACAAGGAAACTCCATGTAAACACCAAGCGTCTTCTTTGCCTACTAATTGGTAGTTCTGTTTACCTGTTTCTATCATTATATTGACAATTGAATCAAATTAATTTGTACGTGACCACCTTCTGACCATAAACTGGCATAGCCGATTTCGGAAAACGGCAGTGTTGAAACTGGGCAGGCCACATATCGAGGATATAGACCATATTATTGATGGGTCCTAAGTATACTGAGTCAACTCTATTTCTAATAACTTTACAGGAAGACAATATTAAGAGAGAAAAGTTATATTTTCAATAAGTTATTTTATCTTGAGTTTGATACTCAAGAAAAAATAACTAATCATAGCAAATTACCTATAATGAAAGCCTTCAGCGAAAAATCAAATTCATATTATTTTAGGAGATCATGTAGATATACTAGGATACGTCGATTATTTTTATATTATAATAAGTCAACTACCACTTAGATTTGTTTATGTCGTATTATTGAATCTACGTATTGTGTAAATAAATAGTGAATGTGATAAAAATATCATGTAATTCAGTTTTCTTCAGTTTTCTTTTAAAATTATTTTTAGTAAAAGTAAAAAAAACATTATTTCATAAATACATAGTACTGGAAAACGTCATAATTAAAATATAATAAAAAACAATCGAACTATTATTACGTTTGTTTCGTTATTTTGTTGAAATATAATAAGTGGACTCACTATATATTGATGTAATTTCAAAAAAGGTCACATTCGCTTCCCGCGTATACTAGTGCGCTACACTTGACTCAGTGTACATCCAGTATACGTCATTATATTTAAGATATTATTAGAGATATTATTATTTTTTTCAACAGGTAGACAGAGGATAATATTAATAGTTGTAAATATCACTAAATGCCTATTTCCTGAAATTTGTTAGTTGACTCAATACACTTCGGAGCCATCGATATAAATATATATTTGTAGTAACCAGGATCTAAGCGATGGGCTGGTATCAAAGGTATAGAAGTATACCTTGGAAACGATGGCAATACGACATTGTCTCATTCGTTCCAGAGTAGGGGAAATTTGGCCAGGAAAGAGAGATATGAAAACAACAGAGAGAGATATGTGCCCTGTAGTGGAACCATAGACCTTTTCCCAGCTATGGGCTAATTAATGGCAAAAAGTATACCAGTAGACCCCCCGGATATTGTAGCATTGGTCCTCGACTGGGGGAGATTCGCTCAGGGAAGAGAGAAATGTAAACAGTAGAGAGAGACCTTTTGCAATACAGATCCATTCCCAGCGAAGGGCTGCAATTACGTCAAAAGGTATAGAGAGGTAGACCTTGGTGAAGATGGCGAAACGCCATGGTGTAATTCTTCCTAAAGTAGGGGAAATTAGACCAGGAAAGAGAGAAACAGTGGACAATATCATCTTAGTATTAATTATCACGGTTGCACCACACTTAAGCTCAGAAACCAGGGTCTGCTCTCTGGTCAACCAGTTTTGGCTCAATTTCAGTTATCACATGAAGCGACTGCCGTCTGATCTCCGTAACTCAAACATTATTCTATGGTTAGACCAGCTGTCAGGATATTAGAAGGCCATAGATGTTCATGACAGATCTAACAGTAAATGTGTGCTATATATATATTTAGAGAAATATTTAAAGAAAACCTTTCTCCTGTAATATATGTGACAAAAAGGCGGTTACGATCTCCTTTAAGAAAGGGCTCGATATGAAAAGCTTGCAGCTCCACGGTGTTAGGAGGTCGAGAACGATCTCTTAAGTAAATTAGAGTTTACAGAGGTCAATCCTTAGATGGATGACCGTTTGTGAGGCATTATCGAGCTCTTCCGTGCTTCGAATAGCACGTTAAGTCGTTGGTCCTGGTTATCGCTATATATGGTAGTCGTTAGGCCATTTTAGAAGTCCAATTGGGGGCCTCGAAAAATTCTATCAGCAGGACACCATACACCTGCCTCCGTCAATCCGCACTGGGTCAGCGTGGTAGAATATGACCCAGTAACCTCGCACCTTGGTATGTGAGAGGAGCTCGTGCTCAGTAGTGGGACGTTAATGGGCTGAGCTGATGATGATGAAGGGGTTTGGGGGAGGGCATTTCATATACCATTTTTCATCGTTCTCATACTTTTTTAATGTAAATACATACTTCATATAAATAGGAACACCTAGACCAAAACAAATATTCATACAAAGATTTGTCCTGTGTGGGAATCGAACCCACAGCATACTCGTACCTACTCTAAACTAAAAAAAATATTATGTTAACTTATGTCTTTCTTTCTTTTCTCAATTTTCCCTTTAACGTTAAGCCAACATTAGCCGGCTTTAGTAAAAAGCCTCTCTAGTACAAACAAACGCATTGATTACGCAAGAGCCGTCCGCTCTGTAGTTCAGTAGGGCGGCGGCGGCGGCGGCGGAGGCCTAGAGAGGCTTGGGGCCGGTGGCCTTGCTGAACTCGCGCAGTCAACTTAGTTGAGTAGGATGTCTTGACTCAAGGTCTTGAGGTCTTATAAACAATTGTAATGATACTTTATTGGTTACGTTACTATGTTACGAACCCAATGAAACGGGTAGGCTGAAAAGTAGCGCTGCGTAGAGTAGCCTACTCTGTATTACTATTTTTAATTAGGTATTTTGTCATATTTGCATGCCGTGGTGACTTGTAAGTAAAACAGCACTTAGCTTTTAAGTATTAACTGTATTTGTTATGTTCATTTTTGGTGTATGTTTTGTTAGTCGCCCTAAATGTAATAAATAAATAAATAAATAAATAAATAAATAAATAAATAAATAAATAAATAAATAAATAAATAAATAAATAAATAAATAAATAAATAAATAAATAAATAAATAAATAAATAAATAAATAAATAAATAAATAAATAAATAAATAAATAAATAAATAAATAAATAAATAAACAAATAAATAAATAAATAAATAAATAAATAAATAAATAAATAAATAAATAAAGAAATAAACAAATAATTAAATAAACAAATAAATAAATAAATAAATAAATAAATATTTTTTTACTTCAGAGTTTAGTTGATATCGAGCGCTTCCGTGCTTCGGAAGGCACGTTAAGCCGTTGGTCCGGGTTATCACTAAATGTGGTAGTTGTTAAGCCATTTTAGAGGCCTAATAGGCGGCTTGAAAAATTCTAACTGCAGGATTTCATGCACCTGCCTCCGCCAATCCGCACTGGGTCCGCGTGGTGGAGTATGGCCCAGTAACCTCGCACCTTGGTATGTGAGAGGAGGCTCGTGCTCAGTAGTGGGACGTTAATGGGCTGAGATGATTTTGTCATGTTTATGTATTCCTTAAAAGCAATAAACGATTTTTTATTTATTTTATTTTACGGCTTCTGCGGATCCTTTCAATATCTTCAAATATTCACCGCGTGTGTTTTGTATTGTTATATTTGATTGATAATTTGAAAGAGCATAGCCTGTGAGTTTCTTGTCAGTTCTTCTCACCGAGTGGCTCGGAATTGGCACTTAGATACACTTATACTTCATTTTTATTTTTTATGCATGTAAGGGAATCGAAGCTTCGTGATTTCAGTGCAGTAAATTTTGTTATAAAAATATTTTTGACGTTTTAAGTTTTATGGACCAGCTGCTAGTTTATGAAATAAATAACTTTTTACTTTACTCGATGTACAAATAATAGACGAATAATTCGGAGTAAAATTTGGTCTCAAAATAGCCGCCATAATCACTTCATAGCACAAAACAAAGTCGCTACCCTCTGTCTGTCCCTTTATACGCTTAGATCTTCAAAACTACGCAACGGATTTTGATGCGGTTTTTATTAATAGGTAGAGTGATTCAGGAGGAAGTTTTATATATAGGTCACGCAGACGAAGTCGCGTACGACTGCTAGTAAATAATGTCCTGAACACTTGTAGAACTGTGAAAAAGATTTTTCCAGAAGATTCCCTTTAAATGATTCTTACTTGGTTTGTGTTAGTTCATTGTACATCAGAAAGTAACATTTCTGAGAAAATCAAAGATTATCAGCTATAATATTGATATGAAATCATTATTTCATAAAATGTGGTTACATACATGGTCTTATGGTTGCTTTTTCCAACATATTATGTGGCTTTTCGACGTGGAAGTATAGATTACATTTGTCTGTAGAAATTAAATTAATTAATTCTGTTTTATAAAATAAATAAAAAATTACAGATAAGGAAAAGAAAGAAAGATAATAGAACAAAAGAATAAATGTTTATGTAACTGGGACTCAAAAAACAAACAAAAAAATTATTTTTACATGAATATTTTTTACAGTATTTTTTTTCTTTGTCCTCATTTTGACATAATTAAAATAACCTATAAATAGTTTGAAGTAAATCCAGGGAACTCTTTATATATAAACTGACATTCAATTTTTTTTATTTACTACCTACTAATGTTGAGCTTTCATGTTACATTATTACTATTATTGTTATTACTATTACTACATTAATATATCTACTTACATATAATTTTTGCATGCCCCTTGGAATATAACATACTGATTCATTTATCTTACCATGTTGTATAGCAAACATATGATTTGATTGATAAAGGCATTAATAAGGTTTTATAAGTCTCAAATTATCTTTTCCACTATTTAGGAAATAATTAAACTGAAGTAAGTTTTTTTTTAAATTAATTAAATATTTGTCTATGTGCACTTCGGATTAATGAAAATCGTTTTCAGGAGTACAGGGGGCCTACCGCCGAATTCGATGGAATACCGGTAATCCATCTAGATCAAACTTTGTTTTGCGTTCATTAATCCGTACCGGGGAATCTGCCAACAACCACCTCTCATTCATGACCTTCAGTCCGTGACAGACCAATAGGTAAATGGAGAACGCCATTTTGTTTCGATTTCCATGAGTTCGGCGGTACGACAGAATCAATTCGAAATCCATTTTGCCTTATAATCGATTGCCACCGAACTCGGCGGTAGGCCCCCTGGTTTAGTTATATAAGATTGTGATTCTTGATTCGTACTCAGTTGCTCTTCCATACAAAAGTAAATAAATGAATTTCAGTACAAATTGGAAATCATTAAAGTTATATAATACTTTAGGGTGGTGCAGTAGAGATTGGGCGGAAAATACGCAGTTCGATAGGGCGGCATATTCGTAGTTTATTAGGGCGGTAGTTTGAGGAGGCTCTACGGACGGTGGCCTTGCCTGTCATTCCATAGTTAACTAACTACAGTAGGATATCATTCAATTTTAGGGGTAAAAAAGTGACATGAAGCCGTTGATCACGGTTATTACTGTGTGGTATTCGTTAAGCTAAGTTTAAGACCCTATAAGGCACTTTTAACATTTTTACTTAACTAAACATTAATGAATTTGATTCCAGTCTCTTATTACTATGTGTGGTAGTCGTTAACACACATACATAATGTTACGCCTCATTCCCGTAGGGGTAGGTAGAGATCCCCCCGACTGGTCTCCACCTTGTCGTGGTGGGGGGGCTGAGTACCTCCCGGAGGCCGGGAAAAAGTAACACCCAGAGACCGACGACTCTGGGTGCTCTTAGTACTGACTACCGGGGGAGAAACTAAGAGGGACCTGTGGAGGGCGCAGCGGGCGGGCCAGGAGGGCCCGTCAAGCAGCGCCAGGAGGGTCTTAGGCAGTGGGGGCAGGGGGCCAGATTTTTAGTAAGTATTACTGCTGGCAGTCGTGTCTGCCGGTGGTGAGTCCCACACCCCCTTTCGGTCCCCCTTTGGCCGGAAGGTAGTGCATAAACGCATTCTGTTACCGATGTAAAACAAAAAAAAAATGGGGTAGGTAGAGATGACATCCTTCCACTTGCTACGATCTTGGCACACACTCTTAGCTTCATTTACACTCATTAACCTCCTCATACACGCCAGTTGGTTCAGGTAACTTTTGACCTGCCCTTTCTCTAAAATTTTCTGGATTTGGTCATGGAAGGTCGTACGTGGTCTTCCCCTCCCAACACTTCCATTCACTTGTCCATCATTAATCACTTTCGTTAGTCTTCTTTTATCATCTCTCAACATGACCAAACTATATAAGCGTACCTTTCCCAATTCTTGTCACTATATTTTAAAAAAAAAGGCATGTGGACCTTAAGTTAAATTGAAAACCCTATAGAGCGGGTTTTCTTCTAACTTACTAAACATTCATGAGATTATAGTACTCATAAACCCATACAAAGTTATAGAGTTGAAAAGAGCTAACAGCAGGAAACGCACACGCGCTGGATTTGCGTGGTGGAGGTTATACCTGAATTCTTAACACCTTATTTAGTGCAAGGAGACCCATGCTCATAAATGGGACGTAAATAGAGGCCTCCGCCCATTTACGTCCTATTTATGAACACGAGAATGATATTTTTTCAAATATTTTTTGCAAATTTCCAGTAATATTATGTAAAGATATTTACAGAATATATTTATGTATTTAAATTTATAAGAACATAAATGTTGATAATACGTAAATAGGATAACAAAAACATTCTAAGTTCCGTCAAAAAGCTTGCCCGTGAGAACCAAAGGAAGAATACGAACAAAGAATAATGTACCTAGAATTAAAACATTCAGCTAAAATTAATGATTCCCAACACACAGTGTAAAGTAAATAAATTTCTGTATCGCATCCAAAACGCTCAAAGCTCAATGAGACAGAGCAACTAGCGTTCTCTTTTGCCGAGTAGCGGTACCAAATTGCACATTTAAAAGTAAAAGCACCTGATCACGTGCGCTGCCTAACGGGAAATGGCCGAACTGCGTTCATTGAACTTACGTTCCGTTGCGCAACTTTCAAACTTCGATTACGGTGCTTTCCGCAAGCACGTCCTAACCGGGCGGTCGTGGCGCGAATTTCAAAAATGGAACGGGGCTTTTTTTCTTTATGACTTTTGGGAATGTGCTGCCATTATGGAGAGCATTAAACGAAAAGAGTTTCAATGTGCATTCCATTCTTAACTAAACTTTTTTCTCACAAGGTCGTTTGACTGGATAATTTGATGGAATCTTTTTGCTAAGGAACTTATCTAACCTCGTTTAAATGATATATAATTTTTATAAAAAATGCTACGTGTATATTATGTTCCTATTTGAATATGTTAACGGGATTATGTAAAAAACTACATATATTGTCTGTAAATAAAGAAATATTCTTGAAAAAACAACAAAGCTCTTCTTTCAGATAATTGTCTAACTTTCTATAATTAAAATATTAGTTATATAGATTAATACTTATAAGATTTTAAAGTCTTCATAGGTTTAATGTTTTAAACTAATATTTTACTGCATGTCACAATAAGGCTAAATAAATATTTATACATTTTTTTTTACATTTACAACAATTGCACCGTTTTGGTAAATTAATTAAAAAAATACTTAAACAATCTAAAAAAGGTGCAATCTTCTTTGTTTAAAACCAGCTTACTTGAATTGTAAAAAATTTCCAGCAAGAGATTTTTTATTTTTAAATTATGAAATAAACCTCAAGTCTACAAGCTTCTGATTGCAAGATGAGACATTAAACACTGTATATTTTATTATACTTACTTCAGTAACACATGGAGTTTATTAAGATTTTGAGAATGTAATTAGTTCTATGTAATTTTTTCTTTGTGGATCGATATTTTTATAAAAGAAAATTCAATTTTGGAAAAAACATTGTTTCGAAATCTTTTCTTAGAAGGTTTTTTTTCTTTGTTATAAGTATTCTGAAAAAATCAAGTTATCTACATAAATAAGTTTAATATTATTTAGCGTTTCCATCATTTAGTCACAGTCAAGACAAGGTCCTATTCTGTAAAGTAGTGGAAGCTTCTATGGAATTTATATCGACATGGAAGATTCTTCTATGTAATACCAATTGGTAATATGACACTTTCCTACACTTCTGTACGTTGTCGTAGTCGTTATGTCGGAAAATCTATCATAATAAAAACGAAAACTTCGAATCTATACCAGCTTTAGAAAATTGAATAATATCTCTACGTGTCGCATCTCCTCGTTAGAGCCAAAACTTAACGCTTTATCTTTTAGAACCAAGATTGTTTTTATTTTTTTTATTTAAAAGTTGTAAGTCACATGTCGGTTTCACAAATTATTCCATCGTTACTTTGCAGGCAATGAAGGGGCTAAGATTCCTGATAAAAAAATAAAGTTCATTGATCTCTGTGAACCCCCAAAAATTCTAGATTATAGATAACTATATGTCTAGACTGCATAAAGTTAGCCTCTAAGATTAAAAATGCAGATTAAGTGACCGTTGATTAGGGCTCCTGGCTTTATGGACAGTCGACGACAGATTAGGAGTAACACTTACGTTCTATACACACCTTCGCACCTTGTAACAAAGGTTAATTTCCAATAAAAAGGTCGACAAGTCTGTCGCATTTATGATTTTCGGGTCAGTTTTTTGTTTTCTTTGGTATATTTTACTTAATTTATACAATCTGTCTGTCACGCCTGATATGAGGTCTGTGATCCTGCTTTTCGCTTTAAACGTAGTGAATTTACTTATTATAAAATGTGTGTTTTTGCTGCTTGAACCAGACGCGTGGGAGCTTAATTAATTTAAAGCTCCCTCTTATTCTTTTTTTCTAAACATGCTCAAGGTATAGGACCAGTTTGCACTGAGTTCAGACCTCACCCTTATAGTACAGACGTGAACTTGTAAAATCTTACAAGTCCCGAGTTCGATATTCACCGCGAAAAAGATGATTATTTCTAGTAATCATTTCGTCTTATATTTTTTAAAAGGGGTCTTCGCTAAGATGTTCTCGTGGTTTTAAAATAAATAAATGATTTCTAACAATCACACCAATTATTTAGTTCCAAGATATATATCATTAAGAACATGGCTTCGTGCGTACATCTAGCCAGTGTCGAGTAAGAAATTAATTAATAAATTAATAATACATAAATTATAGTAAGTGAGAGTGAGTGATGAGTGATAAAGATGATAAATGAGATGCCCTCCCCCTAAGCCCAGTCCTCAGTAAAGATGTGGGACTATACTGAAACCTCACATGGACTTCTTGAGAGAATTTGAAAACTTATGTTGTACTGTTTTATTTCATTTACCAACACTCATGTTCTTTCACAAACTTTTTTACTTATAATATACATAGACTAAAATGCATAAAGCCAATGGATTAAGCTTGCGACAAATATGCCAGTCGAAACATTTGTTTAAATGTTTCATTAATACAAAATCTTTTAGTGTTATATGTTTATTGGTTACGTCTAAAATTTCCAAATTTAATCTCCGTAGAGTTCACATACGCTACGACGTAGCTACGACTCGGTTCCGTAGCAGATTTTCCTACTTTTTTTTTTTTTTTTTTTAAATAATGGCTTCGTGCGTCTAGCACATTTAGCCAGTGTCAAGTAAGTGATATATTAATAATATATAATTCATAGTAAATGAGAATGAGTGGTGATAAAAATGATAAATGGTAAATGAGGTACCCTCCCCTAAGCCCCTCGAGTCCTCAGTAAAGATGTGGGACTATACTGAGATCTCACATGGACTCCTTGAGGGAAAATTTGAAAAGTGATGTTGCACTGTTTTGTTTGATTTACCAACACTCATGTATATTCACAAACACTTGTCGGTTAATAATCCACCGTTATTACACATTAATGTTAGAAATATCACAAATTTTAGAAAATAAAACAAAACTGCAGACATGACGCTTCACTTTCCCGCCAAGAAGTCCTTTCCTACTTTTAGTTACAGCCGTAACTTTAATTGCGGGCTTGGATTCAGTTGCAAAAACCTATACATATAAATGAAATTGAAATGTTTGTTTGTTATGTAAAGAAGGTTTTATTAAATGCATTTGAAAGTCATAAGATACTTATCACTTAAAAAAACAAAATTTATATGTTTATTCATTGTAGCTAATATTAAGATATTATTAGCCATTGACATATGACGTTATTTTTAGAGGTAGAACTGATGTTATTAGGCAACCCTTCAAGCAATTTTTAATCAAGAAATTGACAAATTACCAGTAGCTTACACGGATGATAAACCTACTTTAAATAAATTTAAAAATAATATTTTCTAACAATTATACCAATTATTTGGTTCCAAGATCATAGTATCATAATATCAAGTATCATAAAGAACTTGTGGTATGGATACTAAATAACGGATAAACACTTTATTATTGTAAACACATACTCAATATACATAGGAAAACACCCAGACCAGAACAAATATTCATGTTCATGCACACAAAAATTTGATTCGGTATGATGTTATAATGACAAGATTTATCAGTCCCTCTACTAAGCATGGATATAGTTTTATGTCATACTCTACCACATGACGCAATGCGTATTAGCAAAGGTAATCACATGGTAGTCGAGAAGAAAAGATTGAGACCCCATTGGTCTTTAAAATTTCCAACAGCAGGACGCAACAGCTGCCTCCATCGGTGGATGGGTGGTGGTGGTGGATCGGTGCGGTGGCACTGGGTCCGCGTGGCGGAGTATGGCTCAATACCCTCGCACCTTGGTATGTGAGAGGAGGCTCGTGCTCAGTAGTGCGTGAGATGGTGAGCTTGAAGGCAAATATTTAAGGTTGCTTTTTAATTGATTTATTAATAATCTGCTTAATCAAGTTACTTTTCGGGAAATTATAGTTGCACGGGAATTGTTACGAAGAATTTTTGATTCATTACTTACTTACAATTGATTTCCGCAAAGTAACGCCTGAATCAATAAATTAATCTGTTTATATTATCCGTAAAGTATCTAGTGTTAAGAAAGACTTAAAAAATGCTATGAGTACAAATATTACATTAAACATGAAAAAACAAATTTCAAAATACAAAACCATGTAACATCAAAACGTTTTATAATTGCCCACTACAATTTAAAAAGAGGTTGGACAGCTTTTTTATTTCTTCAAAGGTTTGCAATTAAAATAGAAAAAGTTTAAATTGGTACTCCTTTCATCGCATTGTTCTTTAAATAAAAAGGAAAATAATAATACAAAATTTTGCGCAATTTCGCTTTGCCCCCTCCGGAAAAGAAGCCATTCAAAATTTCAAACTTCGAACATGGAATTTTAGCGCCTACGCGGAAAACGATTCGAACGAAAATTTTGTTTCTGTGTGTAAAAAGGTCTTTTATACATTTATGGCATATTAGTAATTACCGTGTAATTAATTACTAGGGTATGACTTTGGCTTGACTGAACTGTGAATAATTGACAAAAACGCTTCTTATATACTATTCAATTCATATTCAAATAACTTGAATTATCAAATAATTTTTACTATTTTATGGTATTCCGTGTGACAAATATTAGCAAAATGAATGAAACAGTATTATCTGGTCTTGCATTTAACAGTGTGTTAACTTGTGGGTTTCTTAATATTGAGCTACATAACGTTAAATTAATTAATTTTATTTGTAGTCAGTATAATTTTTTTTAGATTAATAAATACGCAAATAAGTTGTTTCAATTAATATACTAAAAAGTTTTAAATATTCCAAACGTATCCATTAAAATAATTGAATGTCAAAAAAATTAAAAGCTTCGAACATCCGGAAACTTTTTAATTTTAGCGGGTCCCAGGCAAAGGTACTTCGCATACAGCCGGTCTCACGTCTCATGCGCTCGGAACGCGTACAGATAACGGAGTTAACAGTTACACAGTATGTGGGTGAGGCCGTGCGGCACCGTTATTGTCCACGTCACTAGCTCTAGTGATGTGATTATGCCGAATATCGACTGAATTGAGAAAGGTTAGGTAAGTCAGGTTAGTCATTTGGAAAAATAATAGCGTCTATTTCTGTTTTCTTTTCTTCGCGGTTTTTATATGGAAAGTATCAAGAGAATAAATTTACAATTAAGTATTGTATTTACAACAACATTGTTGTTTTGTGTTCAGCACCATCATTATTGTAATGACTGTGGCTTGACGCGAGGATTTCAACGTTATTTCAGCATATTTTGTATGTAAAAAATAGTTTGTAAGTATTATATAAGAAAACGTTTGACAGTATAAAAAAGGGATTTATTTTATACAATCCTAGTGTATACTAAAGGCCGACCGCGACTGTGTCCGCGTGGCCAACAGATTAAACTTCCTCTAGAATCACTCTATCTGTTCAAAAATACCGCATTAATCCGTTGTGTAGTTTAAAAGATCTAAGAATACATGGGGTCATACAGAGGAAAGCTACTTTGTTTTATACTATCTTGTGACTTGATAGGTATAACAGTAGGTTGTAAAGTATTTTAAATTGCAAAATAACGTTTGCCGGTCTGGCGAACGTTATCTAAGTATAATTAATTTGGTATATACAAAATTGTTGTATATTTTGTGATTACTACAAACGACTTATATTGGTTCATACAACATAATATGGTCATTGTTGGCATATCTACCGAGCATGGGCCTAGAATAGTGTCACCCCCTATCATCTCACGGGGAGTCGTAAAAGTCGACGAAAAGCAGTTCTACCAGATGGTAGCAGCGTCTTCTTGCGTATTGGCTTGAACTGCGATCACCAACCCGCCTGCCCAGCGTGTTGAGGCCAACGTTCTGCAGTGAAATTTATAAGGCTGAGATGATGATGACATATCGACAAAACAATCGACCCGCGAAGCCTCGTCGCGTCACTAGCGCGAGTACCGTTCGCTACGTCACGAAGAAAGGGATCGCGCTAACTGTACAGCTAGGGCCTTGTCGCGTCGCTAGACTGTCGCTTTCCTATCGTTAATATGTCGCGATGCCGCTACCATGATGTTTATGAAGCAGTGGTTCTTAATCTTTTAGTCATGAGAGACCATTTCGACAGTTCCTGCGATAGTCTTTAAACTATTATTATTATAAGAAAATATCAGTACATTAATGTACGCCTTATTTTAAATTCTTCACCCGGAGATTGTTCTCGAAAACTTAACAGCAAAGTTCTCGATGGGCGAATGTTTTCGGGAATGTGGCATCACTAGACCTGCCTGCTTATATTGTTACAATCAGCAAAGTGAGAATTTTTTTATTAAAATAACTTGAACTTTGTACGGTACGCAAATAATGTTATAATATTACTAACTTCAGTTCTGTATCTGTTTACAAGCTGTTATCTTAAAAAGTTATTAATAAAACATATTTTTTTTACTATACAAAGTTAAAGTTATAGCAATTATAATTGGGATGTAAATGTATGTTTTTGAGTTTGTTAAACACTGTGTATAGGGTAAGGATCCTACTAAGATCTTAGGGGCATAAGCCAACCACACCTGCAAGTGGTGCACCAGCCGACCAACAAACGAGGCACTGTACAACATTACAGTTCCCAACAAGCGGGATAATTACGTGGGACCAAATATACATTTGGCGATATAGGCGAGGGCATATAATATCCCTCTGCCTACTCCTTCGGGGAAACAGGCGTGACTGTATGTGTTAAACATGCATACAGTAAAAATGATATAAAAGCACTCGGTATTTTTATTTTTGAATCGACTTGATCTCACTTATCTTATTCATTAGGCCACGCGAATCACTTAGGATGCTTCCTGGGACCAGTAGCGGTCTTCGGGCCACCGGTTGGGAACCACTGTTATAGAGACTCGAGACCGCTAGGTCGTATGTCGGGATATGTCGACTTTTTTCTCAATCAACGGCTTTTTCTTTTATTTCTCCGAGTTACGAGACTAACGTGTCTTTCACCTAGCCCGTGTTTTACAAACGTTACAAGTAAAAACGAGCCTTTTCAAAAAGAGACCGTAACCGCCATATTGCACATTTTACGGAAAATGGAATTTTTATAATTTTTTTTCAAAACATTTATAGCATCAAATTGAAATTTTTACTAAATGTTGAAATTTTTACGGCACTTCCCTGTTCATTCAGATACCTACCATGATTTGAATCAGTACTCTAAAATCACTTACATTTATCAATTTGGTTACTATTAAAACAGTTTATTGAGATTTTTGGCGCTTACGATGTTCTTTCTGCAAAGGCTCGCAAATTACTTCTTCTGTTACTGAAATTGGCAACGAATAGAATCATTATCAATAGCCATAACCTTACTTATTAATTTTAACTTATATAAATTCAATACACCTACTTTATAATTATTTTCAGTAATTTGTACTTCATATTGCAATAAATTTATTTAATTTTATCATTATCGAATAATTTGTGTACTTTTTTGTTCTTCGTTCTGTCCTATAGTAATCTATACACCATATATGTGAAAGGACAAAAACAGAAGGCCAAAGCTAGATTTGAACTTATGGCAATGGTTACAGTTAGGGCGGGAGTAAAAACCGATTGAAAAAGTGTGCTGCATTATACAACACCCTTTACACACAGACAAATAACCCATAATTTGCTCATTTTAGTTCAAAAGACCTTAATTCCCGAAAGGGCCAATATATAATTTATCAAAAAAAAAGGTGCAGTTGAAGCGTTCGAATAAAAATTGGCAAATTGGTAACCTTACTAGTTTAGATGTGTTATACCTACGTAAAGTTTTCGATTAATAAAATAATGATTGTGAGGTAAATTAATGTTTACCTCCTTTTTAATAAAAAATTTAAAGAATTATATTTATTTCATGCAAATTCAAAAAACGAAGCGTTCTAAACTTACACAGTTAAGTTTTAAGCTGTTTTTAGAATAAGCTAGATTTTTTAGCAAAGATAAATTTAATTCTAACTCCAAACCTCAACAGACTAAATATAAACAATGACACAAGGATGAAAGTGATAGATATGAAATTTAAAATGTAAAACCTACAGCTGTGTTCTGGCTGTATGAAATTTAAATTTTCGCCCGCGATGGCCGCTCGGCGCTTCCGTCAACAGTAGGGGGGCATTGACCCCGGTTTTTATGCCATACACCGCAAGCACTTGTTAGCACAGTTTTCCGAAAATCGAAAAAGTCAAAAAAGGGTGCCCTTATACAACATTTTATAACCGTTTAATTACGAAAACTTTTAGAATAAACGTACAACATAATAAATACTAATACATACTAGTAAACATTTAACTAAAGAATATTACGTAATATGTTACGTTGAAGTTTTAAATTATTTTTAAAAAATTTGATTATTTTACATAAGTATGTCAGTTATTATTTCTTTTAAAAAAATATAGTAAAAATATTTGTGTGGACGTAAAGTTATAAAGTGAATGTTTGTTTTTTTATTTAGATTTTTAGGGTACTATATTAACAAATACTCGAATGACAATTATAAAAATTTATTTTAAATTATAATTGAGTAATATTAAAATTTTTAACTTATTTCAAGATGATATTCCCAAAGCTGAAAAACAAAATCTGCAATAACGATATTCCATTCCAAACTCCTTTTAAATAACAGTAAGTAAAAAAAAGCTTACCTCTGATAGTGCTGGGCATTTTGGCAAAATCCTTTTAATCACAATTTCGCATAAAAGAAAAATCCTCAAAGTCACTTAAATGAACCACAAAACAAATTATCCAATCTCAGACATTATTATCACTTATTACACACAGTTTTCACTAATACCAAAATGTTATAAATAATCTTTTAATTATAAGCACAATAATTTTTAAACTGTATACAGTTTAAATAGTTTAATAAACTTTTTGCTTGCACCACAGAGGTTTTAGTTCGTAGTTGGCGCCAGCTGTCAGTTTTCCCGCGCTTTCAGCCGCGCATACGTCTTGGTGACGTGCGGCTATGGAAGCTTATGCTTTTTTCGAGGCAACGCGCGCCACGCAGTGAGGCTAACTGTATTTTTTTTCGTGATTTTCGTAACGGTGTAAGTAAAGGCCGGTTAGACTCTGATGATGGCTGAGCTATAGGATCGTTCGATGAAATCGCTCCGTGCGTGGCTAAAGATGCTGTTGGAATTAAACATTTTGCGAATCGTTTCGATAATCGGTCATTGAATTGGCATAGACACTTTTTAGTTAAACATATTTTTTTGATTCGTTTATGAATTACGTTTATTATTTCATATTTATTTTTTTGCTTTAAATTGCGATTCATTGCGTTATATCTTTTCTATTTTTCGACTTTCGTAATAAATAAGTAATTTACCAATATTTTTTAACGGTATTAGAAATAGCAATTTTTAAACTTTTAGTATGACCAATTTTTGTTATGAAGTTATTATATAAATAAAAATAAAGAAACTATATGACTTAAATCTAAATTTAGGTAGACAGGTATTCAAATCAAAAATCTTTTTATTTCATAAACTATTACATAATACTTGAAAACGTCAAAATTATAAAAAAAAACAATTAAAATAGAATTATACTAAAATCACGAAGCTTAGATTCACTTGCAACCAAACAATTAAATAAAACAAAAAAAAATTTAGAGTAAGTGAATCTAAGTGCCAGTTCCGAGCCACCGCTCTGTAAGAAGAACTGGCAACAAACTCACAGGCTATGCTCTTTTACATTATCGATTGGTTAGTTTAAAAGTCGATTCTGTTAAAGTCTTCTAGAAAACTAATGAGCATATCAATGTAATAATTATCAATTTATTTAATATACAAGAAAGATATACCGATAAGTCGTTTCTAACATTTAATTTGACACAGAACGAATATTTTTATACATAAGTAAGAATATTATGAAGAATTAAAGAACCGGGGCTATAGAAATCGGAAAACACATTCGCCGAAAACATCATAGTCTCCACGGTCTTACTCTGAAACGACTTACCAAATTTTCTCTATACTTTCTAGCATACAAGTCGACGATGGTGTATAGGGATCCTACCAAAACCTTTTTTTTTATTTACGTCGGTAACAAAATGCATATACGCACTGTCAAAAGGGGGACCGAGAAGTTTATATATCGCATTCAGTTCAATACAGGTTATAAATTCTTGAAAGCCTTTTTATTTGATACCAAGTATCCTTCACAAGGTGAGGTAGGCAGGCGGTTTGGGTCACATTCGACCACGCGGACTCTGCTAACTGAGTATTTTTTTGAATTTAACTCCGCTTTTTTCATTGTCTTCTACCGGAGCTAACATTGTAAGTGTTCTGAACAACTTTTAGATCTCACCCCGCTCTTTCTAGAACTATCTATCATACTGTGCAGACCATCAGTACTCTTACCAAGAAAAAAGGTGAGTAAGCTGTTCCTCTATAAGACAATTGTCTGGCGGAACATCTTTTGCCCAGTTCCTATAATCCCGGGTCTGCTTAGCTGGGTGTGAAACAGCATTTTTGCAGGGCGTCATGAGTGGGGGCGCTACCACAGTTGTACCGCTTCTTGCACGATGCGCTTTTATTTTAAGGACTGTATCGGCTGGTTACTGCGACAATGCGGCACGTTTAAAAAATCTTTAAAGCTCTATCCATAGTATTATATCTGAACTTTTAATACGCTTTAGAGCCTCTATATTCAGCTCAGTTTCCAAACATATTTTTACAGTTTTGTGAAAAAATCATTGTATCGCTGCCCCACCACCCTTTTGGATGGTCTACAATAGGGTTTCCCAACCAGTTAGGTGCACCCCATTTTGTGGGCGTACAGTTATTGTAGAAGAACGCAACAAGCTGCTCCTGTTTTGAACCTAATGTTAACTGCCGTGCTGCCGTTGTCTTTGTTCTTATAAAGACATAACCGTTGTTCGGACCCCCGACCAGATGGGTATGCGTAAATGCATTTTTCTGAATAAAAAAACATAAAAAAGGGAATGGTAGTTTCGCTGCGGGACTGTTCGAAAGAGTTACTGCGGCCTCGAGAAGGCCCAACAAGGAACATGGATGGTTTTTAGTCAGTAAAAGTCTGACATACCCTCACGCCGATCCAACCACAGCGGTCATTAGATGATTTTCAATACGAACTGATTTTCGAATCGAAAAAAAGGTTATTGTAGTTTTGAGGAAATTGAGGTTTTGTGAATAGGGAATTGAGGTTGGGAAATTTTGTTAAAGGGATTTTATAGGTTTTAAATAAGATACCGCTCTGTGGCTTAGTTAATTGCGTTTTTGTTTAAGGGGACGGTGGATGTCACCAGTGCCGTAACTAGAGCGGTGCCGGCAGTGCCCAGGCACCTGGAGGGGCGCAGAAATGACCAGACTAGTATCTAGTTTTATCTCATGCATGATAGCTAGTAGGTACATTTTGTTTTATTGCGAACATGGTGTAGACGCGCCCTACTGTATCTGGCCTGTATTTTCAGAGCCTGATCAGAGCATTTTTCAAGGGCGCAGTTTTGAAAGCTCGCACCGGGTGCATAAAAGGCTAGTTACGGCACTGGATGTCATTGACATTCAGAATCGCGACAGAAGGGATTCCAGATGGATTTCGTGCATCATTGCATATAAAAATTCATCAAAAATAATGAATAAAGAAATTGAGATAAACAAACAAACGGTCTCTTTGGTATTTAATCAACAAATAACCTGGAGTAAATTAAAAATATTAGCCATTAATAGCTTAGAAGTAAAATGGCCGAAAAAAAGACGAGACGCAACTTTACATAAGTATACTTACTCATAAAATTAAGTTACCAATAATGGTTATATTTTGATTTAGGACATTGATGTTGTGAACTATTTTATCTTTATTTAAAATTGTAAGAAAGGACCTAGTATGCTTCCTCTCTCCTAAGTTTGCCGTGCCCAACAGGGTCCATAATTGTAACTTGTGTAGATGTAAGACCTTATGTAAAACATTATAAACATTGTATTGAATTGAATTGAATGTCATATTGAGAAACTGAAAGGGTCATTTCATTTTTAAACACACGTTCTCATGTGTTATATGATGTAGATTTATGTATTTTTTTTTCATATTTTGTTCGTACAAGATGACAAAGAACAATTAAGTTGAAAAAGCCTAATTGTAGCGATCTCACATGACTCCTCACCTAAGCGATGCTATCAAAACTTTTTAGAGGTATCGCCAAGAATTTATCAATAAGTTAATAAAAATCAGGCTTAAAGTACTTCCACCAATTGCATGTATTTTATGTTATTGACAAATATTGACGGCTGATATGGCGTGGAGGTCAGTATACCTACACTTCACTCCAGAGGTCGTGGGTTCGATTCCCACACAAGACAAATCTTTGTGTGCATGAACATGAATATTTGTTCTGGTCTGGGTGTTTTCCTATGTATATTAAGTATGAATTAACAAAAAAAAAAGTATGTAAGTATGTTTATCCGTTGTTTAGTATCCATAACACAAGTTCTTAATGATACTTATCTTGAAACTAAATAATTGGTGTAATGGTCAGAAAATATTTATTTATGTATTATGTGCGTTATTGTCTGTGGTTTCGTGCCTCCGAAAGCACTTGGAGCCGTTGGTCCCGGCTCCATGAACATCTTATGCAGTCGTTATTAGGAAGGCAGTGACCTTTTATTTTTATTTTATTTACGTCGATAACAAAATGCATTTACGCACTGCCTTTTGGCCAAAGGGGGACCGAAAGAGGGTGTGGGACTCACTACCGGCAGACGCAACGGCCAGCAGTAATACCCACTAAAAATCTTCCGGCGACGCCCGCAGCTTGTTGAGAAAGAGGCGGGGGGCCAGTACCTGTGTTTCAGCGTCTGACACCCCGCCTGCGGCCAACGTTCCTGAACCAAAACCGGGAGGACCTCCTCAGAGAGGCGCAGGGACGCGCCCCTCCTACCTCCTTGTGATACCATAGCGTGTGTGGCCGACTTCTCGGAGGGTCCATGGTTAGACAGCAAAGGCCCCCGCTGCCTAAGACCCTCCTGGCGCTGCTTGACGGGCCCTCTTGGCCCGCCCGCTGCGCCCTCCACAGGTCCCTCTTAGTTTCCCCCCGGTAGTCAGTACTAAGGCCAGTCCGTCTTCTCACTTCTATTGTGGCTATTTTCAGCAATCTCCATCTTCATAGTACTAAAAGTACTTATTCTCTCTATCAATTCCTCTCTCAATAATCAATATAATTGGCCATTATTAGCAATTACTTGTAAAAGTTTGGGTTTTTTTACAAAAAAAAACATAATAAGTATTTAAAAGAAAATAGTGAAACTTCGTCTATGAAAACCATGGCTCAAATGGTTCTAAATGGTCTATACTACTTTCGTCTCCAAGCTTTGCACCCATCTTCAAGTCATTCTGTATATCTTAAAGTGGCACTTAAGCATGCTTCCCCTTTTGATGCCAAGTCGTCACCGTATCTAATGGACGCTCACAATACCAAAGAGATGGGCTAGCATTGCCCAAAATTGACGATCTTTAAAAACGGTTTTAAGCCCTAAAATTTTACGTCATTTCAAATATTGACTTAAAATTTAATACTTACTGTATTTTTTTTCTAAACCTTAGTTATAAAATCGTCCTGTACTGTATCAGGCCGTAGGTTTGCTGAAAAAAATAATGCTGTTATTAAAAAAAAAAGATTCAAAAAAACTTCTTACCAAATTGATTTTGTTAAAATTAATGTTCTCGCTTAAGCATGTTACGAAGCGGAATAACTAAGAAATATTTTATTAATGTTATGCCAAAACTCCGTTAACTTTTATTTACACAACTTGTTCGTGTGAAACGGAAAAGAGTCTTAAAAGTTAACGAAATTCAAGAATTGAACCTTCCGGCATCGGCACTTGAATTCCCGCGTAAACAAAACAGAAGAGAGGTCGTCGAACTCAACGGGACTCTGGGTAACTTGGCCAAACCAGTCGGACTACGTTGCTGTGACGTCACCGTGGTGAAGAAAATCGTTTACAGGTGGCGCTGTTCGCATGTTGTGAGATTTTCAGATTTGTGTTCATCCTTTTTACAATTTAATGGCTTGTTTTAAAGTAAGTAACATTAAAATAATACGAACTTGGAATTTTTATACGCCTACAAATAATTCTTGCATATTTTATTTTGCTAAATTTTATAACTTTATACTCATTATGCACTAATGTTAACAATTTATTAATTTAAAAAAGGGTTACCATAAATTATTGCGTTTGACTTTTAGAAATATACGAACAAAACAATGGAATATACAAACAAGAAAATTACTTAACTAAATTGTACATACGCTGATATTTTTAACATCTCTGGCAAATTTTAATGAACCCCCAGAAACTTTCGGTTGTATTGAGATACTGACATCTAGCGACGAGTAGATTAACTAACGCGTCGTACGCGTCAGAGACATCTACAGAAAATAAGGTAAACAACCTCAATTACCTGTATCTTGGTTTAAAAGAAATTCCCTAGGTGGCGTTAGCATAAGCAAACAAACAAAATGTATCAAACTCACTCATCCAACTTGAACAGGAGTACATACTGTGTGTGATGTGTACACCTATTATAAGGTATCTTGCAAAATTTATGTGTTTGTGATGCCAATATATTATTCTGTTTAGTGCTGAGAGTACTGACCGACCTGTCTCGTCATTCTGTGACTACGGCGCCTAACTAAATACTGTGATTTTCGGACATAAAATTGCTACAATCAGAACTGAGAGTACCGATTGTCTTTCAGTTTGGTGTATTACATTACAACGCTGTGATTTTTGTTTACTTGTGAACTAGTTCATCATTGGAGTGAAGGTAAAGTATACTTATTTATATTTAAACTGTTACCTGACTGACTAAAATAATCCTATTACTACCTATATTTTAAATATAAATGTAGCTAAGAAACCTACTTTGATAACTACGAAGATTATCACGCCGGTTTTTTTTCGCCGGCACTTTATTGTCTTTCATTGCCGGTTTTGGGTGCTTCGTTTTAATATCAATATCGAAATAGTTTCAAATTTAAATAAAACACTTTTTTCGGATTACTATTAAGTGTTATATTTCAATTGTTTCTGAAGTGCCCAATGCGTGTTATATAGTCACTATTGTTTGTCTTAATTCATGCCAATGTTTTGTATATTCTTCAAAAGAGGCTAACCATCTATGATTTTTTGTTTTTGTGCCATTTTATATGCCCTCTTATTTATGTTAAGAGTGGGTGCGGTTGGTAACGTACTTATTCCACGATAATAAACGCTCTATTTTTTTGAGGATTTAAATAATTCTGCAGATTTTTCAGCTTCATTTTGGAAATTCTACGCATATACCTAATTTATTTTTGAGACAAATTACGGTTCATAGAGAATGGAACGATGACCTCGTGTACTAAAGCAGATATTAGAAAATAATATCCCACTACTGGGCTTATAACTATCACAAATTAAGGTGAGATGGATTTAGATTATATTATACACGCGGACCCAGTGTTGATTGGCGGAAACCTGCCAGCCATACTGTTAGAATCTTTGAAGGTACCAAATAGGTCTCGAATTAACGATTACCATATGCATTGCAAACCGGCACAAACAGCTTACAACATGCCTTTTAAAGCACGGACCCATTCGATTTCCAATACAACACCAATGGTCACCCATCCAAGCCCTGACCTCTGGTGACTGCTTAACATCGCTGATCGATTTCGACCTTCTAGTCTTGCTCCAATGATTACTTATCTACATTAGATTAAATAAAATACGAATTTATAATTTTCTTGAAAATAACGTATGATTTTTGAATATCCAATAAAATTTTATTCATCTGTTAAGTACATGAATAAACTAACATACAAATTAATAAAACGTTGTCATCTGTCATTCAAAACTTTACCTGTTACATTTGTTTTTGTTGGGTTAATAATTTATACAACAGATTAATTTTATCCAACAATTGAAGAATCGGCCCTAAAAAGAGAAACTTGACCATAAATAATACAGTACGTACAGCATAAAAGTGTCGCTCAATGTTGTCTAACAATCGTCCATTTTGGCAACACCGCGTCCCACACTCCCACCCCACGCTAGAAACAGAAAAATCAATACTAAACACAATTAAAGTTAAAAAGCACACAAATCTATCATAAAGGAAACAAAATGTAACCAAATGCGGCGAATAAATAAAAAGACTAAGTACGCAGTTCAAGATGAAGTGGCTGGGGTGTTGTTGTCTCTCTCTGGTGTATGGAGGTTGTGTTGTCCTGTTCTCACATCTCACTGCCCCTCAAACGTGTGACATCCCCGCTGGCTTAGCTCTGTGGTTGAGGGTTGAGAAAATTATGTTTTCGGCCATCATCCAAACTATAATGTTTTAAATGTTAGTGAAAGTAAATCTTTTTTATTCAAGTTTGACTCGATAATGCTCTTATGACAATTTACTTAATAATTTCCATTCACTGCGGGCGGCAGCTTGGTCGTAAAAGAATCAGACAAGAAACTTTTCCCGCTAGTTATAAGTAAAAAATTACTTAATAATAATATGTTAATGTAAATTATTGATTCAGGCGTTACTTTGCGGAAATCCATTGTAAGCAAGTGATGGATTAAAAATATCTTTGTAACAATACCCGCGCTACTATGATTTTCCGAAAAATCGAGAAACTATTCAACACGACACGTGTTTCGCCCTTACCCAGGGCATCTTCAGGTAAGATAGTGAGTACTCTCGTTTCAGCGTTGGTCGTGAAGACATCGTTGTTCTGAGGCTCCTATTCAAAACATAAGCAGAATTATTAATTATGAATCAGTATCAATTTAATGCGCTTACAAGTAGGACAAGTATTCTTTAGAAGATCTTCTTTTGTGATGTCCCAAAAATCTTCTTTTTTGAGTTAAGTCACTATTCCATTAAGCATGCGATGACACTACTTATCGCTGGCTTAATGAAACATAGACCCATGAAGACAGATCAGGTTTAAGTTACGTACAGACAGTCTTTTTATTTTTCACTGAGATCTTATCTATGTTAATCAAACGTTCAAAAGACAAGAAGTATGATTAAATAATATATCGCTTTTGCATGTTATGCGTCAACAAATATGATAAAAGTCCTTATACCAAAATCTTTTTTCTTTTTTTTAACTATTTCATTATTTTCTTAAATTCATTTTCAAAATTAAATCTTAACCTAAACAAATGAAAAAACAATTTAAACAAGAAAAAAAAACATTTAACAAAGGAAATAAAAACCAAAGGATACGACACTTAATAGACTTAAAATAAAACAAAAGGTACCTCAGCTTGTGCTACCCGACGTATGTTACGCCGAGCAACGCTGGTTTTATGATGTCCCGAAAATCTCTCAGAGTTTAGTCAGTATTCCATTAAGCCAGCGGCATGGCCATTTTGTTGTTTAATAAAACACCTAGTCTCATGTCCACTGTACTTTCGACAGCCCTGCTAGCCGACGCCCCTCTCACAAAATCAATATTTATGGAGCGCGATATATATTTCACCTCTGCCTTCCAAGTTGTCTCCTTCTATATCGATTACCCACCTTTACATCACCGACTTTAGTCATAACTTAAAGTCCGATAGGTTTCAATTGAATAGCGGCTGCCTGTTGTATTCAAACCATTCAAAATCTGAATAGTTATACATATTCAAACCTCTTTTTTAACATTAAAAAGGATTTATGAAACTATTAATAATGACTAGTGAAAATATATGAACAACATATCGGACGACCGATATGGCGTGGAGGTCAGTATACCTACACCTCACCCCAGAGGTCGTGGGTTCGATTCCCACTCAGGACAAATCTTTCTGTGCATGAACATGAATATTTGTTCTGGTCTGGGTGTTTTTCTATGTATATTAAGTATTTATTTAAAAAAAAAATTATTTAAGTATGTTTACCCGTTGTTTAGTTTCCATAATACAAGTTCTTTATGATACTTATCTTGGAACTAAATAATTGGTGTATTGGTCAGTTTTATTTTTATTTTTATATTTAACAATGTTTTTTATAAGAATTAATGCGTGAGTAATATAATCAATTTATTTTGCCTATAAATTAGACATAATGCAGTGTTTTATATTGCAGTCATATCATATCCTAGCAATATCCCGGTTGCCGCAGACTTAAGCCCAGGGTCCAAGGTCTGCTAGCTGGTCTAACCAGATTTGGCTGGACTTCAGTTATTACATGGAGCGACTGCCATCTGACCTCCACTACCCCATGGGAAACATCATTATATGGTTAAACCAGTTGTCAGAATATTGGAGGGCACTGACTTCCTAATAACGACTGACATAGATGTTCTGGAAAAAAATTACCAACACCCTCAAGAGCTTTACTCCCAATGGATTACATACTGAAATACTTTAAGGGTTTACTGAGTGTTAGTCTTTTTATTATAACCTAGCTGACCGACAGACCGTTGTCCCAATCGTATTTGAGTTTATTCTGTCACTTGCGGGCTGCGCTAAATGTCAAACGAAATGGTTTTGTTTTTAATAATGGCTTCGTGCAGTTAGCACATTTAGCCAGTGTCAAGTAAGAGGTATATTAATAATATATAAATCATAGTAAATGACAATGAGTGGTGGTAAAAATGGTAAATGAGATGCCATCCACCTAAACCCCTTGAGTCCTCAGTAAATATGAGAGAATTTGAATTGTGATGTTACACTGTTTTGTTTCATTTACCAACACTCATGTACGTTCACAAACACTTAACGGTTAATAATCCACCGTTATTACACATAAATGTTCGAAGCATCACAAACGCCATGGTTAACAATGAAAAGTTTTGACATCTCATTAGTGACGAAGAAAATTTTAATATAAAGTAAGTTTTTTTTAGTTTAATAAACAAACTTTGTCCCGAAAGTAAAGTAACAATAAAAAAGAATTATCCAATACAATCGTTGAAAAGTAATAAGCGTATACATTTCGGCAATCCGTCCATTTATTTATAAATATAAAATAAAAAATAAGATACATACCCAATATATGCTTTATTCTTATCAGTAATTGCCACTTGCAATAATAATTAAAAAAGCAGTCGAAGCTTAATTATTAAGATGGCGCGCTAGTTTTTAAGTTTTTACCTTCATAAGAGCTTTTTTGAGCCAAACTTGAATAAATGATTTTGAATTTTTTTTTGAATAAGCTAGGCGCCAGGAATAAGTTTTCACGGCATGTGGTAATCGTTAAACCTAGTACTCCTATTAATTCTAACAGCTGGATGCCTCAATATTTTTTTTGTGTTAATGTAATCACCATAACACCCACTCTTAAACATTTTTAACTAGAAATAAATAACAAATGTATTCTAAGGCGTATAGGAATCTTACAATAATCTTTGGAACACTGGCCAATCTCATCTGCAAGCCTATTAACAGACGAGGCTCATGCAAAAATAAAAGTTCCAGGTTAGCGGCAAAATTCAATCCATTTTACTTTCTAAGCCTTTTCTTCCGTTAATTGCAAGTATATTTAATGACTCAAGATTATTAGTAGATTAAATACCGGAGAGGCCGTTTGTTTGTTTATGCCAATTTCTTTATTTATTATTTTTGATGAATTTTTATATGCAACCGATGCACGAAATCCATCTGGAATTCCCTCTGACGCTCTGTTAGACAGTAGGCGCGGAAACGCCTTGCTAGGCTTCTGAACGTCAGCGACATCCACCGTCCCCATAAGTTATGCGTTCCGTTGGGTTGTGGAAGAAGCTCCCTGGCAAGGTTCTATCAAGAGATAATTAGGGGGCAGGGGTCAAAAATGACGTAAAATGGTATTAAAACGATGCGTAACGCGCTTATGGTGTCCTGGTGTTCCATCCATACCAACTCCCTTTCATTTCGATCTATCTTAAGCCGCCTGCATCAAACAGCTTCATTATTAATCATCATTAGCACAAATACGTCCAATGAACATGGGCTTCCAACGTGTACGTCTCACCACGCTACGCTACGTTTGCTATGAAAGTGTCTCTGTTCCATAACTTTTATCCCCCAACAGCCGTCAGTTCCTTCCCACTAATTAAAATAAATATAAAATATTGTGATATAGATCATGATCATCTTCATCATCACAGCCCATTAACGTCCCTCTACTGAGCACGAGCCTCCTTTCACATATCAAGGTGCGAGGGAATTGGGCCATACTCCACCACGCTGACCCAGTGCGGATTGGCGGAGGCAGGTGTATGGCGTCCTGCTGTTAGAATTATTCAAGCCGCCCATTAGGCCTCTAACATGGCTTAACGACTACCACATGTAGTGATAACCGGGACCAATAGCTTAACGTGCCTTCCGAAGCACGGAAGCGCTCGATATCAAATGCCACACAAACGGTCACCCATCCAAGGACTGACGTCTGTAAACTCTGCTGTACTTCGGTGATCGTTTCCGACTACCAAGCACCGCAGAGCTACGGGTGCTTCATATGTGATATAGATAGTGGATAATTATTAAGCTTTTATACAACAATGCGTAAGAGATGCGCATCCCTGGTGCGCAGGGTGCGTGGCGGCCTCAACGGTACCAGGCATGATCGCTAGTCTAGATTGTGTGTATATTAATCATTGCTGTACAATTTCGAGTGGAAATGTACAGTCTTGATTGGTATTGTGTTGGTGTTATTATGATTATTAGTCTGTACTAACGGTAAGTTAAGTTAATTGTTACTAACAAAATGGACAATGGTTCGAAATAAATGATTTTATTTTTATTATTTATTAATACCGCCATGAGTGGCTGCGGTACCGTGGTTATTCCACGTTTTGAAACACTCTTTTTTTTTTGGACTGCATCGACTGCTTACCCGCAGGATGATGTCACTATGACGAGTCACAAAAGTGAGAAAGTAAAATTATTAATCTCTCGTTGCAAAAATTTATATTCAATTTATAGAACAATGTTTTTTTTAAAGTAGAATAAAAAAGAACGACCTATTCGTCCAATTACTTAGTAAGTGGTGTATACTTCAGTATACAAGACTCGATACAACCTCCTTAGGTCATTGCACCTACTGGCCAGTAACATTAAACCCTTCCCACCGCCTTGGCAGTACTAATTGAGGATGAAATGAGGGGAAACGTATGATGAGTCAGGGGCCTGCGTGAACTGGTCAACGTAGACGAACAGTGGTTGACATAATATATGAGGATGTTTCCGAGGTTTTTTCGTTTGTTTGTTAATGACATTGGTTTCTACGGACAGTGCCGTGACAGGTGTAACATGCCAGTTCTAAAGTCAGTCTTATTACATGGTATTAGGGTGCATAAAGGTTATAACCTAAAGTCACCCAAAATCTAGTTAGACCAGTGGCAACACCCTGGGCCTTGGGCACACCCAGGATAAAGCTAGGCTCATGATGGTGCTTAAGGTGTTACACGTAATCTATGACTGCAATCATAAGAGAGCCCTCCTAGCTTTGTTATATTAGGTTATCGGAAATGAAAAGCATAGATTTTAGAGTGGTAAGTCCTCACGTAGGTGACCGTTTGTGTTGAATTTGACACCGAGAGCTTCCGTCCTTTAAAAAGTTTTCAAACTTAAAACTCAGAAGATTATTTATTTCATAAACTATTGAATAGTACTTGAAAACGTCAAAATATAATGTAATTATATAAAAAAAAAACAATCGAAATATTATTACACTAAAATCACAAAGCTTAGATTTACTTATATGCAACAAAAAAAATTAAAAACAAAAAATAATTAAATGTAAGTGCCAGTTCCGAGCCACCGCTCTGTAAGAAGAACTGGCAAGAAACTCACAGGCTATGCTCTTTTAAATTTATCCATTGGTTTGGTATTCGAATTACAATCTGTAAATATAACATTAAAAATATTCATGTTTTAAGTCATTCATATTAGAACAGCCTGTATGAAACGGCAGTTTAATCCCAAGATTCCCAAGCATTTTTATCTGCCATATAGTCTTTGATAGAATATTATCCCTTTAAAGACAGCTTGCGTTCGTTAAGAAGTTGGTCTATACATTGTTATCCGCAAATATGCATCTTGAAAGAGTTATGCCACCACCAGTCTTGTTCGCAGGTGTCTACGGCACCCTGCCCCGGCATTCACGGAGGGGTTTCACATAAGATATCTGTGCTTGAAATAAACTAAGCTAGTGGGGTCTAAACCACCATAAATGGGATATATGAACGTCTCAATATTGTATGTATACATACATGCATACATTCACGCCTTTCTCCCTGAAGGGGTAGGCAGAGGCATACTATACGTCCACAATTCGCCAATCATATAATAAATAAATAAATATTTTCTAACAATTTGACGACCGATATGGCGTGGTGGCGAGTATACCCGCATTCCACTCCTGAGGTCGTGGGTTCGATTCCCACACAGGACAAATATTTGTGTGTATAAATATGAATATTTGTTCTGGTCTGGGTGTTGTTCTATGTATATTAAGTATGTATTTACAAAAAAAAAGTATTTATGTATGTTTAGCCGTTATTTAGTATCCATAACACAAGTTCTTAATGATACTTATCTTGAAACTAAATAATTGGTGTAAGTGTTAGAAATATTTATTATTATTATTATTTATTAATTACACCAATTATTAAGAACTTGTGTTATGGATACTAAACAACGGATAAACATACTTCCATACTTTTTTTTTTTTGTAAATACATACTTAATATACATAGGAAAACACCCAAACCAGAACAAATATTCATGTTCATTCTCACAAAGGTTTGTCCTGTGTGGGAATCGAACCCACGACCTCTGGAGTGAAGTGTAGGTATACTGACCTCTACGCCATATAGTCCCACGTAATAGGTGGCGAGCCTATTGCTGCTTACCGGGCACTGTTATGTTCGCCAGAGCCTCGTCCGTTGATCGGCAGGTGCACCACTTGCAAGTGAGGTTGGCTTGAGCTCCTTAAGGTCTTGGTAGATTCCTTTACACCCTTGTATTGTATGTATGTAAACATAAATATAACTAACGGCTTCAAAAAAAGTCAGAAAGAAATAAACAATAAAAAGGCAAAAAATGTATCGTTAAAATCTTTACTTGCATCAAAGCACACGCATTTATATCAAAACCTGCTTAAGGCAACAACAAACTCACAGGAAAAAAAAAGCGTTCGGTAAAACGGAAACACATTTTTTATTCTTTTAAAAAAAATGGATTCGTGTGTTGAGCACATTTTGCCAGTGTCAAGTAAGAGATATATTAATAATATATATATATATCATAGTAAAGGAGAAAGAGTGGTATTAAAGATGATAAATGAGATGCTCTCCCCTAAACCCGTTCAGTCCTCAGTAAAGATTTGCTGAGATCTCACATGGACTTAATAGAATTTAAAAAGTTATGTTGCACTATTTTGTTTTATTTACCAACACTTGTGTATGTTCGCAAACACTTAACGGTTAATAATCCATCGTTATTACACATTAATGTCCGAAACAACACAAATTTAAAAAAATAAAACAAAACTGCAGACATGACGCTTCACTCTTCCACCAGAGTTAAAAAATAAAGAATCTATTGAAAAAAACTTAAAATTGTTGTCATACTTAGTCCAACTTTTTTTTAAGAATTGTTTTTATTTGAACTGAATTCGATTTTTAAATCGTTTGTACTTGTTTTGTTTGTTTGTAATGTTAGTTTAACTTTTCTTTAACATAATGTTTTCATTCTCCAGCCTAATACAGCTGACGTATGACATAATTTCTAGTATATTAATAGTTATAGTGCTATACTTTATGTTGTGATATATTTTTGACACCTGGATCTAGTTTAACCGTGTAATAATGGTTCCCCCTGGGTTGCGGAAGACAGACGACAGTCGCTCCATGTAAGATCTGAAATTCAGCCGACTGGTGTAACTGGTCAGTACCAGTGAACAGACCCTGGGCAGTAAGCTTAACCGGGATTATGTAATGATATGATGAAAACACTTTATTGACAAAAAAACTGGAGATTACAGTGAATAGATAATACGAAACATGGCAATTCTTATTGCTATAATCTATCTCTTCTATACATCCCGATTTGACAATAAAAATTAAAAACTATATCCAGTTTTATAATTTGCATTTTTATTTTATTTTATTTTTGCATTTACTAAGTTATTTACTACAAAAATCAACTTTTCCCGAGTCTTGTTAGCTCGGTGGTTCATCATCATCATTTCAGCCCATTAACGTCCCACTACTGAGCACGAGCCTCCACTCACATACTAAGGTGCGAGGGTATTGGGTCATATTCCACCACGCTGACCCAGTGCGGATTGGCGGAGGCAGGTGTATGGCGACCTGCTGTTAGATTTTTTTAAGCCGCCCATTTAGGCCTCTAACGTGGCTTAACGACTACCACATTTAGTGATAACTGGGACCAACGGCTTAACGTGCCTTCCGAAGCTCGGTGGTTACTTGCACCTTTACTTTATTTGCATAAACATTGTATCTAATTTTACTTAAATTTTAATAATTAGTTCTGTATAAGATAATTCGATAGATTCGGTGCCCTTTTGCGTTGGGACATTTTTGGCACTATTTTTAGTACCATAGTCTTATTTTGCACTTATTGACCTAATATTATCAACAACAAAATTTTTGTTACATGTACTATATATTACTATAGTGTGTAGCCTCTTTTAGGGAAGAAGGGGGATTTCTAGCACAGGTATAATCATACTTAAAATTACACCTTTATTCACTAAATTATTTTAAACCCGTACAAGAACTCCTGAGGTCGTGGGTTCGATGCCCACACAGGAAAAATATTTGTACGTATAAATATGAATATTTGTCCTGGTCTGGGTGTTTTTCTATGTATATTAAGTATAAGTATTTACAAAAAAAAAGTATGTAAGTATGTTTATCCGTTATTTAGTATCCATGGCACAAGTTCTTAATGATACTTATCTTGGAATCAAGTAATTGGTGTAAGTGTCAGAAATATTTATTTTTATTTATTTTATTATTATTATAACAAGATGTTGCTTAAAAAATACTTTCTTAAGGAATCATCATCTGATTGAGTCTTCATATCATAATTACTATTATTTTTGTATATAGGTAGGTATGTGTAGGTAGTTTATTAATAACACATATTTTATTCTATGTAAGTTTATATGTTTTCTTGTTGGTACTGCCTCGTACTTTTCTGCTAACCCAAAGGTTAAAACTGATGGAGAATGCCTTGCAGCATTATATTTGCCTTTTGTACATTTTTAATTTTGTGCTATAAAGTATAAATAAATAAATAAAGTTAAATCAGGTTTAAACCTTTCTTTGATAAAATGAAGACAGTGACTGCACTAGTTTTAAATTTCTCGTTTCAGCGTTGGTCGTTGTTCTGAGGCTCTTGCCTTAACTAAGGATGCAATGTGTATGAAATGTAACGAAACACGTGTCGTGTTGAATTGTTTCTCGATTTTTCGAAAAAATTAGGTTGCGCGGGAACTGTTACAAATATATTTTTGATCCATCATTTGCTTACAATTGATTTCCGCAAAGTAACGCCTGAATGAATAAATTATAAATGTATGTAATGTATTAGTTTTTTTTATTATCATAATTGTATGGTCGTCAACAGTCGTTCGTGTCGTTATATGTCGTAAATATTATAGTACTAACTTTTAGTACTTATCATTTATTAAGCTTTAATCTTTTGATATTTTTGACCTTTTATGACGGTTAACCTATAGTTTATTGCCAATCCTAGTGCAATACTTGCTTAGTTTATGATCTTGTGCAATCAAAATGAATCGTTTAGGGAGCGCCTAGAAAATAAACACGTGCCAAAGCGGTTTAGATATCTCGTCCTAATCAACACATATAAATAAAACTTATTCGGTAAAATAAAAACTAAATCCATTTGGCGTGGAGGTCGGTATACCTACACTTCACTCCAGAGGTCGTGGGTTCGATTCTCACACAGGATAAATCTTTATGTGCATGAACATAAATATTTGTTCTGGTCTGGGCGTTTTCCTATGTATATCAAGTATGTATTTACAAAAAAAAGTATTTAAGTATGTTTATCCGTTGTCTAGTATCCATAACACAAGTTCTTAATGATACTTATCTTGGAACTAAATAATTGGTGTAATTGTCAGAAAATATTTATTATTTATGCATTGTTTTAAAGATATAGTTTTATAGACATACATACATTTACGCATCTTTCGCCGAAGGGGTAGGCAGAGGCATATTTTACGCCCACATTTTGCCAATTATATAGTTGGTCCCACGTAATAGGTGGCGAGCCTATTGCCGCTTGCCCGGCAACTTTTATGTTTGTCAGAGCCTCGTCCGTTGATCGGCAATTGCACCACTTGCAGGTGAGGTTGGCTTGGGCTCCTTAGATCTTGGTAGGGTCCCTATACACCCTATTGACACACAGACGGCTCCGGAAAGCGATTTTGTTTTATATTATGTAGTAATAATAATAAAAGTAAACCTGAATACTAGTATATAACTATATAGTATTAGTAGTTAGTTTTACCTATTTTTCTTTATTACATCTGCTTCTAACTGAAAGATTCGCATAACGACAGAAAATAATTACTTTTCAGTAAGTATTTTTGCAATAAATGGACAATAAATACTTCTTATCACTAACTATAAGCCTGTTGATTACTCTTTATTTGTTGAAGAATGAGCGTCGTTGAAGTAGCTCTATTCGTTGTTTTAAATAGATAATCGACATCATTAACAACGATTCTTGTAAATGACTAACAGTACCTATTAATAGATAATCGTATAACGGAACGTAAAAAAATATCTGCCGACTATAGAGGATTGTAAAACATTCATTACGCGCCTATTTGTTCATCAAATAAAGAATGTAAAGTATTCAAAAATGGAACGATTCAAGTTTGCTGGCATTATAAGAGCACGCGGTCGGCTAAATTCGTTTTATTGCGGACGGACATGTAGAGGCGACATAATGCAGTAAACTCAGGTACGACGAACAGAGACAAAGCAACCGTCCGCATTTAATACCAGGCGTTTGGACTTTCTTTCGACTAGGGTCCGCTCGAATCGATACAATAACCGGATCTATTTGAAACATGACGGCCATTTTAAGAGTTAAAACAGAAACGGGCCGGCTAATGCCAATGGCGGCGCGACCGTCGCATAGAACGGGAAAAATTAGCCTAAATACGTGTGCAATACGTTTATGAAGCGTTCGGTAAACGCGCCGCGACGGATTGGTTAGGCTTTGAGTCGAGTCGGGACGCGCGAGTCGTAATCTGCAATCAAAATGGAAGCCGTCAGCCGCCATCTTAGGTCCGCGCTCGGTCCGCTTCGGGAATTTGGGAAATTGGTGTTTTTTTTGTTGTAAAGAGAGCAGTATATAAGAGGTTGGTAGGCAGAGAACAACGGTGCGGGGCAAGGGGGGGTGATCTCGCACGGCAAAGCGGTGTGAAGGGAAAGAACGGAGTGGCCACGCACGAGATACGGTGGCGAGATGTGTTCGAAGATATCTTTCGGTTGGAAAAAATATATTTTATATTTCAATTTAAACATTTGCGAAATATATAGTTATTATTATTTCAACGCATTAGGTATCTTTGTAGCCTTAGATTTAACATTAAGTATTTTTTGATTAGAACGTTCAAATCTTTAATGAATATTACGGTTCTATATAACATAATATATTGTACCCGAACCAAACTCTTTTAGTGATAGATTAGATTAGGAACAAGGTATCATCAAAATATTTCAAAGAACCTGATAAAACTTGTAAACTTGAACTAATTAAACGAACTAGCATCATGTAAGCCGTAATAAATAATTAATGCCTTATTTTCTTTCCAGTTCAGTTCAATTTGCATATAGTAATACGTGTATGCTTTTCCCTGTTTTGTTGTCACTTGGAAAATAACTATATCGCCTACAAATAGTACCGTATAAAACTAAATATTTATCTTTATTTATTGTTAAAATTCTATTCATTTTGAAATAACTAAAATTAATAAAAATGTAGAGGAAATAACCAGACCTCTTCTTGAGTAATTACTATATTGAAGGAAAAATAGGGTAAATAATTCACTCTAAAAATAAATGTTGTATTTATTTAGCTTGTATTTACTTAAATATTCTTGGACATCTCACACAGCAGAGCCATCTAGTTCCAAACAAGACACTTCTGGTATGAGTGCTCTCTATCAGATAAACATACTTAAACACGTTTGTCTCTTTGTTAGTAAATACTTACAATACAAAACTATTTTGAACAAACATTAGAAAAGTATTAAGTGTTATTTATGATAAGATGATACATTATCTGACTCAATAATTGTATGATAACAGTGAAATTCGATTCGATTGCAACAATTTAAATTACTATTACCTAGTCTGGCCTGGTCGTGGTGATAGAACTGATTAGGGTCTAAATTGCTTACACTCTCTTAAATAAAACTGTGTTTTATTCCATAGAACTTAGGACCTTTGTCTTGTCTGTCAATAAAATACCGAGTTAAGCCAACGGAACGCACATATTTTACATTAATTAAATTAGGATTAGGTATAATAAAACATATCAGAAGCGTATATTCACCAGTGGACGTCTTTGGTCTGATGATACTCAATACTTGATGGCGTTCCACAATGGTTTTATAAGGTGGTGAATATTACAATTTGGTACAATTGTGGACCCTGTCGGGCGCATAACTCAATGAAATCATAATGATATCAGAAGCGCAACGCATTTTTTATTATAACTTGTAAAAGGGAGGCTGATGCTGCCTGAGGGCAAGCAGACGATGAACTTCATACGATAGAGCTGTCTACATAAATATGGAAGTGTGCTGGCGTACGTGCACATTTAAGTGGTTTAACAGAACGTTTATAAGACGTCAGCATTTATATTATTGCAGTAAGCTAGTGCTTACTTCAAGCGGTACCTTTATAAAATATTCTGTACTGAATGGTTACCATCAGGTGGGCTACATGACGTATGTGGTAAATATCGTAATCATCTTCCGTGCAGTGCCATGCAATCACAGTCTATGTTTGTATACAAAAAAAGACGAAAATTCATTTACGGTCTTCTTCTTACGGTTCTGTGTTTTTTAATTATTTTACTTTTGAATTGAATTTCACAATATCTCAGGATTCGTCCGCGTGATCCCACAGCGGCGTGTGCCGGCTACCTATCTTTCATTGCACGTACGCGCGGCGCGGGGGGGGCGGCGGCCGCGCGGCATACGCGGCCCGACTCAGCCGGAGCCATCTTGCTAGTGGTCGCTCAAATGCTCGCGTCTCGTCGACACCAATCGCTCTTAATTCGCACTAATTAACCGTTAAAACCATCAAAAAACAATCGGAAAACAGTGTTACAACAAAAACAATCAGTGAAAAACAGTGTACGGATGATTGTTGACATAAATTTGTGTGTTGTTTTGTTCTTTATGTGTGCATTCCTACTGTCCTAGGTGAGTAGTAGTCTTTGTGCGCGACAATTATCATTCTGATCGATTCGGTCGGCGCGGGGTGTGCAGTGTAGCCCGTTTTATATCTTTTGTTGTTTTGTAACGCTCCGAAATCAATAATTTTAGTGGCAAGACTGGCTGACCCCCGCGTACCGCAGATTCGTATGCGTTGATATTATTTATTGCATCTATACGGCATTGTGTGAAAGTATTGTGTTAGATTGATGTGATACCTTGAAGTGGGCCTCCTTTTCTTTTAAGGTAGGTACTAGGCTGTATAACTATATTATTTCGTCATGTAAAGTCATGATCGATCTGTATGGCACATAAAGTATTGCCTATAGCTTTCTTTCCAATTCTATTTATAGCACACACTGAGAGCGTGTCCGTAATTTATGCAGCTGAAGTGAATCACAATTTTAGTTACATGTTTTACTGAAGTGAATGAACGGGAAGAATTCTAATAAAATATTTTTTATCTGTTCATTTGTTTGCGATTTCGATGTTACCTCATAATGTATGATGTAAGTGAGATATCTATGTTTGTAATTTGTGTATCGTGTATGCTAACATTTTTTTTGCATGAATATCGCTCTGTTACCGCCATTGCTGAATGCTAGATGCATCTAGTTTCCATAACAAATAAAACCTTTATTCATTCTAACTTCGCTTTATTATAATATAATCTGCATAGTGATTGATGCGTAGACTTAAAATTTCTGATTTTCTATTACTTTCTAGTATAAATTCATAAGTTACCTCTTTGTAGACAAAACAGTATAAAAACTTAGAAGGTAACCTTTTTTATACTCAACTTAAGTAGGTATGTAACTGGCAGGTTATAATTAACTTTTATATTATGTGCAAAAATAAATCCAAAAAATATATGTAGAACTAAAATAGCTAGATCAGCGTATCTAGCCCCAAAAACAGAGCTTATTTACTTTTGATTCTAGATAACAAATAAACATAAATAAATAACTTCTTTATTTGTAAATACATACTAACATAAAAAAGGAAACAATTAAAAAATATACGCGTTCATGCATACAAATACAAATGTCTTCTCCGGGAATCGAGCCCACGACTTCGATTGAATGAAGGAGGCTATCGTTCGTTCGTTGTTTTATTTTAAATTTTACATAACTACGTTGAAATACATGTTAGCAGGTAAATGTTGGTACCTACTTAACGAGTGACATTGAAATCATAAATTTGAATTGTTCTTTGTTTGCAGCGATTTGGTAATTTGAACGTCATAGTATAATTATTACCTCTATTAAAATTTGTATACTTGCCTAATGTTATCATTTAAGAATAGACTGACTGAATACAGTGTAGGTACGTCATTCGAGTTGTCGTAATTAAATAACTTATATATGTAACAATACGTTATACCTATTTCAACAACTACTTGTTAAATAATAATAATTCTTTATGGACTGAATTTTTCTTAACAAGTTTCTATAAAAATTTCATACAAAATGTATTGTTTTGGTAGAGAAATCTAAAGAGACAATTTTTTTCTTTAAAAATGTCTAATTTGATTACCCTACCCTATCTACTAAAAAGTCTATGAAACCGGTACGTGAGTGTAAACAATTTTTTTTCGGAAATCCTACTAAGCTGTCTAGTCCCAAACAAAGCAGACATATAATATTGTAATTATGTGACATGTTTTGTTAAAATTAACAAAATACATACAAGATTTTTCTCATTAAAATTCTGGTATTACTTTGTACCAGCTTAGATAATAATCTTATGTAATGATGAATAATGATTTATGATGATCTATAACATTACAACTCTAAACAGATACTCCCAATTTCTCATGAATATTAATCTAATCGTATTTATCAAAGTTATTTCCTTGTGTAACATATATCAGCTAAAAAAGAAATAAAGAAACTATTATCATTACATTTCATTACGTAATAATATGTCTTTACTGAAAATAATTAGCAAGAAATAAATGATTAGTCCCTTAGTCCCGAATCAAGGCTGCGTTTAGGGTTAATATCGGCTACAGTTTGTGATAAAAAAACTTTTAATTTTTTTTATTGTATGTATGTTGTTTTCATGATGGTATGACAAAGTTAAGTTATTTTGAAGTAACTACATGTTTTTTATAATATGTAGGTACTTGTGTAACATAGCTTTCTATGTATGTATCCAACTTAAACATCAAAGTATTATAGCTCTGCTCTCTGCTTAGCTTGGGTCTAGAAGCGTTGTAAGAGATTCCCATATTTACTTGCTCTCGTAATACTGAGCTCTTTTGCAATAACATTAAATAACTACATACTTACTTTTTACTGTAAAGTATTTTACCATAAGATTTTTAAATGAATAAATAAACATCATATTACTATACCTATCGATGGATAAGATCTATTGAATCTATTCCTATTATGGTTAAGTCATAAAACTCGTAACAGCATACAAGTAAACATTACAAATTAAAACACATTGAACATTTAATTTAAAACGCATGTTATTTAGTCATCCTCTTTGCGAAGTTCGATAAAAAATAAACAATTTTTTGAATTTGGAACGCGTCTTCGTCGTCGACATCATGGCGGATATAGGCAATTCGCGCGCATTGAACACGAAATAATTGCATTCGCTCGCGACCCAGCCTTGTATTGTGGCTTCTAACTAAGCGTACAACCGTGTACTTATCCAGAATTACAGCTTATAGTTATTACCCGATCGTGTAAAACGCTTTGCAGACCTTTCCAATTCTCGCTGTTTGGCCACCGCCTTAAATTTGTCGCGTTGCATTCCACAGACAAGACAGGTCAGTCATTGTTTTTTTTTTCGCCGTCTTCGGTCCGAGGTGCTCAGCCAACTATTATACGACTCGTAAAGAATGTCAGCTTCCACCATAGCCCTGTGTAACAACGCACGTCAATCGTAACTGGCCTGTCTTAGCTTTTAATGCTGATTCATCGGCCGTTTTATTACTTGAAGAAGGATTCCAATCTTTAAAAGCATATATTTTAGACAGTTTAAAATTAAATTACTATATAGAGCTGTCATACTTGAATGGGTAGCGGCTATCTACGAAATGAGTTTCCATTAGTATAATTATTAATGAATAAATAAAAAGGGTAGTGACTGAAGACTTATTCAAGCAATTGCTTTTATGCAATTAAAACTCATTTGTTAATATTTAATTATTATTAAATCAAATGACGATCCGTGTTACGCAGACGTACTTATTACGATTTATTTTTTTATACCACAAGCAGTAATCGAAGGAAGTATTTTTTATTTTCTTCTAACTACTTTTTCTCGTCTTCTTTTGAAGAAACTTGGGATCTTGAATACTTTTATAGCATGGGTGCTGTAAATCTCTTTTTGTTAAAATATCGCCAAGGAGCTCATTCCACAATCCAAGAGTTTATGTAAAGCGCGACAGAAAGTTTCTATGACAATAAAGTTTATTATACTATTATAGTACGGCTTACGAATGGGTGGCATAATAAATAAAGTAATAACTGACATTATGCAGCTGTGAATAATAAGTCAGTATTTAGTGATGTCGTTGACTTATCCCGTTTGCAATATGCGTATAAGTTTCATAAGCCGTTATTTGACTGACATTTAACAAAACACAGCTTGTGCTGTAAGTGCTACACAACTTAGAAATAATTACTTACATATAAATAGTTTTTTTGTTATCTAAATACATAATCATAAGTTATAACACATTTACAAATATCAAACACAACCAAGACAAATATAATAATATTATTAATAGCAGTTAGAGTTTTTATATATTATTCCTGTCTATCAGCACTCGAACCAAGAAATTTGGGAAGACGTTTCTGAACAAGACCACTAAGCTCTGGAATTCGGTACCGGCTCATGTGTGACATACTATTCCATGATCCCGGGTCTTTTAAGCGGGGCCTGAAACGGCATTTGAGCAGGCCGTTATGAGTGGATGCGCTTTGTACCGTGTTTATTTCACGGTATGAAGTGCAGGATGTAGTTAATATGACGTGCCACATTAAAAAAAAATTGCTTCTTTTTAAAAAAAATATTTTTCACTACATTTAATCCTATACAAATTATTAAACAAATGCTAGGGTGGACTGCTAGAGATCTCTCCTTGAGATAAGTCCACCTTTGTACTTTTAGTTTTGTTTGAAATTATTTGTAAGCTTGTATGATTTGGTTGTAAAATAATAAATTATTATTATATTGGACACAAATATTTGTTAGTTCCTTGCCTTTCCTTCTCTACTCATTTACCTTGCCCGCAGTGAACTAACCCGTATGTTTTTAAACTAACGTTCGTAAGAGATTTATTGAACCACCAATTTTCCTTTAAAACCGCGAGGATGGTCACCTATTTTAAAGACCGCGAAGTAAAGACTGCAAACAGAGATAGATGGCCACATCGTGAAGCGTATATCATTCGCCCCCTACTTATACCACTACATGATGACCACGACTACTCAGTCAAGAGCATATCGTTTAAGAATTTAAACTGAGTCTTCTTTCACAAACCTATGTTAGGGGAATTCAGGCTTTTTACCGTGCCTACTACACTGTATGAAGAGCCTTAATTTTTTTGGACTGCATCGAGTTCTTATCATCAGGCAGAATGTAGTCATTATGACATGTCACATTAAAATAAAAAAGGTCAGCTATAAGTTCAGTACAACAACGCATTCAGGGTGCTGTTCGGTTTGGAGCGTCATTGCAGTGCCTCTTTAATGTTTGCCAAAAGACGCGTTGACGGATTCCACGCCATAATGCATAAGCGGTGCACGTCCATGCTTAAGAGGCTGCGAGCAAGTTCGAACGGCATCCTGGGTGTGTTGGGACTCACCGATGATGCGAATGCACACGACGCTGTGAGGTCGTGTGTATTCGCGTCCAGTGTTAGCTTATTTTTAATTTTATTTGTTTTATTGTATTTTTATTGAATTTGTTTGATTGTATTGTAGTGTAATGAATATGGACTTGGTCTGAAAAAAACGATTATTAATAATTTATTGATTCAGGCGTTACTTTGCGGAAATCCATTGTAACAATTTAATGTTGAATGGTTTCTCGATTTTTCGGGAAATTATAGTGGCGCGGGAATTGTTACAAAGATATTTTTAATCCATCACTTGCTTAAACGATTATTATTATTATATTAGTGAAAACTTGCCTAACTAATGTTTGTGTACCTGTCTGTACCTACATTCAACAGTGATAAGTATGTCGGTTCCACTGTATAGATCAGGATAGCATTAAACCAAATCACGACAATTTGTCTTCATTTAGCTTCAGTTCCCAGGGGCTAGGGTGACATTTACCTCTTTTACCTCTCTATGAAAAAAATACCGGCCGAATTGAGAACCTCTCCTTTTTGGGAAGGCGGTTAAAAATTGTCACATGACACATATTTTTTTTAAAAACAAACCCGATTATATGTCTTAGATCGATAATACTCGTACAAGGATAATGCATACAGTATATTATGAAGTAATATAAAAAATGGCATTCAAATACCTACCTGCCTGTTTATAGGCAGCGGTCAATAAAAGTCATACTCAGTCAGTTTTATACTTAAAAGGTCAACAAAATAGTCTAGTACAGTTTTGTATAGTTTTTTTTTCTTTTAAATGATGGCTTCGTGCGTCTAGCACATCTAGCCAGTGTCAAGTAAATGATATATTAATAATATATAATTCTTAGCAAATGAGAATGAGTGATGATGAATGAGATACCCTCCCCTAAGCCCCTTGAGTCCTCAGTAAAGATGTGGGACTATACTGAGATTTCACATGGACTCCTTGAGAGAATTTGAAAAGTGATGTTGCACTGCTTTGTTTGATTTACCAACACTCATGTATATTCACAAACACTTAACGGTTAATAATCCACCGTTATTAGTGTTATTACACATTAATGTTCGAAATATCACAAATTTTAGAAAACAAACTGCAGACATGACGCTTCACTTTCCCGCCAAGAACTCTTTTGTATAGTTAGACACGGTCTTTGACATTTGTATCATAATTCCTCTTCAATAAGTGTCAATATTAAACTGTCTTTACACACCTGTCACTACGCCTTGGGTATGACAGATATGTCTCGGAGGTCGGTATAGCTGCTCTTAGCTTCAAAGGTCGTTGGTTCGATTCCCATATAGAATAAATCTCAAAGCCCATGAACATCACTTACTTTCATTTAAGTCAATGCCATGAGAAACATAAAAAGATTTTTTCATATAATAATTTAAAAAAATTAAATTTTTCGCACAACGGTGTATATATAAGGAAGTATTAGTTCTATATATGTTATTAAAAAAATATTATAGCAAATAGCCTTTATTAATTTTAATGTATTCATATTAATTTATTGTACATGGTGGTATACAAGGTGTACATTTAAATAACACAGTCCCAAAAACATGACCCCGCTAGGGCGTTTCTATTAAAACGACAGTTTCAGAGCGCCATAATTCTCTTAATAAATTTAAACATTATTAAGTTTATTGAATAAAATCTTTTATAAAAGAAATTTTCAGCTCCTATAGTTCGGGTTGGTTCTCTTAAGGTGGGGAGTTATGTGAGACCGATAAAATTGGATTTTTTTAATTTGATTATTCTTTGTCATCTTTT